>LPNX010835052.1:315491-379292 GCA_001517045.1 Pseudotsuga menziesii | reverse complement strand
TTGCATAATACCAGTTCAGCTAAAAGTAGTCCTTCTAGTTAAGTTGTACACCAACAGATCAACTTCTTTTCTGAACGGCATTGGACGGGTTGTGGCTCGGAGGTAAAGGGGCCGGCAAACCGTAGCATCTGACCGCAGGACGAATGCACTCCATCCAGTGAAGAATCTCAGCATTTGGATCCTTCTCAACCAATGCAAATGACACAGTAATCTGCAATTGTTGGTTATATATGGTAATTCGGCCCTGCACTTATACTAAACTACCCAATTGTACCTGTTCAGCTTGTTTAAGAGCCATTGTAGCCATGGACTCCATCTATGACTTGTCCATTTTAGGGTAGAATCTATTAGTCATATGGTTTAACCATAGAATACATGGAACATAGCCACTTCCATCATCTAGCTCAAACTTGAGGAATTTGTCCTTTCTTTCCCTGCTAACAACCACCCCTACCATCTCAACCTTCCTAACAGGCCTACCCTTTCTCCAAAAGGGTTCAGAGCCTCCTCTTGTAATTGGTTTTTGCTGAGACATAAAATCAAATGACAGGAGCTTCACATGAGAGAGACACATTGGATCTAGTCCCCATTCCCATTGTTCATGCACAGAAAAAATATAATACCAACCACTAGAAAAGCAGATAACGTTCATGCACAGAAAAAAGTGACTCTTTACTTGGATCTTCAACTTTTCATTCAACCGAAGGAATTTTTCATCAGAGATTAAACACAGTATAGCTTACCTCCAAGAATGTTATGCAGTGGCTCTCCAACGTGCCTCCTCCAACACTGCTATGCACTAGAGAAACCCACCACAAACCCACGACCAAAAAACAGTGAATAAATGCCCTCGTTTTCCAGAAAACACTGCTACCACTACTATGATTTGAAAAAACGCCCTATTATCCAGCCAGAAAACACGATGGAAAAAATGTGAAGAAAACCCAAGGAGCAACACGCCCTTGTTATCCAGAAAACCCATAAAAATGATGGAGAAAACCCACAGAAAACCCAAGGACCAACACGCCCTTGTTATCCAGAAAACCTAGCAAAACGATGGAGAAAACCACTTGAAAAATCTACGCAGCATATGCAGGTGCACTCAAACCACAAGCAGATGCAACTCGCAGGCACCTCGCAGGCTTGGAGCACTGGTGAAAGGCACGAGCAAGAATGTTGAATAAAATATCCCCCAGCATATTGGATATTTAAATAGTAAAAAAAAAACCTTTTTACCCCTAATATACCCCCATATATTGATTTTTAATTTTTTAATTTTAACCCCCCCAATATGAACGGATGTGATATCATATTGGTCCCTAGGTGACGCCCCCATGAGTTGAACCACCCGACTAGCTGGAGTTAAGGGAGTAGCAGGTATACTTGTTCTAGGAGTACCAACCGGGGAAGGTGGCACTCTTCAGCCGGAATAGATGAGATGAGGGTAGAAGGACTTTCTCCTGCACTAGACATTAGTCTACTCACAGGAACACCAATCACAGGTGAATTGAAAGGACAAACCTAGACGATCACACGATCGTTTAGGTCAGTAAGAGGTGAATTAAAGTTTCTTGCAAACTCGTCAGCCTGCAATTCTTTTATCTCTACTGTGGTTGTATCAACCTGGTTTGTCCTAAGTTCTGGTTCACTTGGAACTTCATAATTCCTACTGGTTCAAAGGAACCGTCTATGTCTAATCTACGACTTTGAGGCGACGGTGGAGGCTCCACTGTAGTAAGCGGAGGAAATTTTTGCAACCTTCTTGACCTTCTGAGACGTTGGTCCTCCACGATTGAAAATTTGACTCTTCACACCCTAAGGTCAACTAAACACAAACAAACCACACAACAATCACTGCAAAATTTCCTAAAGCCACAATAGACATAAGAGGCATAGATATGCTTTCCAGAAGAAAGCTAAGAGACAGTTACTTGGCGTTCTTGTAGATGTTCTTAGGCACAAGCAGAGGAATCACCCACTGCCCTCCCACACCTTCTACTAGGGTTACTTTCCAAGCCTATCCAAGGTCAACCAGAAATAGCCTTCCGGTGTAACTAGGTATGAACCCTAGATGTCAAAGAGACTAAAGGCTACCTCAACTATATTGACAGTCTGGGGGGCAGTTGCAAGCCTGGTTCATACGCATGGGCAAGGTAGCAAAGCCCGAAACCCTGTTTAAGACAGAAGTCCCCAGATGCGCAAAAATCTTGGTCTACGCTTTGACAAGGAATCGGAGGGTTATCTCCTTAGTCCCAGCCTCCACGCAGCCTCGTGCTTAACTCCCATTTGAGAGGAGCTTCCCAGATACAATCAACACATAAAAGGGTTTACCTATCGATTGGCCAACTACGTCTAAATTTAAGCACTTGTGGAGAGTTTAAACTCCCTATTCCACAAGTCTAGCCTAAGCTAGTTGTTGTATGAGCCTATAAAATAAAACATACTAATAGTTTTAAAATTATATCGTTCATTTTAAGGGTTGTTCTTAGTCATAAGGTAAATGGCATGAAAGACTGTGATGTTATAGACTCTATAAGAAAAAGTAAAAAGATGTATAAAGCAAATTGCAACTACTTAAACCGAATTTCTTTTCTTTTTTGCAAATGTAAGCTAATGAAATTGAAACTAAGTGCTAGAAAACTAAGACTTCTTTCTATAATTTTTGAAATTTTATTTGAAAAAATACTTAAAAGAAAATGACTAAGTGCAACTAAATGCAAAAGTATAAGATGTTTTTTTCTCTTTTTCAATTTCTTCAAAAACTACAATGCAACTAAATGCAAATTTTTTGAGCAAGTTTGAATAATCAGAGCATATAATAAGTAAAATGAAGTATAAAGCACCCAAAATAACCAGATTCAACCAAACAAGAAGAAGACTCCGAAAAAACTAACTTGGAGAGACTATTGAACTCAAAAAATCCACTAGACTCACAAAAGAACAAATGCCACCCTGACACTACAAAATGTAGTACAGAATATAAAGTCTCCAAAGCCCTGATCACTGACCTAGATACAAAGCACTGAACTCGTCAACCAAGCAGGAGGACAAACTTCAAATTACAAGATGAAAGAAAATTCAAACAAATAAAGCTCGAAGGCTTGAAAATAAGCACAAGGTGTGACACACAAGACTTTTAGACTCACAAAGTTGTGCCAAGATCATAAGACTCCCAAGCAAGCAAAAATCAAACAGGACAGGGACAAGCAAACCCTACTCAAAAATTATGCTACTATAGGATATACATGACTGTGTATGCAGGAAACCCGCGTACCATATGCGACCGTCTTACAGAGAAACCTTGTATACAAGTTGCTATACGCGACTATGTATAACAACAACCCGCGTATACAACTAATTTTTTTTTTTTTTTTAAACGAAAAAAAGTAAAGGCTTCTGGGCACACTACACTGTGAATTAAAAAGCAAGATAAAAAAAATACCACACTCAGAATCATAAATAGAACAAAGACTAGTAAAGAAGCTACAGGATAAACCCACAGCAGGCTGGGCTCCCCAGTGGAGTCGCCAGTTCTGTTATGCAAGACATTTCACCCTTGTAACCTAGGGTCTAGGGTTACCAACTCTTACTACTAGACTTGCAGACAATGAGCTTTTAAAGAAACTAGAATGAGAATAGGAAGATATCTTGGCTTACCTGGTTTATGACGGTTGATCCAAGCTTGGTCTTCTCTTGCTCCAATATTCTCCAAAGATTCTAGGGATGCTTCTCTTCACCTGCAAAGAGCCAATTCTTCAAGCAATATCTCATACATATATAAATCAAAGGTCAGATCAAAAGCATAATAATAACATCATTAAATATATTCATTAAACCAATATACATGAGATAAGCACAATACAAGATTGGAAGTAGAATTCTCTTTATTAATAAAAGGTGAATAGGTAAGAATACAACCCAGCTTCTGACACAAGGACTCCTCTGCAACCAAGGACTCTAAGTTCTACTGCTCCAAGACTCTGAAGATATACCACCAACATAACTTTGCTCTTCCAAAATTGATTGATTAGCCCCACCCCAAGGCCTCCATTTATACTTTGGGAAATAGAGTGGTTCCGAAGGTTGGGATGGTTGAGACAGTTGGGATAGTTATGGATTAGGGCCCAGCTAATCTCATCTAATCTTGATTTATATTTTTTAATGTTGAATTAAGGTATGCACAGGTATTAATATAGGCAACTCACGTATGACACGCATGTTGCTTGAAGGGAACTCGTGTATGCAAGGTATACGCGGGTTTCAATGCACATAGTCGCGTATGCATACCAAAACTCGGAATAAAAATATATAAAGCTGGTCTGAGGATAATGCATCAAAGGTCATGCACGTCTATAGTGTTTTGGCCACTTCAATCCAAATTGTCCTTTTGTGTACCGACATGGTGAATGGTAGCACTCGGACGAAGAAGTGCCATTTTGTCTGATAACAGGTTGCCTTGAGAATAGAGAAAAGACATTAGAGATTGACCAAGAGGCTCAGCTATTATAACCAAGGCTTAGGGTTTTGGGACTATGTTCAACAAGAGTTTTAGCAGTTTGCCTCCCTACCTTTATGGTATGGAGGAATTTTGTACATGGCCAATTTTTCATAATTAAATATTTGGATATGTTTTATGTTATTTTTTTGCATTGTTATCTCTATGTTTAACTTAGTATTTAGTTTACTGATCATTTTGTGCTTTCTAGTCATCTTTGGTTTCAGTTTATGTGAGCAGATCTATAAATAAAGGTAGATCTCAACCCACACATATCTACAGAGCTGTTGACTTGGAAAGTCACCAGCTTGACAGAATTATCAAACCACTCCTCTTTAGAGAGACCCACCTAGTGAACTTCTTCCTTTGCACTCTAAATTGGGAACTAGGACAAACAGGTAGATTTCAAATGCATCTTATCCCTCCCACTAGGGTCTAGATTAAGTCTAAATCCTTCTTGTAAAGGCACACCAACTAGGATCCTGGAAGAATTTATTGTTTTCAGCTAGGTCGCAGTATTTGTACTAATGGGATCTGAGTCACATAAATGGCTTACATCTTCATTAGCCTCCATGTAAACATCGTTATTTAAAGACAAAACCATTATGACTTTCTCCTTAGTCTGGAACATTGACCGAGGGCTCAAGTCACCCTCCCCATAATCTACCAGATCCTCCATATACCCATGAAAGGCACCACGCGTATACAGATAATTGTTGATTTTACGACTTTCGGATGTGATAATTATTCCCCTTATGAATTTTATGACTTTTATGCAGCAAATTCTTCATAAACGAATTATACATTGAAAGATTCAACCATATGTTACACTTTAAATAAAATGAATGATTGATAAAATAAAAATAAAAATGATGAATACAATACAATACATGGACCATTTGAATAGCTCTCATCGTGCCTTTTCAAATGTAAAAGGCACGTCCTTTTACACTTTATTTAGACACTTAATTAATTAATTATTAACATATTTTATTATCGTCTTTTCCATTGTTTCATAAAACCATGGTATTTTATTTCTTTATCTTATTTATATTTATTTGCACATACCCTAAACATATTCTTTAATGTATGTAACAAGATCTAGAAACTTAGTCTTCATATTCCAAGAAGGATTTCCATGATTTTACTTCACATGCACCTTCATCCATGTCAGAAGATATCTAGTGTGTGTGCACCCACACTAGACTAGACTCGGCCATTCTAACAAGGGTAGCTAATCCCTAAGAATGGGCAAGTCAAATCCACTCTATTATGACAAGGAATACCAAAGCTAGGTAGGCATGTGATGGGAAACCCAAGTCATATACCAATTGATTAAGTACCATGATCAAGAAGGACTATACCACGACCTTCCAAAACCAGGGAGTAGATTTGCAAGAATCCAATACTTCTACCACTTGAGAAAGCACCATAACCAAGAAAGGCTACATCCAGGTGCCTCACATACACCAATAAGTGAACCATCATCATCCTCCATAAACCAATTACCATGGCTACATCCAAAATGATGTCTACCCGCATCTACCCCAAACATCAACAATAATTAGGGTGCATTTAAACTCTAGTGTAAGAAAAAGGCTGCCACCAAAATATTCTCAATCCTTAACCTTAAATTAACATCGCTCACTCGGAAACCACAAAAAACACCTCCACCGAAAAGCAAACTCCACCCCCTCCCCCCTCTATCTTCTCCAAATATTTTATAGTTGCATAAAGATATTGTTTATTTCTTTGAAGATGGAACTAGCATCTTATCTCGGGTAGTTATTCATACAATATGACTTGTAACTTGTTTCCCAAGATATTGTTACAAAAATATATTAATGCTCCATTTTAGCGAAACAAATCATTAACATCTTGTAAACTTTTACGTTTAAAAAATAAATAATTAATTAATCAATGATAAATGTCCAATAAATAATGATGACATAGAAATCTATTAACATAGTGAATGAAGTGCAAAGGGAAAAGGTTAGAAATCTTATTATCCCCATTACAATTCACTAAATCAAAGGCAAAATAAAATAAATAGAGTTGTCTCAAAATCTTCATGGAGTGTTTTATAGAAGGAAGGAGTTTGGAAGAAGATTATTGTGCATAAGTATATTACTCCTACGATTATCCTAGACTGAGTTAGGAGGTGAAAGGAAAATGTTCAGAATGTGTCTAATCAATGGAAGGCCATGACCCTTTCCCTCCCTATTTTGGGTGATTTTCTTGCCTGGAAGGTAGGGGATGGCAAGAGAGTGTGCGTTGGATCAAACACTATTATGGGTTGTTCAATAGGCGTTCTTCTTGTTGATGATTTAAATTAGTTTATGTCATCTTAGAGAAGGGTGCTCCTATTCCAAGTGGTTGACCCATTCACGACCACCTTCTAGAGGCAAGGGTGGTTGTCGGTTGCTATCATAGGTGTGGATTCTCATTGAGAGCCTGATTGCGAGCAACTACTTTTGCAATTTCTTATGTCTTGTACTCATTTTTTGGATATAGATGATCCACTTGTTTGGGCCTATAACAAGAATTGTGAATCTTTTATGGTTGGGTTGGGTTATCAATCCCTAATTTGTTAGGCTCTAGATTTGGTCTAGTGGTCGATTAAGTTTTGGAAATTTAATTCCCCCACTGAGTCAAATCTTTATATGTGGTTGGTGCTCTCAAACAAGTTAATATCCTATGATAAACTTCAAAGTGGGGGAAAGATTGGTCCAAGGAATGTGTGTTATGCAGAAAAGATGGGGAGAGCAATGAACAATTGTTTCTACAATGCTCTCACAATACTCAAGTACGGGAGTACTTGGAATGTCTCTTAGAAAATAGATTGCTCCACTCCAATAACCCATTGGATTCTTGCCTCAAAGGATGGTTCAACACGAGATATTCTTACAAAGAATATATGGTGTTCATCAATATGTAACTTAGAATTGGGCCCCTCTTCCTCATTTTAAGGTGGGCACACTAGTTAAGGCCTCATGGACTCTTTAGGCACCTTGTATTAATCCTATGATCCCCTGGGCATACATCAATAATGATACCAAGGGCTTGGTTAAATGGTGGGCTTGGGATTTGTTTTGTATATCTTGGATCAAGAACATTTTCACTTTAAAGCTAATATCGAAAATGGTACAAATAATTTTGGTGAGATTCGTGCACTAATTTACCTTATGAAATTTTCCATTGCTTTAAATATTATCCATTTCTAGGTTTTTGGCAACTCACTTCTAGTGATTAAGTTGATGCAAGGGAAAGTTTAGATCCTAGATCTAGATCTCAATGCTTTTCCCATACAGTTGAAATGTGAATCCTCTCGCTTCCTTTCGATCGGTTTTGAACATATATAGAGAGAGAGAGAGAGATAAATAAAGAGTGGACTAATTGTCTTAGGAAGGCATGAATCTTCTAGAGCATTCTTTCTCTCTTAATAAATTTATGGAACAATCTTTGGTGGAGTTTAGGTCCTATGATATTGTTGAGTTTTTAGTTTTCGATATCTTATGGATGGGGTGAATGCATACTTTCCATATATTCTTGGTTTTCATGGAGTCTAATGATGTAATGTGTAGAACTAATAAGGTCCCGAAAATTGTAGTGGGGAAATGCTGCATGATGTATTTTGGAATAGTGGTATACACATCACTATGAGTTTGTCTTCGGGATGGGGTGATCTAGATTTTTTGGAGAACAAAATGAAGGAAACAATATAAAAGGGAAACACACACACAAATATTTCGTAGAGAGAAGAATAGTACATCAAAACCCCAAATTTATTAGCAAATGGAATGGAAAAACATTGTAAATTGCAAAGTAATACAAACTAGCTCGAATGTCGGTAGCTTATCTCTAAAGATAGATGCGTCTACTACACTCATTCTCAAGACATGATTACAAAGAGATTGAAAAGGGCCTATTTTCATAATCCTAAAGAGGAATAAACCCTAAACATCCAAAAACCTAACACTAGGAGATGAAGCGCCAAAAACATTTGTGGGCCTCGAGGTGGCTAATTGGTACATCAACTTCCCAGGGGAATTTTTTTGCATACGATCTACATTCAAGGCACACGATAGCTTGTTGGAAAAAACTAACTGAGAATTACAACCTTTCACTAGGGATTAGGCATTTATAACAACCCCCAACCCCTCGATTGGCAAAAAAAACATTATTTAGGGCCTTAATAAGGCCCTAGAAGTTTGGGACCTAAAAAATCATAGAGAGTTTCTAATAAAAATGGTGAACCATTGTAACTCAATGGAGCAATTAGGTGGACACCAGTTTCCACCTAGATCAGTCCTCCCTCCTTAGGTAGCAATGGTCTCCATTGCTCACATTCCTACATCATATGAAGAAACTTCTATTGAATTTGACTCTTGGTGAGCCACTTTCCATGGTGAAGAAGCTACCATGCTTTGACGACATGATATAACTAGATGTTCTATTGGCGATTTCCCTTCATCTCACTGTCCATGATTCATTCGGTGCCTACCCAGTGCAATCAAGATAGAGTTTTGTAGGTTCCAAGTGCTCAGCCACCTCCGAGGAGTCCAAGAGAGCTGGAAATATGGTCGCAGCAGCTTTACATTAAATATAGGGTGCATGTCGAGGAAAGGGGGAATACTTAACTCAAAATAATTCTCATCCACAATCTTGGTGATGGTGTAAGGCCCATATCGAAGTGGGAAGAGCCTTTGATCGGGCCCGGATTTGGGAAATTTTGAGGTAAAAAATGGGCCTCAAAACAAAAAAATGTACTATCAAAATCCGTTTTAAAAGAACCAATCACATTCTAGAGGATGACATCATCTGTAATAGTTAAGGTGGCATTGGTTGAGTTAAGGATGCTTATTTGTCAAACTGTAAATGGTGAGTGAAAACCCATAATTAACTATATCAATGTTTTAAGTAAAATACCCATTATGAAAATAGTACTCATAGATTATTTTTTAATATAATATAAATGTACTAAAGTACTCTTAAAGTACTTAGAAAGAAAAATACTATTTATATTTCAATATAAAATAAATTAAGAAAAACAAAAAAACTAAATGTTTTATTTAAATGTAATTTTTTTTATATTTCAATCTAAAATAAATTAAAGATACCAAAAAGTAAATTGTCCATTCAAAACTAAAACTATGTTAAATTGTCCATTCAAAACTAAAACTATGTAATTATTTTTTCAATATTTAAAGTATATATGTCAAATCTTTATTTAAAATCAAAACCACTTAACATCTTATAATAAAAACAATTTGATTATTATTAGTTTTTTGTTTTTTAAATACTTACTATATATAATAATCTATTATAATTATTATTTAAATATAAAAAATATTTATTTATTTATTTTACAAAAATATAATATTATATTTAAATAAGTTATTATATATATTCTCATCGGGTTAAATTTTATTATTAATATCATTTTTTTTAAATTTAGGTATTATTCAAGATTCATATTTTACTATCAACTTTTAACTTTTGAAACACCTGCATCTATATCAACATAAATTAAACACGTACATTCAAGTTACAAAACCAAATACATACATAAAATCTTAACGTAGCAATTTAAATGAACTATTATATTATAATAAAATATTATATTATTAAAATTTTATTACATATAATCTCATTTACTTAATATTAACTCAACTTTTTCGTAATAGAAATTTATGTACTATTCATTCATCACAATATGAATATTTTTTTTAATTTATTTAATGATGCTATTAATTATTACAATAAAAACTATATATGATATGCATAATATATATCATAAGAAACTATTAAAAATAAGTTTACATGTGTTTTTAAATGTGTAATAAAAAGATGAAAAATAAATCTAAAAACGTCTTTTTATTTATTTATAGTTTTATATTTATATTTTAAAATTAATTTTTATTTTTAATATATATATATAATGACAATTTATTCATTTAAATTTAATTTTATGTTTAAAATTCAACATTCTAAATACATGGTTTAAAAACATATTTTGAATATTGAAAAAAGTAACTTATGTTTCAAATTTTAAAATTAATATATTTATTTTATGAGTACATTACTTTATAAGTACATTCATCATATTATATTCAAAAGTAATTTATGTACTCAAAAGTACTTTACTTTTAGTCATATCAAAGATAATTTTTTTATTGGTTTTATTTTAGACATCTTTTCAATTTAATTTAATCATAGTTGCATTGGTTATAGTGTAAGAGATGAGTTGTAAATATACATTCCCCACAAAATGTCTAACTAATAATATTTTATTATATCTCTTATGAGACCCATTTTAGACCTTGAAATTTCTCTAATATGAGGCACTCTTTCTACAAATGAAACCATACATTATCTCCCACCTAGAAATTGTGTGGAACTCAATGTTAATCATGGTGTGGCTTATAATTAACATTGGCTTTCTACAAATTATCATGAACCTATTGTTGGATGCAATGGATCAGATCAACCAATTTGGCTTCCCTATTAGCCTCAGTTTGAGCATGCAAGGATTTATCCTGTGTAGAAACAATGGGCACTACTACATCAGTTGGAGCTAATGGTTGGAACCCCAAGCACATTGTAAAGGGGTTGTCGCCAATAGAGCCATGAAGAGCATATTTTAGATATGTTGAACATAAGCAAGGGTCTCATCCCAAGTGCCTAGATGTTTGGAGTTGTACATTCTCAGGATATGCACAATCATATGTTAACCAACTCTATTTGTCCATTGATTTAGGGGTGGAAGGCAGTTGATTTGGTCAACTTAGTGTCCATCATCGACGATAGGATTGACCAAAAAGTACTCAAGAATCTACTATTTCAATCTGAAAATAATGGGTTGTAGGAGGCCAAAGTGAACCCAAACATGCTCAAAGAAGAACTTAGCATAGACCTTTATTGTGACACTCTTCTTATAGAAATAACCATCTTAAAGAACTAGTACACAACCACAAATACGCGGTCATTTCCATGCATGGTTGAAGCCAAGCCATACATATAGTCCATGGAGACAAATTCCCAAGCTGTATTTGGCATAGGTAATGGAGTGTACAACTCGTACTTCTTGATGGTAGGTTTGGAAATGGAATAAGCAATGCATGATCTAATGTACTTTCTAATGTCTTCTTGGAGCTTCGACTAGTAGAAGTGCTTTTACAATACTACCACTATCTTTTCTACACTGAAATCCCCTCCCACTTGATTGTGATGTGCCTCCTAGATCAACTTCTCATGCTCCTCTAAAGGAACATAGAGGTAGCCAATATGGAATAAAAGTTCGTCCTAGAGATGAAAGTTTGAGATCCATCTCCCTAACAACAAATTCAGGGTTTTTATTATACAATTGGGGCCACCTGGAGATATTGTTTCCATAAGATTTTACACGGTAGTCAACGCTACAATTGGAGGTTGGATAAGGGAGTCTACAACTTGATTTGTGTTTCCATTATTATACTTGATGTTCAGGTGAAACTATTGTAAGTATGTGTACCACTTCTAATGGAGGTCATTTTGTAACTTTCCTTGCATATGCATACATTGCAAGGGCTTGTGATCAATGTGGATGGTCATCTCCTTCCCTAGGATGTGATGTTTCCATTGGCAGCAAGCTTGCATAATGGAGTATATATGCTTTTCATTGGTGCGATACTAGCGTACAAAATCATAGAGTGTCTCAGTATGATAAGCCATTGGATTTCCTTGTTGAGTGAGGACTGCAAAATAGTCAAAGGCATATGTCTCAATCTCCAAAGCTTGTTCCATATCTAGCAGAGTGAGGATTGGAGTTTAGCAGAGGCATCATTTCATATCCTTGAATGATCTTTATTGTGACACATCACAAGCGAACTTGGATTCAACTCCACCATTGGTCATTGTTCTAAAGGGCTAAGCAATATGAGAGAACCCCAACACCAACTTGTGGTAAAATTTTGCAAGGCCCAAGAAGTTGCGGAGCTTTGTTAGAGTCGTCTAAGATGTCTAATCATGAATGACTTGGATCTTGGTTGGGTGCACATGCTCCCCATGTTCATCCATAATGTATCTTAGATACTAGATTCTCTTCATGGCGAATGAGCACTTCCCTAAATTGGCACATAACTTTTGTGGTCGCAAGGTTTTTTGGATTTATTGAATGTGTTGCAAATGTTCCACTCGAGTTTTGTTGAAGATGAGGATGTCATCTAGAGGTACAACCACAAATGAGTTTGTGAATGACCGCAAGATACCATCCATCATTCTCCTATATGTTGTTGTTGCATTAGTCAATCCAAAATGCATGACTAACCACTCAAAAATGCCTTCTTTATACTTGAAGGTTATCTTCCACGCGTCATTTTGCTCAATCGGGACTTGGTGGTATCCTAACTTCAAATCAATCTTGTTGAAGAACTTGGCACCCTTAAGTTGATTAGTAAGATCATCAATATAAGGGATTAGGTATCGATTCTTGATGGTGATTTTGTTCAAGGCCCTATAATCAATGCAAAGTCACCATGTCCTATCCTTCTTCTGCACAAGTACAATTGGGATCCCATAAGGTGATGATCTTGGTCTAATGTGGCCTTTTTGGATGAGCTCTCAAATCTAACACTTTATTTCCTTATTCTCTAGAAGAGAGAGTCTATATATTGGGCCATTATGTAAGGGAGCACTAGGAATCAAATCAATTAAGTGCTTGACCCAATAGTACAGAGGCACACCTTTAGGTGAGGAAAATATATCTCTATATTCCTCTATAATCTTATCCCACTGCTTTTGTTCCATGACAGTCACAATGACTTTGCATCCACCTTCTAATCGAACCATGAAGAGGACAATTTCCCAATCTAAGATATTACTCTGACACTGCTTTGCTAAGATCAAGAAAAAAGCAATAGTCGAAACTACCTTAGGTACCTTGTACAATTGGCCTCCCAAAGTAACAGTGATACTAAGAGGTCTAGAATCATAAATAGAATGACATTTCTACATTTAGGGTTGTCCTAAAAAAAATCACAAACTTCAAGTGGGTAAACATCGCATAGTACCTCATCTTTGAAGTGCTCGATGTCATAGGATAAGTGGCATTGTTATTTGATGTGGATGTTGTGTCCTTGGCTCAACCAACTAATGATGTATGGTTGGGGGTGTGGCGTTGTTGGCAACTTCAATCTCATTATGACCTTGTATGAGATCATGTCTTATGGTTACTACTGTCAACAATGAAATGTAGTGGAGTACCCTTCACCCACATCTATGAGTAAAAGAGTCGCTCCCCTTCCTCAGGATCCTTTGGCTCTTCTAGTTGGATCTTTGTATTTGTGATGGTGGCACTAGGTTTTGTGTCAATGATCTTCTTTCCTTTATCTTGCTTCGAATTATATTTCAATCTAGAGTTTGACTTTGAGGATTTCATATCCGGCAATAGTGATTGTTTCAACATTTGTAAGTGTTGCGCTAAGGGATTTTGTGGAACTCATTCCACTTTTCAGTGTCCTTCGTTGACTTCCCGTTACCCTTCTTTACCTATGATCTGTACTAGTTTTCATAAGTTTGGATATACTTTCTATATCCTATGTTTTGTGAGTTAGGGCCACCTTTACCAATATTCTTTTGTGGTTGATTTGTAAATCAATACTCCCACTTATTATGCTTCTTGGTTTTTTTCTCAATTTTATGACATTTCAATAAGAGGCTCCCAATGAGGAGATGTATCTTATCCCCCCCAAAGTCTCTATGCAAGTTCCGTTCCCATTTCTTATATCTGGTGAATAGTGTGGCAGTGATACATTTTCAATAATTTGGCGTTGTGTAACAAGATGTTTTAGTTACCATGGTCCTGATTTGTTTCTTGAAGTCGTTTTTGATTCCTTTTCCCTTCCATTTAAGCAAGGATTGGTATCCTTTGGTTTTTTACTACTACTAATATTGTAGAGTTCTTAATCAAAACCATTTCAGATGGTGGGTCGTTCAATGCCATTCAAGTAATCACTGATAATGTAGGTAGTTGCAAGGAAGTGAGATCAATCATTGAGCATGTACATCCTTACATTTTTTGGTTTGGGTGTTTGGTGCACATTGAACCTTTTGATGCATGATATTTTATGTTGAAGCATAAAGAACATGAATATATTAATACCTTAAGAAAGGGAAGTCCATGATTAAATTTATCACCAATCATAGTTCTATGACTCTATCCAATACATGTTTTCATTCACTCTGATTTGCAGCTACTTAAGCTTGCAAATACCAAATTTTGGTAGTTATTATCTCACCTTCAGGGTCCTTTTGAAGGTGAGATAGACATTAAATAATATGGATGTGAGTGATTCACAGTTGCAATTGAGGTTGCAGGATTCAGAGAGAGAGAGAGCTTATGAGGTGCTAGAAACCATTCTAGATGTTCGCTTTTGGTCATAGTTTAAGTATGTTCTGCAATTCACCCAACCCATTTATAATATGATATGATTTGCAGATTCAGATTAGCCTTTAAATATGGAAGGTGTATGAGCAGATGGACACCATGCTATGCTAGATTACAGATATTGTTGAGCCTAGGGATGTCACCTTGTATGAGCATATTCATAAAGAGGTGGTTAAACCATGGGATGAGCTAAATATTCCACTCCATGCCTTAGCATATGTCCTTCCACCAAAATATTATTCTACAGAGTGGCCAATGCCTAGTAGGGGGGTGAAGAGAAGACCAAACATGGATATAAAGGTTCATCATTGATATAATCTTTTAGACAAAATGGTCCTTGATGGAGCCAAGTGTGATTGCATATGACAACATTTGAGCAACTACATTCAGTGTGCAGGGACTTTTTGGTTTTATACATGCAGTTAAAGCTTGAGATAAGGTGGCTTCTTTCGAATGGTGGATCTTGTATGGTGGTTGTGCCCCACAACTGCAGCATTTGGTGGTGAAAGTGCTTTTATAGGTTGTTAACACTTTTTGTAGAGAGTTGTTGGAGCACCTACAGCTTCATCTACAAAGTGAAGAGAAACAAATTAATTATAGATTGGACAGAAAGCTCGCTTTATGTGCTCTACCACCTGTGGTTGTTATCCCATTATGGTGACGAGATGAAGAATTATATTTTTTTAAGAATTAGAGCAACAATCCAAAGGAGGAAAATTTGGAGGATGGATCCCTAGCTTTGAAGCACTTGGAGGGGGGAATTCTTTTGTTCATGGTTGGGACACTGATCATGTTGAGATGCCACCCCCTTCTACTACCCTTGTTAGGAGCACTCCAACAGCTTCAACTTCACAACCTCCACATCCACATTGGGGACATACAGATCATGGTGGTTCCTTTCATACTTGTGGGTCATGGGAAGTTAGAGTAGAAGTTGCTCATAGAAAAAAGGAACGAAAAGTAGATAGTAGAATCATTTCTCTTTCTTCATTTATTGTAATAGACTTTAGCTTGGTTGAACGTTCTCATTTGACATTTTCTATTATCTATTTTGTACATTAGGCACATAGCCTATTTAAATTTGTAAACAACTTTTTTCCAAGGAAGAAATTGTAACTTTATATTCAAGAAGAAAAAAGTTACATACAATAGTTTTGACAGGTCATCAGCTCTTGGGTTATGTTTTCTATATGCATGATGAAAGGATATTTCATGAAACTAGTTCACTACCTATTTGAATTGATCAAGGAATGGTTCCAAAGCCAAGTCTTAGAGTTTGAAAGTGCTCTTTACCCATTCGATAACCAAACTTTGAGTCACCAAACACTTGGGATCTTTCCCACTTCCTTCTCAATAGATTATTTTAGTAAAAGTAAAGTGCATGCAATTCTGTCTAATTGCTATTGCCCATTCCCAAATTATCATTGAATGTGAAGTTATGATTAGAAGAGAGATATAGAATGCCACCTGCTCCACTAGGCCCCAGGTCTCCTTGACTATTTTTCTCACTGGGCCCTAGGTCTCATTGGCTATAAAGGGCCCATTCCCAATTTCTCCTTAAATTTGAAGTTGTGAGTAGAAGAGAGATATGGAATGCCCACTGTTCCACTGGGCCCATGGTCTTGTGGGTCCCTCTATATCCAGCCTACCTATCTGCATTGGATATTTTTGTCTGGGAGAATGTTGTGGATCCTCATATGAATATCTAAACTTAATACACCCCGAGGAGAGAGTAAGATATTTTCAAGAAATATGGTTCCTTACAATCCAGGGACCCCACGAGACTATTACTCGAAGTGATCTATGGTTTGAAATCAATGGTTACTCCATCCATTTCTTGAAACTAAGTTTAATCCATTCCAAGAACCAACATTACCATCCAAAGATAAGGCATCTTTCTAGACTTCTTTGGCAATAGAGTTGTGTTGGAGGGATTTTATCACTTGATTTACATAGAATGCAGAATCCTAGCCTAGACCAAGCTCTTTTTGTAGGATGTCTCATGTGGGAGCTTTATTGTTCAGAGCCAACCAGAGGAAAAGCCTAGTTTTAATAGTGGCTTCTTGTTTCCAACTGGTTATGACCAACAACATTATTCATGATCCTTTGCTAAACACATTGCCTTGTTTTCAGATCTTGTTGTGTATATCCTAATGGGTTGTGGCCATACTAGATCATCCCCTAGATTCCATAGCTTAATTGAGCATACCATCATCCTATTAACCAAAGTATCTCATTGCTATGCCATATCTCCTCCTAATTCCAAATCAATTACCTTCTTTCTTCCTTGATTCCAGAAGGTTCCATATTCAACAACTGGTGCATCTGCCATAGTCACAATCTCTTTAAATCTAAGGGGTTGGGATCCATACCTTCTCAAGAAATTTTTTTTGGTTGTCGAAGATTTAGGCAAGCTCTGCTTGGCTAGATTTATCTTTATTATTCAAATTGTTGTTCTAATGTTTCATTGTGTTATATGTTAGAATATCTATTTGTTGTTGTTGAATTTCACTGTTGATATTATAGAATATGTTGTACCATAAATTGCAGAATTTATTATTATCGATTATTACTAGAAGCAGATAATCAATAAATCAAAATTCCTATTATGCAACCATAGTGACTATGGTTAATTCCATTTAGTTTTCCTTTTTAGTTACTTGGAGGATTAGAAGTTGAAGTGAGCTCCTTTCCTTTTGTATTATTAGATGCCATCTGCAATGAACTAGACATGTAGAAACTGTTTTTCATAATTACCCAGTGTCAGTTGCTTTTTAATGTTCAAATGATACATTCAGTTTATCAATAGGGGTGCCTGAGCAATATATTTGAAATACTTCATGCATATCACTGGAATTGTGAACAAGAGCAATAAAGGTCACATGTGAGTTAGAAGAATTCCACATAAGTCGAGGAATCTATGTGCTTTCTCCTTTTTGTTTCAAATCTGTTTTACCCAATTCATGTTTATGTTTGAAGGATTAGGGGCTTGGGTTATATCTTTGATATTAGCTCTTGTTAGTCAATCATGAGTGTTTATCTTATATGGGTGGGATTCAAACTTAGTTACATACCCTAAGCTCTTTCACAACACATTTGGGAGTCACTTTTATAGTAGTGCTCATGGGTTTTGACCATGAAACTAGATGGACTAGAGGCAACCCAAGCACAACACTAAAGGGAGGTTGAAGAATGCAGGAAGAAATAAGGAGTTATGGCAAGTTATTAAAGATATAAATAAGATGATAGAAATATTGAATAGAATACCTTGTGTTAGCTATTTTCCTGGGAATGTAAGTATCGAAAGAGATAATATTGAGGGAGATGTTATGAAAAAAAATTGCTAATCTATTCTAACAATCCACAACCTGGTTCTTTTACATTACCAGTGTTCAACATTCTACATTAATATTATTAATATATTATTATAGACACACCATGGGTTTGGGTCTGTTAAAAACTTAAAACAACATCATCCTTTTTCTAGCCACCGGGGTTGTCTAACCTATTGTCAAATTAGGGTCATCTCCCTTTAACTTTCCTGAAAGCTTGTTAGGTGGTACACAAGGTAATGATATGTATACACCATCATGTTCAGCAGACCATTTAATCCTTGAGATTTAGCACTAAATTATCTCATTATTGGATTTCTGAAGTATTCATCGATGGAATCACTTGAGTGGTTATGTGGTTGAGCAAGGTCACAAATATCAATGCTCTCATGAGCGAAATATCATCTAAGGATAGAATTTTCCTTGCATCAACACCCTCTACAAGGTAAATCATAGCCTAGTCTGATGATGATCAAGTTTAGAGGTTCTTCAGGTTGTTTGTATTCTATATGTAATTTCATGTAATTTCACCTGATGGTTGCTCCTACGGTTTGGTCAAAATGAATTCTAGGTTTGGCAGTTCGGCTCTTATCAAGGTACAAATGTGAATAATAATAATAATAGATACATCGTGCATAAAATTTCCATTCGACTGCAAACAATGAAATATTTGTTGCATGTTATATAAACACCTAACAAAGGTTACAGAACTACTTGGTCTCCTTAAATCCCAAATTGTGCAAATGATGTTCAGGAGTATATATGGAAATAGATCTAAAGTTTACTCAGAAAACCCACAACAAAGGTACATGTGAGCAAGGTTTTAGTTTCTCCAATAATAAAAATTTATATTTTAAGAAGTGCAATAATGCAATCTAACTTTAAGTTCCTTGTGGTTTGGGAAGAAGGTTGCAAACTGTCCAATTAACAGCCACAAATTGCATGTTGAAGACGAAGAAAATGAAACTTGTCTTTTGAATGAGCATCTTGTTGGCTCTTTATGAAATGGCAGAGGAGATAAGTTGATGATCAGTGAGGGTGGTCTCCCCAATCAGTTGAATAGTTCAACCCCTGTGACAGTGAAAAAGAAAGTGTTATGGTCTAAGAGCATGGCTTGATCAAGCCACTTCATCACTCTTTCCCAAATCTTGTAAAAATTGGTCTAAGTGAACCATGACTTTGACAAAATATTTCCCATGAAGCAACACCTAATCAGTAATTATAGGCAACATTGAATCAATTTCTGCCATTATCTGAATTGTCCTACCCTTCATGGGAGCAATAAGAATGGAGCCATTATCTTTATATGATTTTGATAGTGTCGTTATAGGAGCTGATTTTGCACTCCCACTCTGTACTTACAACGTTTTGCAGTCCCATTGGCATCCTTGTTGTCGTCATTCGTTGCACATAGATACAATCAATATTTTTTTATGTCTACCACAATTACCAAAAGCAAGTCCATTAATGGTGTTTTTTGTTTCTCATTAACACTTCATTCTCATCTCAGTTGAGATGGATTTGTTTCCCACATATCTAAGTCAAATGGAAATAGGCTATGGAAGCCTCATCCCTAACACTCTTCATTGTATACAGAGTTTTTATCATATTATGCATTGGGATATGGTTATGTAATGAATACCATAAAATCCACAAGAAAAAAATTGTGTTTGGTCCAAATGTAATTCAGTGTAGGACTAGTGCATTTGGAGGAGAGGTTTGAAGGTTAAATATGGCATACACAGTGATTGTGATTGTAACTCTATCTTTTGATGCAAGATATCCAAGGATGGGACAAATTTTATTATGTGGTGTGCTTGGAAAAACAAACTGATTCATGCATTTGATTTACAAATTCCAACACTGATTGTGGCCTCTATTGAGAAGACTCTGCATCTCGTGTGACTTGTGCCTCAACTACATAATGTTTTAAGGGAAGTAAGAGAGAAAAAGCAAAGGAGTGTGATAAGACTGAAACTTGAGAGATAAGAATATTTTAGGATATGATCTTACAAACTATGAAAGGAAAAGCTTGTTCAACAATTCAAAAGGTAGGCATCCCAACAAGGGAATGGTCCCATTCACAAAACCATGGTCGAATAAGCCACAGAGATGGCCCATAAAACATTGAAACTATCTCAACCCCACTAAGGAATGACCCATGTGTGTAAACTAAATACGGCTTCCTTCATCTCGTGGACCAGGATGTTAAACAAAGGCATGCATTGTGTCTAGGTTAAAACACTACTCCTTAATTGTCACCTCTGTCTGATTCTTCATGACTGGAAATTAAAGGGTTACCCCAATGTATTTTTATGTAGATCTGATAAGATGTGGTATTGCCAAATTGATTAACCAAGAGGATATTGTGTTGGAAAATGTCAAGAAATAAGAGTGATGGGCGATTCCTTACAAACTAAAGGAAGATGAAATTGTGAAAGCAATTTAGGGCATGTGAGTAGATTGAATAAAAGTGCAGAAGAACAACATTATTCAATGTACATGCAATTTAACAAAAATTGCAGTGCATATTGTCCAAAGTATAATCACTTCTCCAATGTCACACTTAAATATAGCAAGAAATGCTTTAAAGGATACAGAAGTCTATTGGAGGAACAAGACAGAACCCGAGTAATATCAACGGCAAAGCTACATTTGTCTCATTGACTGAGTTAAATGGTTACTCAATAACTGCTTATGCATGCATTTTAACGGCTTTACTTACCGCCTGGGATATAATGTTAACATTTGTTGTTGCCTTTCTGATAGGTGATCTCAATTAATATTGTTTCTAATCTTTAGGTGGTCTGCCTGAATATTCTGGTGGCTTAGACAGGACTAAGAGGCAACCCTGGGTTCACACCAATTGTAATGGAATGAAGGTAGGCCTTACATCCGGTTAATTTTCTTCATTATTTCCATGTTTTACATGCCTAGTTAAGTGAAACTAGGTTTTTTTGTTTGTTATCTAGTCCTCTAAATCATAGGTTGTTTTCCCCTTGTGATTTAAACCCCTTATTCCTAGTTTCATATATTGTTTGTTGAAAAATACCCTACATGTAGAGGGAAAAATATCTTTGACCTCTTCCATACATTCATGCCTCAAGTATTTTATTTATATACTTAATTTTGTGACCTTACAACTATTATGGTTTATCCTTGAAATCTTGATCCAAGATCCCCCAACTATGCATATAAAAGATATGTGATTCTCCTTAGCTTGGCTTTGACTATGATCAAACCTTCATTTTAGTTGTTCTAGTTCAAGGGGAAATGAAAGGTCCCAATTACCTTATGTTTAATTTCTCCCATGAGCACTTGGTTAGATTGATCCAACCCTACTGGCATTGGTTTCATATGTTTTAGGTGATGCTTTATTCAAGATAATTCAATGGTTTGCTACCCAACACTTGTATGACATACATGTGATTATGGTTGAGTGTTATGAGTATTCTATCATGGTGGATTTACAAGCCATGGTCGATTCAACAATGAATTGTCCCTGTTTTTTAAATAGAATCTCAAGTTTTGATTGATAAAGGATATTGGTCCATTCAAGAGAAAATAGAGCGTGGAGTCACTACTTGGATTTAGGACAAAGCCAGGAAACCCTAGGGGAAAGAAAGAAAGGATTAAAAAAAGAGCAAGAGCCACTAGGGTAATTAGAGTTTCATATCTTAAATACATTAACCTAAGGCTGTAGATTATAAAGGTACTTCACTTGCATTTCAAATTAGTTTTTTTAAGAAATCAACAAAGGAAATTAAACTAACAAGTAAGGGTTAATTTATCGAAGATTCCCTTAATGAGATATAAACCCTAATTTTGAAACATTGAAAGATAAGTATGGAAGGACCTCACCTAAAATTCACAATAGTAGGTGTTGAAGGTATTTGGTATGAAGAGGATAGTGATGACAAGTCTCCAAGAGTGAAACTCATACAATCATAAAACTGACTGGGTATGTTTGTTGGAATCTTAATGTAGATATTACAATTATTGAATCTTTTGTGCAGCCACTTGCAACCACTTTGCATCTTCAACCGTCCCTTTTCTTTTATGATTGGATTATGGTGCTTGAAAATGATATGATTTCATTTTGGAATGAACATAGATCTGTTATTTGAGGCCATTTTTCTATCCTAGGTACCATGTACTTGCTAGAAGAGAGGGCTAGTTATTATTACAGAGTATGGAGATTGAGGTTTTGTTGTTGGCTATATTTGTTCCTTATGTTACCAACCTTTGTTCTCATCCACATAACTAACCCAGTGGCTCTAAAAAAACTCTTTTCACTGCCCCAAATATTAATCTATTGCTACATGAGTGTCTTGACGGGTCTGCAATATATGTCTTAATAGCTGTAGGGTTGTTGTTGATGACTTCGTTTCCTATATCTTCCCTTAGGTTTGTTTTAGTGCATAGAGATCTACAAAAACATGCTAGAATGAGAGTTTCCTCACTAATCATGTCAAGAGTTTACATCCAATGCTTTGGATCCACAATCTAATCATAAATCAACCAGCAATGAAAATTCCTCAATACTCCAACACAATTCAATTCCTAGGCTGCTGGAAATGGCTAATGGAATTTGATCCTGGTCAAAATTGCAAGGACTTTTGAGGAGCATCATGCTTTCTATAAATTAGGCATCATATTATTTTGTGCTGAAATGTGAACGTTTCCACCACTATATCATGTTTATTTTGCTGATCAAAACTAGAAGGGCTAGATTTTTTATATGTAATCTACAAAACATAGTGTTTCCTGATGAATATGTTGCAAAACCTTAGTTGATTGTATGCCTGGTCATCTATTATAAGACTGCCAATGACATTTTTCCAACATGCCTGAAAAGATTTTCAATTTTTCTTGTAATTATTCCCTTAATGTACCTTCTCTGCTAGCCTTAGTATGCAAATTTAATCAATGGTTCTAAGTCTTTATGTTTTTCTTCAAGCAGTTGTCACAACATTTAATTTGAGAAAGAATAGGCAAAGAGATTACTTTGGCAGATTCTCTGGTAGCAGCAATTTGCATGCGTAGTCCCAAGGATATTACCATCTAGTCCCTTTGAATCATAATGTCCTTCCTTTTCATTCATAGGTTGCCCAGGTTTGTTGATTATGTTGCCCACTATTGTTAGGAAGTCAAAAACATGTTTGAAATTGATTTATAAACCCCAGGCATGCCCATATTGTTGTTTGTTGTTGTTATGACCTTAAAACCACCCAAAATTGAGATTTACTATGTTTTATTACTGTTTGAGGGTTAAAACAATGTTGAATCGTACACAAAATTGCCTAGAAGTGTTGCTACATGGAACTGGACTGCTCAAAATACCATTATCAGTGGATTAGATGCATGGTTCCAACCAAAATATTCCCAGCTCTGAGGAAAATTGAGGTTTTACTATTGTTGTTTCAAGATAACACCCCACAACATGCTTAGATTTCTAAAATACTAAGTCGAGTATGACTAATAAGAGAATGTAAAGAAATAGAAGAAATGGATTAAGTCTCGAGCCAAAAAATATCATTCTTAGCTTTCCAAGTCTAAACCCATGATAATCAAAATAGAAAACCTAAAGCGGAAAATAATTTAGGTTTAACATTAAAACTCAGACAGATAAGGTGCATTTTAGGGTTTATTGAGGTTGTCCTGAAGGCGAAATTCCTAAGCAAATTAAAACCAATAGCATACCCATCAGTTGGAACAATAGTTTGAAGACATTCTTTAGATAATCACACCAACAAAATGTGGATTATTGGCAACAATCTTCATCAGCAACAGTTTATGGCATCCCTTGGAGTGAACATAAAAGCATTATATGGCAGCCTTGCTCTTCCAAACAGATTGTACCCCAGTCACAAAGATTGTATGGAATTGTTTGACTTTGGTGGATCACATTTCCAGTGGTTGTGATTAGCAGCATGCACCTAACACACTAGCAGATTTGAAACCCTAGTCTCCATAATAGACTTTGGTATATTGCAGCTTTTTCAAAAAGCCAATATGAAGTGATTCAAAACTATATATGTGACCATTATTTGTGCCTAGAATAGCTGTATAAATAAATGGTAGCCAAACAAGGCCCTATTTCAAGGTCAAACAATCCACATACTCCATGAAACATCGTCGCTAGGGAATAATCAATGATCATCTAGGTTGTAGTGCTTAGGAGATTTATGCCACTTGCTGGAGCACTTCTTATGTGTCACTATGCTCAATGGAATGCACTATTTTCATGAATGTTGTTTTCTTGATTTGGAAACATTTCGTCTCAGCCTTGGGTGCTTTTCTCTTAGAGGTTTATCTCATGATTGAGCGAGGATTAGACCACCGAGAATTGAATGCTTTCCTTGGACTACTTTTTGCATGCGTTCCAGGTTTGATCAAATTTCCTTACATGGAAGCCTTATCTTATTAGGGTTTTATGTCAGAAAAATAGATCAAATATTAATTATAAGGGATGCAACAAGAAGAACATACCATCATTGCCATTATTCACTCTTCTTCAACATCTAAACTTTATTTTCTGCTTCTTCTCCAAGTGTCTAAGTCTATAATAGCAGTTTGGTAGTTTCTAAAGTTAACAAGGCCTTGAGTAGTGATTTTATTGTGCTTCCCCTCCAGGTCCTTGGAAAAAGATTTCCTTGATTTTTACTAGAATTATCCACCAATATCTCCTATTAATGAAAGCAAGTTTGTTTAATTTGTGAAGTTGTTTTTTCTATTGAGAATTCCATATTGGACTTTAAATTTTTTGGGGGTTATATTAGCTGCCTACTTTCATTGGCCTGGAAAATCACCATTGACATGAAGGGACTTTTTAATTTATGAAACAGTTACAAGTAAACTTCTAGCACATTTGGAGACTTCGTACTAGAGTAGAGCTCCACTAAATGTATGTTCGGTGTGGAAAAAACACACTGCAAAAAAATTGTTATGTCAAGGTATAACCTTAATGCAAGGTGAATGGAGATGAAATTTACTACAAAATTAGAACCTCACAATCATGACATTGTCAGGAAGCGCTTCAGTACTTGATAGAAAAAATAGTGAGTACTCACAGGACAATATATTCTTTGTATCATGATGCTAGCTTACTTGTCCCTACTACATCAACTTCCTTAGTTATGTTTTCACATCATTTTTACTGATTGAAAATTCCAATTGTGCTTTGATAACTGGACCTTCAAATAGGAACAATATGTTTCCTTTGGTGGCAAGAGAGATGTGGTAGCTTTTGCAGAATTGGAGTCATTTAGAAGTTAGAACTACATATAGTTCCTGTTAATAGCAATTGCTAATTGTTAACCACTTAGGGGTTTGAATGGCTCTAACATGAGCTCTTATGTTTTCTCTATGAGCATCGATTGTGAGAGAGGCACCCTATGAATGAATGTATGCCAAGCGATCGGACATCAAACCCAAAGACCAACTAACTGTAATGTAATCATGTCTAGCAGTACCCAAATCTTATAGTTTACTAATGATAGCCCTGAAAAGGGATGCATATAACTTAAAGAAAAGAGAAGCATTTTTCTTAAATTCCAGGTTTAATAATATAGTTGTTTCTATTGTTTTCATTTTATCATAAATGAGATGTGCCAAAAATCAAGTTGCCATTTGTGTTACAGTTATGGATAAGTACCAAATTTCAAACCATAGTAGCATTAGTTGACTATTGAGCATTATCTTACTTTCATATCCATGCTGGATTATTGAGCATTCAACAAGTACTTATGGGCCTAAGCTATGCACTTTTGTGAAAGATATTTTTAGTAGTTATGAGGAATAATATTAAAATCAAGTAAGGCATTTTTATAGATAGTTTTAGTTTTCTTTTTCAATCCATAAATGGATAAATGGGCAGTATCCTTTACCAAATTTGGATCTGCTTTTTGAATTCTATGTATGTTATTGTTGACGAATGAAGGTGCTTTCTTGGAGATTTATGCCAACTGTTGGAGCACTTCTTGTGTGTCACTATGCTTAATGGAATACACTATTTTGAAATTTTTAGGAATGTTGTTTGCTTGATTTGGAAACATTCTGTCTCAGCCTTGGGTGTTTTTCTCTTGGAGGTTTCTTTCATGATTGAGTGAGGTATATTCAACGAGACCTTTGTATGCATCTGTACACATAACTTGGGATCAATAAACCTTGTTGACCAATCTTCGACTTTCACTTCACATTTCTAATCATGAGCATTTGTTTGAGTTGAGAGGCTTCCACGTAGATCAAACTGTATAAGTTCACCTTTCCCCGACATTTTGTCAATCATAGGTCTACTATATTGCTTAAGGGTTTCCTTTTGTATAGTTGCTCCTATGATCACTATTTTCTGCAAAAAAATAGTAGATCGCGTAGAACAATTTGTCTTAACTCATAGCTTCCTGTGATGCATATTTGAGAAAATGGCAGGCATAGGTAGCCGATCAATGTACTTGTGACATTTTGTACCATAGTTTATAATGCATTGAGTAAATATTGAATGGAATGTCTTTAGTCGTAGCTTCTTCTTATGGATATTTGAGATAATGGCTAGTATAGGAAACCAATAAATGTACTTATGAAATTTTTGTACATTGACTCATTTATTAATTAAATGCTTGTCCTTAATAGCATTTGCCAAGGATGATAACAACTTTTTTCCCCTGATTTTGAAACATTTCTGATGTGAGAAGTGATGACTATCACTGCCTAAGGAGAAAATGTAAGGGTTTAGGGTTCAATTATGTTTTCATGTTATTTGAGAACATAAACCATCTATCATTTAATATCAATGTGTTTAATGTTGAATTTTATTGCAATTATATCTTAATATGTGATTGAAAATGGCATATTCTATTGTTAGACTGTTTGTCTTTTAACTATTATTTTTTGCAATTAATGGAAGGCATTACTCAGATGGGTTTATTTGAATTTCATTGTTATGCATTATATTTTTGTGTTATCAAGATGTTGAGATATTATTATAGCATCCTACTTCATTATGAATTCCACCAAAAGTATATTGTTGTGCTCATGGGTATTTACTACAGATAGTGGCAGTAGAGTGTTTTCACTTGCATGGTTTTATGTTACGATTCATCTCCTCTTTGCTTGTTCCCTTTTCTCTCTTTATATTTATATGGTATTTTATTGTAGCCTTTTTTTTCTGGTGGCACATTATCCATTTTGGATCTTCTCCTTATACAATGATGATAAAGGTATATGGAACACACATGACGATATACCTTGACAGTGAAAATATTAAAGTCCTTGATCCTGTTGGTCATGTAGGTAAAAGGGGTTGTCTCCCCACCTTTATGGTACACCTTGGTCTTGTGGGTATGGGGGTTGCCTTACCACCTTGTTGTGACCCTTAGTTGACGTATGGGACTTTTGGCACTAGCACCTTTATTGTTTATGGTATCATGACCTCTTTGATATGATGATCTAACCTTATTGTTTTTATTGTTGTTATTTATGTGACCATTTTGACCTTTGGTACCCTATACTAAGTGAACCTATTTTTATTTTATTGGTAGCCATCCTAAAAGTTGGGTTTGAAGAAAGACCTTTAGAAGTCCTTTCAAGTTATAAAAACAAGTCTTATCCTTCATTATGGATCCATCCAAGAAGATACATCTTAGCTCTGATCTTTTTGCTTGGCGTCAAGAAATATGTTGCTAAGGTTTCACTGCTTCATACCTGGGTTACCATATCTGAGTTTAAGGGTTGCTTTGTGCTCCCTCCTCTGTTGAAACGTGAGTTGTGCTGAGCTGTGACCTTATGCATATGACTCGTGGACTGTGTGGTGTCTCTCTTGTTGAGCCATGACCTTATGAATCTGACCCATGGAATGTGTGGTGTCTCTCCTGCTGCCATGCTGGGACGTGACTTTATGAAGCTGATCCGTGACTGTATTAGGCTGATCCAAGACCATTTTGTTGCTAAAAATATAGTTCATGTTCATTTCTGTGGGCTACTCTTGGACTATTAGCTTTGGTGTCATCCCTCTAGGGATGCTAAACCTTATTTGTGATCATGTAAGGTCTATCCTAATGGATTGTGACTATGTATGATCTATCTTAGCTAGGCCATGGACTGTGATGACCTCCCCCATCCTTAAAGTGGACTTTGGTAACCTCTCCTAGCTAGGTCGTGGCTAATTTGACCTTATCTTTTTGGACATGACTTGTTTGGTGTTAATTATGTTAGAGGGAGTTGTGATATTTTAAGGTTAATTAGCTGTGTTTTGGGCTAAATATCATTGCTACTATCCTACTAGGGTCTTCACACATGGTGAGTGAGATATCTTGCTTACTACTATATGTATCTAACCTCAACCTACAACACTCTAATCTACTCCCTCTCAAGGTATGTCATATGTTCCTTTGGTGACTTGTCCTTTCAGTGACAAGATCTGAACCTAAAAATATATGAGTATAATGTTGATCCAAACAATTATAGACTAGCTTTATTACTGTTCTTTGTTAATTGGTTATTAAATTTACTAGTATTGTTGTTATTGCTTTATTTCTTGTACATTGCTATCGTTATTTTCATCAGTTATAATATTGTTATTATTTATGTTTTATACACAGTAATTGATAAATCATCTCAAGGACCAACTTTAACACGGTGACAATTGGAGTGTTAAAGTTGAAAGAGATGAAATTAGGTTTTAAATTTATTAGAGCAGTATTGTTCTGGATCTAGTTATGTTTAAGTTTTGTTTTAGGCATTAAAGTATCAAATTTTAGTTTGTTTAAGATGCAAAAAATGGTTAAATCTAAACTGTAAATTTCTATAAGCCAATCTTCTCGCATGAAGAGGCTATACATATTACGTGATGACTTAGATGGGTTAGATGTTGTGCTATGTTCTTGACAAGAATCTACAATATTGTTCAACCTGGCTTTCTTAGTTGGCAGACTGATTACAGTTTGAAGGAGAGAACAAAACAAAAGAGTGAAGCAAGTTTAAGATGCAAAAAATGGTTAAATCTAAGAGGCCAAGATCGAGCATAATGTATGATTCTATTAGTTTGCCAGTTTGTCAAGATTCAGGTCCCCACATGTCTGTCGGACCATTAAGGGACGAGATAACAAGTGGAGTCCCCACTTGCCCTGAATCTAGTCAATGCAGTTGTGTTTCAGTGACACCTTCCAGTTGTGACTCATGAGCCTACATGTTTTGTTGTTGATGATGTGATTCATGTTATTTGACTAATGTTGTTGTTCCTCTATTTTTACAATATCTTATAAATCAGTGAAAGATTTGCCAGTTTTTTACATTTTTTTTATAATGAACCGAAATATTCACCAAGATTTTACAATATCGTATAAATTAGTGAAAGAATCACCAAGATTTTACAACATTATACAATAAAATGAAAGATTCACGCGGATTTTACAACATTATATAATAAAAAGAAAGATTCGCCAAATTTTTTATATATACATATTATCTTATTGATAAAATCGCCTTCAAATTTTCCTATATATCGGAGAGATTTGCCCAATTTTTATACATATAAATCTAGGGGTTTCTTAAAATCATCCCTGTCAATATCCACCTGGATCACCAGGAGTGCAATTTTCCTTAATTTTGTGTGCCTTCACTGAGTTGGGAGTGGTTTTTTTGTGTTTTAGGGTTCATGGTTGGGCTATCCCTTGAGCGCTCAGTTCTTCCAATGACTGTATTTTTTTATTATGCTTGAATAAAAAATTGTTTTTTCCAAGGAAAAAAATGCTACAAATTTAAACTTTATCACATTTAAAAAAAAAGTTAACCCAATTTCAAATATTATTTACCGAAGTAATAAATATAAATTAATTAATAAAAATATCTTTCATTTTTTTACGAACTGATATAATCGTTTATTAAATAAACTAATATATATCACAATTCATTTACAAAATTATCCATTGATAAAGTTTGTGATATTGCTAAAGTAGATAGTAGATACTATAAACATCAAAGAAAATCAAAGACCATATTTGATTCTTTCATAAAACTATGCATATAGAATTTAGCAATCCAACCCATGTGTCAAATAATGTCTATTTGGAACCTCATATGCCCAACGACATTTGATGGAGGTTTATTCCTCCCATTGCTTACACTACAATCATAAGCTTTACAACTAATCCTTGAATCCTTGTCGAGAGACAAAGTGGATCTATAAGCCATTGACAACATGATGAATTAAGGAGCATTTGAAACCCTCTAGCAAATCTTTGACCACTTCACTTATAGCGAACAAATATAGCATTTGGTTTTGTTTTCTTTCTGTCATAGCTATCTTGCAAAATCATTAACCATTTGGTGAAAACTATCCCAAAATTCCAAGGCTATGGATCTCTAAGTGTGGTGTCCAATCTCCATTTCCATATGTTATGTGTGGTGTCGACATTATATTCCCTAAGAGAATATTTGAGGAGACACTGGGCCATGCACCCTAGTACTTGTTGATTTTTTGGTCGAGCTTTGATCTTTAATTTTTAAATGTGGAATTACTGAGTACTTGAAACAATTTGAGCATCCATACACATAAGCAATCACACATAACACAATATGTATCCTCGGGAAAACCCACAAAACAATGAGGGAGAAAAAACCCAACAAATCTCTAAAGTATAATACTGATAGATAGCATAGAATCTCCTTTACAATAAAAAACTTCTTGCGGCACCCCATGTGCAAGAGAGAATCAACACCCTAGGTGTTATCACGGAGTAAGAGAGAATAAAGATGGAAGGAGGTTCTCAACAGTATGCCCATCATACAAGTCAATTCACACTATTTGCACTAGTGAACTTTATCCTCTCAACCATTAACCCTTTCAACATCGAAAAGTAAACCTTGCACACCAATTCACACTTTTTGCAATGGTAGGCAAACCCTGCACATTGATTCACACTTTTTTCCTTGGATACATCAAAACTGGATCACTTGATTTATTTCTACATAGACAACTCGCAATATAACATATGCTTGGCCAAATACATCATATACTGACTTCAGAATGAACTCATACTTCAATTGGATGCTAGATCACTTGGTTAGGAGGCTAACTTAAGCGTTATTAGGAAAATACCCAAGTGTCATCATGCAAACACTTAGTTAACTTAAGTGTTTTCTTTTAGTTTATCTGAAGTGTCGCAACGTAAGTGTCATCTTTTAGTTTAACTAAAGTGTCGTCATGTGAAACACTTTAGTTAACTAGTTCATCATCACTTAGTTAACTCCTTTAACTTAACTCCTTCTTGATTGCATCATTGGAGTGATCAAATTGAGTTCTTTTTACTTTAACTGAAGCTTGCATTGTTTACATCGCTGGAGTTCAATAATTCGAGTTCTTCTTTATTAACTAAATTCAACAACATGTGCAATTTCAAATTCTCTTTTAACTGGAATCAATAATATGTGTAATTTGAATTCTCTATTTCTCTATGCATGGTATCTCTTATCTCTCTATCTTATTTGCGTGATCCATATGTGTCGACTTTTATCTATCACATTAATTATCTATCATAACAATTACTACTAAGGATATTTTTCCATTGATGTGGTCATATCATATTACTCATGCCAAGTGACCTTATGCTAAAGTAATTCATTATAGAGGTGATAAGTCTCTAGATGAGACTTAATAGCTAGATCATGGCTAGTAGAATGTCACACATAAGCATGCTTCAACTAGCAAATCATTTCCTATACACATGAGGCCCACCTCAACACATGATGATCCGACTTGGTACACAAGTCCGTGTCTGACAAGACTATACAACATCATCACTTTGACATATCAAAATATTCACCTCAACACACAAGGATTAACCTTTTACACATAAGACTTAGTCATTCTTGAGTCCAACCCAAGAATTTACTCTAAGTTCTTGAGTCCAACTCAGACTTCTTATTACATCGACAAATGAGGCCCAATCCCAGTGCACAAGACCTGCTTGGAGAATGACTCGTGATGTTGTAACTTTAACACTCCCTCTTAGCAAGGGGGGCATTGTTTGCCCTACCAATCTTGTCTTAGAAGTACCTATACTTCGTCACAAACAGAGGTTTAGATAACCCATCTAATATACTTTTATCGGTACTGATGTACTGGGGCACTTCTTTGGACCATGTCTTTAATGAAGTGAAACTTCATCTCACAAGGTTTTCTGAGAGCTTAATACACCTCTGCTTAATAGAGGAAATGACTGTATTCTCAATCTTATCCCCAAACAACCTACCAAGTATCTTCCTAAGCAAAACAACTTATCATAAGGTAGTACTAGCCACAATATACTTTGCTTCTGTAGTACTAGTTGTAATACACTTTGCTTTTTTAGTACAATCTGCAATACACTTTTGCTTCTGTAGTACTGGCTGTAATACACTTTGATTCTGTAGTACTAGCCGTAATACACCTTTTGCTTTTATAGTACTAGCTATAATACTACCATCCTAATTTTGAGTTGGCATAACCAAGTAACTTTACCTTAACACTCGAGGCATATATGATTCCATAAGAAAATGTACCTCGAAGGTACCTAACCACATTCTTTGCAGTAATTCATTGTCTATGTTTAGGATCAGACATGATCTGACTCACAACATAACATATAACAAGTCTACTATGTATCAAGAACATCAAGGGACCAATGTGTTGACTATTCTTGGTATAATCCACTAGATCCGATCCAGAATCTGACTCATGTAGTTTCCTCAAACTAGAAACCAACGGTGTGGTCATGGATTTACAATCTATCATACCAAGCCTTCGCAACACATTAATTGTGTGATTTCTTTGCAAAAGGAAAATCTCATCTTTCCTTTTCCAAACTTCAAGGCTAAGAAAGTAGTACATATGAATCTTAAACTCGTAAGTGAGCTCCCTCTTACACCAAAATATCTATTGTTCCTCTCCAGTAAGGAACAAACATAAACATAGAGAACTAATATCAAAGGTTGGTTCTTCATAATCTTAAATGACAGACTTGGAACAACTTCACTCTTAGAGAATCTCAATCTTCGAAGATAGTTATCAAACTCGAATACCAAGCCTATGGGGCTTGCTTAAGCCATACAAGGATTTCTTCAGTTTGCATGCATGGGACTCCTTCCCATTCACTACAAACCCCTAAGCTTATTGTATGTAAACCTCTTCCTCAACATCACCATTGAGGAAGTCAATATTGATATTAATATGGTGAAGTTACTATGGACTTCCCCTCAGGTTTAGCAACAACTTCCCAAACATCATTCTTCATAATAGATTATCATGGAATTTTTCATACTTGCTACTTAGCAACTTATTCATAGGTGGAAGGTTCAGAATCACTGATGTGACTCATGAATGCAACATACCCTGGGTATATTTTAGGTCTCTTTCACTCTCTAAATGATCCTAATGGTGCTCCATGCCTTTCTACATATTGTAGAATGTCTCGACACCATGCATATCTTCTCTTAGCAAGAGGTTCATCAAGTGATCTTTCAAGTGGTCCTGGTAGTTCTTCAAGAGCTAGTGAATCTAAGGACTCTTCTAGCTTCTCCCTCTCAACAATTGAACATGGACAATCGAAATCTAGATCCTCCATCATTGTCCTCTTCTCATTCGGTACATGAATAACAACTAGAAATCTTCAGATGTTCTTTACCAGTGACAAAAAAAAATTAGAGTCTTCTAAAATAGCACGAGGGCTTCTGTTATGATATTCTCCTATAAAAATTCACCTTTTGCTTTCCTTTGAATACAGACTTTGTAACTGAATTGTCTTCATATTTGTCATTCTTCTTTGTTGGTCATATAATTTCCCTACAAACCAAATCCAGTCAAATGGTTAACAACATTGTATGATCATGAAATTCAACCATGTGAATATTTCAATGCAATGGCAATAGTTTACACAGCCATGCAAACATTTTAACCAATGTCTCAGCACAACCTCCATCCATATCTAATGTAATGTTATGCAGAACTATATGCTACTCACTCACTCATAGCATGTGCTACTTTAGATTTACTATTCGCCACAATCTCTCCAAGTTAGGTTGTTCATCTCAACCATTTACTACAGCTAGGAATGTCTCCCATGAAGGTTGAAGACCATGGAAAACATTCTGAATGCGATCATCCTCATACACCACTACTCCAATGCTTGTTTTATCTCTTACATGCGATATTTGTGAAGAAGGAGGCCATTATCTCATCCTTCTCTATCTTCAAATTCTGAAGCTTTTTCTTCAATGCCCTCTTCTGACTCAGAGCCTTCTTCTCATAGAGGTTTGTCAAAGTATCAAAGCATTCCTTTGCGGTCTCCAATGGAATAATCACTGACATCAAGTTGTCTTTCACTAAATCATAGATGATCTTCCTCCCTTTAGCTTGATTCTTCTTGGAAGAAATGTGCCCTGCATTTGATGCAGGTTCTTCCACAATGTTCGATACGTAGCCATCTAAGTCATGCTCTTCCAGGGTGTTTAGGATCCTAGCCTTCCAAGTGTTGAAATTCGATGTGACTTCAAGTCGGTCTTTCGGTCTCATGGAGATAAAAGTCATTGATCTTAAGTATTGCACACAACTTCTTAGGATCTACATAGGATTAAGCTTGCTTGCCGAAACTTAGCTCCTTCACGCCTGAGATCTGATATCATGTTGAATTTTTGGTTGAGCTTTGATCTTTAATCTTTAAATGTGGAATTACTGAGTACCTGAAACAATTTTAACATTCATACACATAAGAAATCACACAAAACACTGTATGTACCCTGGGGAAAACCCTAAAAAATAATGAGGGATAAAAACCCCATCAAATATCTAAAGTATAATACCAATAGATATCATATAATGTCTTTTACAATAGCATATTTTTTTCGGTGCCCCATGTGCGAGATAAGAGAGAATCAACACCCTAGGTGTCATCACGAAGCAAGAGAGAATGAAGATGGAAAAATATTCTCAGCAGTATGCCCAACATACAAGTCAATTCACACTATTGCACTAGTGAACTCTGTCCTCTCAACCATTCGCCTTTTCAACACTGAAGAGGAAGCCTTGCACACCAATTCACACTTTTTGCAATGGTAGGTAAACCGCGCACACCAATTCACCCTTTTTTCCTTGGATACATCAAAACTGGATCACTTGATTGATTTCTAGATAGTCAGCTTGCAATTTAACATATGCTTGGCCAAATACATCATATACTTACTTTAGAATGAACTCATACTTCAACTGGATGCTAGATCACTTAGTTAGGATGCTAACTTATGTGTCATCAAGAAAATGCTCAAGTGTCGTCATGCACACACTTAGTTAACTTAAGTGTTGTATTTTAGTTTATCTTAAGTGTTGCAACTTAAGTGTTGCAACTTAAGTGACGTCATGTGCAGCACTTTAGTTAACTAGTTTATTATCACTTAGTTAACTCTTTTAACTTAACTCCTTCTTGATTGCATCAATGGAGAGCTAAAATTGAGTTCTCTTTACTTTAATTAAAGCTTGCATTGTTTACATCATTGGAGTTCAATAATTCGAGTTCTTCTTTATTAACTGAAGTCAACAACATGTGTAATTTCAAATTATCTTTTAATTGGAATCAATAATATGTGCAATTCAAATTCTCCATTTCTCTGTGCATACTATCTCTTATATCTCTGTCTTATCTGCATGATCCATATGTGCCCACTTTTATCTATCATAATAATTATACTAAGGAGATTTGTCCATTGATGTGGTCATATCATTCTGTTATTTGTGCCAAGTGACATTATGATAAAGTAATTCACTCTAGTGGTGATTAGTCTTTAAAGGAGACTTAATAGTTAGATCGTGGTTAGTAGATTGTCACACATCAATATGCTTCAACTAACAAATCATTACCTCTACACATGANAAGTAATTCACTCTAGTGGTGATTAGTCTTTAAAGGAGACTTAATAGTTAGATCGTGGTTAGTAGATTGTCACACATCAATATGCTTCAACTAACAAATCATTCCCTCTACACATGAGGCCCGCCTCAACAAATGAGGATATGAATTGGTACACATGTCCTTAGCCTTGTCTGACAAGACTATACAACTTTGACATATCAAACTATTCACCTTAACACATGAGGATTAACCTTTTACACAAAAGGATTAGTCATTCTTGAGTCCAACCTAAGAATTTACTCCAAGTTCCTCAGTCCAACTCAGGCTCACTATTACCTCAACACATGGGACCCAATCCTAGTGCACACGATTGGCTTGGAGAATGACTCATGATGTTGTGACTTTAACAATACTCCCATCATATTCATATTGCATTTTCTGCTTCGATAGCCCATCATGCATCACTCATGTCATGATTTGAAAATCAAAATAAAATATCTAGCTACACATTTGTTAATTGCAGGTTTCAAATGGAGAATGTTTGAATTCAAATTTCATTATTTAAATGTTAACTCATGATGCATGGAATAATGAATGACGTGAGATGGGATGATTATTGATGATATGATTTTGATCCACAAATGTGGACTCAAACCATTCATGAATGGAGTTCTATACAAAGACATGTGAGTTCAAAATATTTGATTGATTTTCATTGAGAAACAACATATTTGTATAGCTTTATGTGAAGAAAACCAACTCACCATACTAAGAGATCAAAGTTCAACAAGATCCTAAAAGCGGGCAACAAATAAGTTGCAATAATAGGATTAGTTAAAAATAGGATCTCAACTAGCCCTTGAGAATAAGAAATTGTCTCAACTACTCCATGAGAATATGAATTAAAAATAATAATTAGGTTAAATATGCACATAATACAAATAATAATATGAGCCACATGTCCCATGTGAGACAAACCTATGATTTGCTAAAAATCACTAAGAATCCCTATCACCTAGAGAATGGATGACAACTTTAAGAAGGCAATGCCATGAATTCACTAGATGGGAGCTTCATTGGAAGAGAAATCAACTTCAACAATAATATCTTAGAGCTCCTTCAACAATCTTAATTAAATTGGTGCATATTGATTGGCTTAAGTTTCATTATATTGCATAGATTTAACCATTTGTAAAGTTAATAATTTCCAACCAAGTTGTTTGCCTCAATGCTCTTAGTATAGTGCATTGATTTTAGTGTTTGTACAATGGATAAAATCAATTCTAGTTCCTTAAGAGCAATCAAGTAGTTGCATGGATTTCATTGATAACAAAACACAGACATTAGGGTGCATTGATTTCAATGCTATGTTGCAAAATTATTCAATGCATTGTTTTAATAAATGATAAAGAGAAAATTGATGCAATGCATTGATTTCAATACTGCGATAGTGCAAGCCCGCACGGGTGTGGCTCATTGGTGTTTCACTTGATATGAAGTCACGTGTTGTAAAGGAGGTCACGAGTTCAAATCACACCTAAGTTTACCTGTGTCCCATGCTTGCGGGTTGTTGTGGGGCACATAGGGGTATAGTGGTAGTGGGAATGGATCCCTGGACCCCGTGTCACACGAGTACAAAACTAGTCTCCAGTTGTCGATTCCCCTACTAAAAAAAAGACTGCGATAGTGCAAATTATTGAGTAAAATGACTTTAACAACAATACAATACAAAACAATTTCAAAATATAAATCATAATGTTGTGAATACGTTCTAGTTATAAGTTGAAGTCTGCCACTTTATTTGCTCGAGTTTGATATATTTGTTAGTATCTGTACATTAAAACCTTTATATTCATCATGTTTTCATAATGTTAAGATATATATAATGCATTGATACATACAATGAGTTAAAACTAAGAGTATGCAATCAAATGTAAATATAATTATGAGGAATATATGAGATTAGAAAAATAAGTTGTTGATATTGGAAATCAAAAGAGGTTGTGTATGACCTTCATTACATTGTATCGAGTTAAAGTTTGAATGGTCTTCAAAATCAACTACCTTTTTTCATACAATAGATATGAAAAGATGCAATGGTTAGTAGGTGTGGATAAAAGAAAAGTCAAATAAGACATATTCAAAGGATTAAATTCGTCTAAAGCATATACATATACATAATGGTAACCATCTAAAATTTTGAAGCAGCCACCTATGACTATCCATATCCATATTAATCTTGGATCCATCAAGCATCAAAATAGATCAAATCCCTTGAGGTGCAAATATTTCCTCAAGTTTTACACTCTAAAAAAGTTAAAATGATTATCACAACCCCATCCATCAATTTGACCAATTGAAGGGGACATGAACGAATTACAGGCTTCTAATTTTGCCCAATAGCGATATTACAAAATCATAATATGTAACATATGTGTGCATATGCATAATAAAAACATTGTGTGGAATAAACTGAATCCACACACACATAGCATGCATATATAATCATAATCATCTCATGCATCAGTCATTAACATTGCATATTATAATAGAAGAGAATACTTAATTTTAAAATGAAGAAGATCCAAGTGAATGGCTATGTAAGAGCAATTTTTCACCCAATCGTAGGCACTTTGTCCCACATATACTCTTTCTACTTAGAGGCCACCCCTAAGAAGAGCTATGAGGCCACTAGGGCGAAGGAAACACCTACGGTATTCTCTCTCTCATCCCACAACCCGTTGTGCTCTTTATGCTTAGCTAAATGTTCATACAAAGATTTACAAGGATCTCACTCAACCACCATAACCTTGGCTCCAACAATACCTTCCCCACATAACACCTTTATGGACTCAGTCGTCTCCTTCACTTTTCAATGATTCCCTTAGACGATCCATCTTGCCAAATGCTTCTAGTGTGTGCATAAAAGGATACCAACGTGCTAAATGTTGTTGGAGAACCACTTGTGGCCTTATTTCATGACTTCTCAAGCATATGTGAGTAGAAAAACTCAATAACTAAGGGTTCATGGATTTCCCAATCTCTCTACTCACCTACAACGGTCTCCTTTCCCTTAAAATCTACAACTTTGTCCCTAAATTCAATTTTTTGGGTTTTACACAGTCTGGTAAAGGTCGTGAACATCAACGGGGATCTCTACATAGTGTAGATATGCATGAAATAATGAGAGAATGAGTGTTGAATCCATAGGATATGAGTTAATAATGAAAAGACAACTGACATAACTTATGACCATAGAAGAAAAGACACCTGATAGTTGCAGATTGACTTCTAGCAATTGATAGAGCTATCACAAAACTGCATTCAACCCCATGCTTCAATAACTACATGAGGTATATTTTACCACCAACCTCACACATGCATTCAATGATTGGAAAGAGACAAAAGAAGGTGATTGACTCACTCAAAGCACATGGCAGAATTCAAATGAGTTATAAGGTTGACACTTGGAAGTAAATGATTTAGTATCCCATAGGCCCCCTTTCTTGTCCCCCTTTGGTGGAATCATAGCCCCTCTAGTGCTGTTTACAAAACCATCTTGGACCATTTTACTATTTATGCACATAATATTTACATATATATTTGAGTTAGCATGACAAGCCAGCCATATGGTCCAAATGAAAATATATACATCGTACATGCCTAACCATTCACTAGTCAGGCCTTGGCCTTGAGCTCTGCACTTTGAATCCATACTTAGTATATTTTCGTCATTTGCATAATTTAATTCAATACATTACAAGGGTCAAACTGGGGGTATTACAACCCCCCCCCCCTTGGAATAACACCATCCTCGTTGTTCTCTCAATTTTCGACAAGGCTCCATGTCTTTCTTTCAACTGAAATTGTAATGACTTTTTCTTCAAGGACACTTTGTCTTGCTGCTAGCTATCTTGGACAACAATGCTCAATCGTTCCTTGGGGTTACCTTAGAATACCTCCAAGGCCTATAACATTTCAACATATGCCTATTATAATCATCAAAAGAAGAACATGATTGTTATAACCATTTTAAGCAACACTAGATTCATTAACAAACATTCAAGTTTCATAACTGAAGCATATATATATTCATAACACAAGATAAAGTATGCAATAAGCCCAATACTTATTTGTATGAACATATCTTTGCTCCATATGGCTAGAATAGGCGAGATTCAACTTACTGTCTTCTTTAACACACCCAAGTTATTTACATATACCTCTAGTTCCTTCCTGATCCAAGGTAGCACATAGCATGAATCTCTCACTTAGATTCATTCAAGTTGTCCCTTCCTTGCAGTCACTCACCATTAAGGCTCAGTCATCACATTCATCATTACATGGTTCCCTTTAGTGATCCATCATTTGCACAGGTTTTCTTACACAAGAAGAGTGCCAACTCATGGGCCTTCCTACTAGGGTATCATTAGAATTTGAATGCCATTTAGATCTTCAAGCAGATAGTTCCAATAATGTTTGCAACAAAAGAATGGAGAATGAAGATACAAACTCAACAAAACAAACCATATAGGAAACATACAAGTATTGCTCAGGAATTTATAGTATCATTCACAATAACAAATCCAATGTACAATAGGTTACAAATAGGAAGAATTCGAATGCATTAGGTAGCAATTCGAATCTACCAAGTGGATCTGACTGTATCTAACTGAATCTCTAACTCGTGGTCTCTCAATCAATATTGGAGTCCAACATATCAACTCCCTGATGTCAATTAACTCAATCAATCGGTGTAAGCTAGTTAACTCTGTGCAACTAAGTGTGGTAGGTAGGAAAAACACTCCTCCCCATGCAACCATGCATTACTAGTGCTAGCTAACTGATTGTGAAGTAACTGACAAAGTCTAAGTCCAAAGATCAACTCCTTGATGTCCAACAACTCAATCAATCAGTTACAGCTAGTTAACTCAGTGCAACTAAGTATGGTAGGTAGGAAAAGCACTCCTCCCCATGCAGCCATGCATTATCCATACATTGATAGTGCTAGCTAACTGATTGTGAAGTAATTGAATGTAACTGGGGGCTAACTAAGACTAATGAGTTCCAACTCCACCTAATTGATGGAGGTTGGTGTCGAGACTCCCAGTTGCTCCTAAAATGTGGGGATTGGTCTAGGAGGTGCCCAAACTAATGCATGTACATGCAGTAAGTGGCAGTTAACCTCTAGCAGTGTTCCCCGCACTCTAGTAAGTGATCTAGGTGGCCCCATTAGTCCAAGTGGACCCAATGGTACTAGTGGACCCAAATAATGATTTAAGGTTCCTAAGTTAGGCAAATATAATCTAANAGGGAGGATTAATAATCCTAACACCCCCCCTGAATCCTAACTTGGACAACTGTGGGCCCTGGTAACAAGACCATAGGTCACCCAAATACAATCTAAAAGAAACAATGCTTCTTAATACAACCAAGGAAATAGGGGGAAACCTCATGGGAACCCCCCCCCCTAAAAAATAAGCAGAAATACAAATTTTGAAAAAACTTGTGAAAATATTTGCTACTACTATGCAGTAGCAATATCTTGGTTCTTCTGTGTAGGTGAACCCATGAATCCAAACAACATGCTTATGTCTGGCGGAATCTTCCTCTTTGGAAGAAGAACAATGTACACAACTGAATTAGAAATATAAACAGCTGCACGGTGAAAACTGGACCCATGTAGAGCAGTTGAAATCAACTGAAGAGAGGGTAAAAGTTCTTGAGAATTCAAACCATGTGAGGAACAACCAAGAACTTGATATATGACATCCTTGAACAACAAACCATGAGTGGTAAAATCAGCCCCAAGTGTTAGGAGCAAGTGTCCCAAGCGGATGCAGAATGTCTCCCTCTTGACTAGTTCTGTGAGAAGATGAGCATGTGACCAAAGGTAGAGAAGCCCTAGGACTGTGGAGAGTGAATGCTTGAGCTCCATAATCTGATATAGCTTAAGAAATATCCAATGTTTAACAAAATATGATATCAACAAATTCATAAGAAAGAACTAACATCGAATCCTCAACAGCAAAATTGAAAGAGACTTGCAGTGCTTGATTTGTCACACCAAAATTGGTGAAACCAGTTATAAGAAATACTGAAAGCTCTTGAATCTTGAAACCTGAATCATAGATTATCAGATCAGAAAATAAATCAGATCCAAAAAAATTCATATCAGACCCAAAACTTTGCTCCATTGAGACAGTAGATGCACAATTTTCTCCTTCTTTAAAATTCTGATTTTCGGTGCATGTAATCCTATAGGAATTTAATGGAAGCTCTAGATTAATGAGAGTGAATGGATCACTCTCACAATCTGATATTATTTCTAGAATATCACTGATATTACTGATATGCACACTAGCAACATCATTATAGATATAGAAATCAAATTCCTCTACCGTTTCTGAAACAGTTACCGGTAAACTATGCACAAAATTTAAAGAATTGCAGGAGAATTTTTGCAAAGAATAGGAAGAGAGTTTTTCTTCAAAAATAGAGATTTGAATGTCTTCTTCTGGATCAGCCATGTGAGGATATAAGATATCATATATCTCATACACTTATGGAGCAGCAAGAGAAGGAGTCACTTCATGGAGACTTTCTTCCATTCAACTTGACTGCAGGGAAAAATATGCTGCTTCTTCATCTTCAACAATTTTCTTTTCTGTAGGAGAGGGCATGAAATCATCATGTTGGATTTTATCTAAACCTCTCTCAACATCTATGATTTTAGAGTCATCTCCCATTTGAGTGCTAGGTCCTCCTAATAGAGGGAAAGTGATGAAGGATTCCATGGAAGTAACCATGTGGTTGGATGCTCTAGAATCTATCACATAAGCCTTCGCTGGAGAGAGGCTTGCATGAAAGCATATCTCATATTCTTTAGTCTACTCTTCATGGAAGGGAAATATTGTTCTGAACACATAGAGCTTTCATTTGGTTGAGGGTCTTCTTCATGCATGAGTCTTCTGGATGAAAACCCCTCATACAGTAGGGACACTTTGTTCTTTTTCTTCTTAGAGCCGGAGGCCCTTTCAAAAGTTTATTGCTTCAAATCAACTGCTTTTGGATCCTTCTTCTTTGATTTCCCCTTTGCTTGCACTTTGGAAGACTCAATAACTAAGAAAGCTTGATCTTCGAAGGTCTTGATGACTCCCATTCGAATCAACTTGTCTTACTCCTTGATTGAGGACTCGGAAAAAGAATCTAATGAAGGAACCTTCCAATCAGAAAAGCTTTCCCGATTGGAATGAAATATGGAAACAAATACATAATACTCAGAGCCTAGTTTGCTGAGTATGGAAAGGACATTCTGCTCATCCTTCCGCACTGTCTACATTGAAGTACCAGAGACTTGAATTCAGTAAAGAATTGCTCAATGGTCTCAAAACTGTTGGGATGTAAAGATACCAACTCATTCTCTAGAATGTATCCCCAAATCTCATCTTGTTTGTTAAACAAACTATCAAGCTTCTCCCAGGCTTCTCTGGGAGTCCTCAATCCTTCTAGGTGGAAGAGGAGATCTCTGGATATATAAGTACATAAGTACCCGAATGCTTCATCACAATGGTTCAAAAACTTGTTCCGCTCTACCGGCTGATGAGGTTCAACCTCCCATCCATGTATGATCATGTGGTAGCCATGCTTGCGCAAGCCCAACTGCATATCAATCCTACAATCAAGGAAATTGGAAGTTGTGAGGATCCGTGGTTCAGGAGTATGAGAGCTCATAATTTCCCCAACTGGAACACTGCAAATACTTCACATAAGCTACGTAGCACCTATCACTTTCATTGCAATAACACACTAAAACATATGAATTGTTAGAATCATGCTTTTCCTCCTGGCATGAACATGTTTTTAGGGTCCGTCACGCCCTCTCCGCTACTCTAAATAAATCCAGAGCTAGCAAATTTTCATAGGGGACTTCTATGGAAACCCAATTGCTTCTGATGTTTGATGGGGAGAAACAAGCATGAAGCCTGCCTGAGAAGGCTCTGATACCATATTAGAATTTGAATGCCATTTAGATCTTCAAGTAGATAGTTTTAATAATGTTTGTAGCAAAATAATGGAGAGTGAATATACAAACTGAACAAAACAAACCACATAGGAAACAAACAAGTATTGCTCAGGAATTTACAATATCATTTACAATAATAAGTCCAATGTGCAATAGGTTACATATAGGAAGAATTCAAATGCATTAGGTAGAAATTCAAATCTACCAAGTGGATCTTACTGAATCTCTAACTCATGGTCTCTCAATCAATATTGGAGTCCAACAGATCAACTCCCTGATGTCAAATAACTCAATCAATTAGTGTAAGCTAGTTAACTCAGTGCAACTAAGTGTGGTAGGTAGGAAAAATGCCCCTCCCCATGCAACCATCTATTAGCCATGCATTACTAGCGCTAGCTAGCTGATTGTGAAGTAACTGACAAAGTCTGAGTCCAACGATCAACTCCCTGATGTCCAACAAATCAATCGATCTATTACAGCTAGTTAACTCAATGCAACTAAGTGTGGTATGTAGGAAAAGCGCTCCTCCCCATGCAGCCATGCATTATCCATGCATTGCTAGCGCTAGCTAACTGATTGTGAAGTAACTGAATGTAACTGGGGGCTAACTAAAACTAACTAGTTCCAACTCCTCCTAACTGATGGAGGTTGGTGTCAGGACTCCCAGTTGCTCCTAAAATGTAGGGATTGGTATAAGAGCCGCCCAAACTGATGCATGCACATACAGTAAGTGGCAGTTAACCTCTAGTAGTGTTCCCCACACTCTAGTAACTGATCTAGGTGGCCCCATTAGGCCAAGTGGACCCAATGGTACTAGTGGACCCAAATAATGATTTGAGGTTCCTAAGTTAGGCAAATATAATCTAATATACAGTATGGTCAAGGGAGGATTAATAATCCTAACAGGTACCCATTAACAACCCTTAGTGTAACATAGCTTATGGATATTAAGGCATGTCATAGGGTTCCGGTGTCATTATAGTAGTATTCTCCCATTTGCTTGCAAGTTTTTAACATCCATCATTTGTCTTCACTAGACAAATCTATCACCTCACATGTATTAGACACATACAGTTCCCATGAGATGTCATCATAATAATTTCAATAAGAAAATCCTAAATATATTTCATACAAAAACCATGAGGTCCTCCTCATAAATTTCATCCATAAATTTTTAAATATGTTTCATACAGAAACTAGATTTTCCAAACATGAGGTCCTTCTCATGTTGTTTGGCTCTTGCAAGCCATATCACATGGTCATCCTGCAATGTGCCCTCCCGACACATTTCACAAACAATCAATAACATTAATAAGCACATTCAAATCTAAATTCAGAATTATGTCTCACACATAAATTATATTTATTTGACCATGATTCCATCCCCATAATGTTTGGCTCTTGTAAGTGGTAGCACTCTTCCCTTTATGGTTTTACAATTGTTGCCATAACTTATACATCCACCTACAACATGTCCTCTTGTCACAATTCTATATCATCCAAACAATTATTAGCAATCATTAGCAAAATTTTAAAATCTAAAATTTACAAATTCATTCCCTACAAAAAAATGACTTTATAACCATGACATCTCGGTCACAATGTTTGGCTTTTCCACACAATAACTTCCAGTTTTTATTGTGGAATGACCCACATTTCCATGTGAAAGACAATTCTACCTGCAATCTGATTTTGTTTTTCAATCAACCAAACAAGTTGTAAGTACCCATGTATATAATCTTTTCATTGCAACATTTACAATAGTCATTGAAGTGATCTTAGAATTATAACACACAATAATTCAAACACTATAATTTGTTAGTATCTCAAAGACAATCCCTGGATGCGGGTGTTAATATTGAAACAACGGCCACGAAGGCAGATGATGGGGCACATAACAATGCCACCCCGTCATCTACATGACGTCACCCACCTGTCACTTGGCTCAATGGCTGCGCATATTAATCTCCCGACTAGACGTGGAGACCTCATTGCAGCTGGTACGTACAAGGCTATCACCTCACCGATGGCTCTCCTTAATGAGCCTCCCTGTCTTTTGGGCCATCGCGCCAGAGGCTTAAGGCCCTAGATTCCTCGTCACCCTCGTCATTTTCCCATCACTCCCTCCCAGTTCGGCTCTCTACAACTCTACTCCTGGCTCCCAGCTCTCGACCTCCCTTTATCACCCTGCAATGTCTCAACGACATAAAGGCACCCCACGTCATGGACGGGCGGGGAGAGGTACCCATGTTGAACGCCCTGTTCTGCTCAATGCACAGGCTAGCAGTGATGGTTTCAATATCGAAATTCCTGACTCTGTGTGCACCATGTTCAACGATTGGGAGGACGAGCTCTCTGGTTTGCTCAATGTTGTTGGTCGCACTCCTGAACATCGCAGAAACTACTGGGTCATTAAGAATCTCCTGCTTCACTTCTCTACTTAGCCCCTCCTTGATGGTGTCCTTCCTCCACCTCCTGCACCTGTTGTTCCCTCAGCTCCCACTGACCTCCCTGCTTCCACCTCTACACCCATCCTCTCTACCATTCCCCTTGTTGTTCCAATGGACTACAAACCTCCCTCCTGCCCCCAACAGAGTCGAATGAAATCTTTCTCAGCTAGTAAATGCTCCCCCAGTTCGGTCATGAAAACAACACCCCTCCCGGTCGAAAGTCCTCCAGCCAGCAAAAGTGAAGCCGACAATAGTGAAGAAGATGACACCTCTAGCGACGACGATGCCTCTGACGACAAGGATGCACCAAGCGAGCCGGTCTCCACAGGTTTCAGATGCCCCATCATAGAGGAGCCATACCACAAACCTTAGATAGGTTTCTTGTCTTGGGCTTCTCTTTTTGTTGTGTTACAGGGTCTTTGGTATTTTCATGTCACGAATTGTAGTCTAACAAACATGTTTTTATGTAAATGGATACACTCTCTTCTTTTTGGACATATTTTCCCTCACTACGGGAGGGTTTGGTAGACTTTTTAGGATTGCCTATTTCTCCAAGGCAGACAGAACTGATACACCTGCTTGCTCCTCTCAGCAGGACCGTGTCTATGATCTGTAACACTTTTTGTACCACTATTACTTTTACTCAATAGATTAGCTCCTAAACTTACAAAAAAAATATATCTCAAAGACAATGCAATACATTTACTTTGTATGCCTTAATATCACAACAAAATTGTAGGATACAATCATATGTTCTATGCAATCAAATAAAGCTTCCAATGCTCATGATTACACGATGATATCCTTCCATGCAATTATGTCCTCCCAACAAATCATTTTTATAGCCCATCAACATGACTACCTTATTAATGCAATTCCTTCTAATGAGTCCATAGAAGCTCACGATAAGATCTTAGAATTACCAATGATTCTATCATTTATGCTATTTGTGAATTGCAATGAAATTTATATCACATCCATGCATTCACATAATTCATCTTAACATATATCTACCCACACACATGCATGCACAATCATAATATTTACATAATCTTTTAATGTACATTCACTCAATGCAGCCTTACATTGATTCATGCATACCATAATGTCATGTCATGCATTCCACCATGACGTTTTAGAAGGTCTAGCTAATGCCTCAACACATCACCCAACCATCTGTCCAATCACTTAGTTAACTATTTGGGTGCCTTCCTTATTCGCTCGAACAAAACATTAGGAGTTCACTCACTCCCTTCTTGTTGGCAAAGAGGTTTCATCCCAGATTTACATAAATAGGGAGCTCATGGGATATTTGTGTCGAACTATAGCATTTCCATATCCAAACACATTATTCCCTTACCCATGACTATTCCATATGGCATGTACCACCACAGAAGGACAATAAGTCCTCACTTGCTTTGGTTATTAAACTCATAACCAACATACACACATGGCATGTTATTCTTTCATATGAATGCATTAGAAATTCTAAACAATTAGATGGTATAAGGATCCTTTCCCTTACTACCCCACAACTCACTAGACCTGGTGGGATAACATTCACATAAATGGTTCCAATATCACATGAAAACCAAGTTATGATGATTAAAATATTGTTAAAGGGATTCTTACCCGATCCCCTTTCAACACTTACGCGATCTACATAAACAAACCATTACATGCATGGTTTCCATCGAATTTTTTTATGTTACCTGATCAGTTGGTCTTTTACAGAGGATTACACCAACCTTACACCAACCTCTTGATCACAAAATTGTTGCTCTAATATTTCTTCACAAGGCTACTAGTCACATGCAACAACGTCATCAACATCTTCAACCATGCGTATATTGTCTTTGGTTTTATAACCATTACCAACAACAATAATTGTTATCAACCACAATAATTATCATTAGTGGCTCATTGCATATGTAAAACCTCAGTAGGTTAACTAATATGCAATATCTTATGCATGCACAAGCAGGTTCACATGCACTATGCATTATCTATTAATATGCCCACAAGTGCACATGCATTCTAACTATCTAATTTCTTGTATTTCTAGCACTCCTATGCCAAAATTTATGTATATAAAACTCATAAAATATAAATATATCTGCAAGAGAAGAGTTGAGGAATTCTCCCTTTCCAATTCCTCATCATAGCATGAAATTTCATTTTCCACATCATAGTTTATCCAGTTCCTAGACTCTCTGACAAGCACAGAAGAATCATTAGCTAATATTTTCTCACCAAGTAGCAATTCAATACATATATACAGGTATAACATTTACACTTGCTACCTTCCTAGCATGCAATTCCTATTTTATAAACAATAATAGTTCAAGGGTGAGAACTTTCCTTTTTTTTTATCAATGTTGCCTTATGGAGATCATTCTCCAATTCCTGCTACATCCATCTATCGCCCTTTTGTAGCTTTCCTTAGTCATCACCACAAATCCCATTGCACTCTATTCACATTGCCTTGTTTCTCCAACTGCTTCGAGCAATTATGGCCGAGTCCAACTTGACCTTTCTTGGGCTTCTTAACACTTAATAGTGATGCAATTTATTCCATTCCAACTCCGTATTAAGCTTTTTCAAGGTCCATTATACGTTCTTGTGTCTCATTCAACAATGACACTTGCTTTCCTTTCCCATGGAAATATTTCCCCCAGCTCTGAATGACACAATTGATTCACACATGGAAATGCCTCATTCCTTGATTGGCATTCTTTGCATGGTTACTTTGTCACTATCACAAACTGCATGACATGTCCACATACTAGAATATCTTATTCATGTTAGCAACAACTTCCGGGTGAATGAGATTTCTTTACTCATTCTAATTACTTACTCATCATTTATTGGTCCATATCCTACAACATCGCACAACTTCTTTTAGCACACATGCACTTTACCACAAGGATGTTTCACCCATCACCCTTACAAGTTGCATGTCCTTTATCCACCGGTTGTTCTCTAACTTACTAAGCATTCTCTTATGGAATACAATATTCATCTCCCATAATCAAGAAATCCCATGTTTCTTCCTTGCAATTCAAATTGCACATATTACTCACAATAATACCTTGTATGCATTCTTATCCAAGACACCAATGTCCATTATTGGTCTCTTTTATTCTTTCATGGTTAGACATGGTTATCACTCTCCAATAATGCATATAACAACTTATTACTCTCAATAAGGGCTTCCACAACTCCATTATGCAATTCACATTGTACATTATGAACATAGAGATGCATTGCATACATTATGGTTAAGAAACCATCACTTCCTCTAAGTTGCCCTCTTCCATCATGAGAGTTTATCAAATACAATTTGTAAGAGTGTATTCTTATCCATCCAACATGGTTTCCCGCATGTTAACAAGAAATACCATAATACTCTTAATTGAGTATCCCTACTCATTAATGGTACTACCATGTTACCAAGCATCCAATTAGACTTGGATCAGTTCTTCATATTGCTAGATAACTAACAAGGAATTTTACCATGATTGATTTCCCAATTGTGCCTCCACTTTATTGTAGGAGAACCATTATTGTGGTATGGGTATCACCATATTTACTCACTTTGAGTCACTTTCATCTGTGGTGCACTCTTATACCATTATAAAAAAATTCGCCAAAGTTATGGGTTACTTTTGAAGTCACCCACATTGAGAATTTATTGCTCAATCAAGCCTAGGTGCTTTGTTCTACTTGATTTCTAAAACAACTAGAAACCTATTTAAAAATTAAGAACCTTATATTTTATTCTCCTCTAGATAAGCTTTCCAATGACTATAAGTTTTCTCTTTTATTATTCCTCAACAAAACATATAGCCTTTCAAAATGGCTAATGTTACCCAAATTTTCACTTGTCATGCAGGTGCAGTTAGCCTCAAAGACCAACTTCAGACACCTACAGAAGAAGATACAGGGAGAACTAGAAAACATTTTCTAGCTACTGTAATAATATTTATGACAAGGCTTACTCTAAAACCATTTTGCTCTTTGACCTAATGCTCCTGTCAATCCTTATAACTTTGTGGATTTGGCTACACTCTTAACTTTTTCACTTTCTCTAGACTTGGAATTTTTTTTGTAGTTCCTATAACACACTTATCCTTGATTTAATGATATAGTGCAACATTTCCATCCTTATTAGTTCTGTCATCACCACAATAATTTCTCAAAATCGACAATGTCTCAAGAGGATGGTGAGGGTCAAGGGGGCTTTCCCCCTTGCAGTTTTCGTCGCTGCAAGGCGTGTTGAGGGCAACACCCTCATTTTTTTGTAAATATTTCAATTTCACGCAATCTAGTTCACAATATCATCGCCAATTTTTATTTCTGACACCTAAAATCCCACTATGAAAACCCTGCTCTTCATGTGAATTGCACACCTATGACGCCAATCCACATCATATTACCACTTACTAGACACAAGCTATTTTAGGCTATGCTGGAAGTGGTTTCCTAAAATTGTTTTTACAAGCCTAAACGCACGATCAATTGACATGTCAATAGGGCGATCTTCATTTCAGGTTCATGCCAATTTATTAACCTTCATGCATCTTTGCATGTTTGAAGCGTCATCAACTGTTGATCAAATCTGCATGATCTCCCAAGATTGACATGACTGATGAGGGTCCCATCATTCCTAACATCACTATGCACCATATCTTTACACATCACATCACCATGCGATAGACCAAATGTGGTTTTAGGCTCCTCGGCATGGTGGTTTCCCGAAACTGCTTTTATGAGCCTGAATGCATGAGCATTTTCCTTTCGAGATTGTGCTAATTAATTTAAACTTCATGAGCCTAAAGAACTATTAGCTATTGATCTCCACCACTGCCTGACGATTAGATCTCCTCTTCCTTTGGACTCCATCATATGTGAGCACCTATGCACATAGATTTGATGCGGTTGGTCTATATCACACACTCTACCCACATAGATCCTCCACATCGGACTTACTATCCACATGGCTCTTCCATGTCATACCTCCTACCCATGTGGCTCTTCCATGTCACTCATCCATGTGGCACGAATGGGGCCTACCTTATAATTCCCAATTTTTTCAAAATTTCGTAACCATGCAAAATTTTAAATTGGCAATAAGGGGATTAATTCAAACTTTCTCCTAGCCCCTAATCTATCACTTAACATAAACCGATTTTCCATTGAAGCATTCTCAATTACTACCTATAAGTTTGGATTTCTGGCCCATACATCTCCAGTATTGCAACCAGAAGCTCTAATACCACTCTATCATGTCCCCATCCATCAATCTAACCAATAGATGGGGACATGAACAAAATACGAGCTTCTAATTCCACCCCATAACCATATTATGAATTCATAATACGTAAAATACATGTGTAGATGCATAATAAAAACACATAACAAAATAAACTGAATCTACAGACACATAACATGCATATATAAGCATAATCATCACATGCATCAATTATAAACAATGCATATTCAAATACAAGAGAATGCTTATGTTTAAAACGAAGAAGATCTAAGCGACTGGCTATATAAGAGCGATTTTCCACCTAACCATATGCACTCTGTCCAACATATACTCTTTCTATTGAGAGACCACCCCCAAGCCGGGCTAGAAGGCCACTAAGGCGAAGGAAACACCTATGAGATTTTCTCTCTCTCTCAACCCACAACTCGTTCTTCTCCCTATGCTTAACCAAATTCTCATATAGAGCTCTATAAGGATCTCACTTAGCCACCATAGCATTGGCTCCAACAATACTTGCCCCTCACAACACCCTTTTAGGATCAGACAACCCTTTCACCGATCCACGTTTCCCTTCAGCTATCCATATTGCTAGGTGCTTCCCAGTGTATGCATAGAAGGAGACCAAGTTGATAAATGTTGTCAGAGAATCACTTGTAGCCTTATTTCGTGGCTTCTCAAGCATCTGTGAGTAGCAAAACTTAATGGGTAAGGGTTCCTAGCTTGCCCAACCTTTGTGATCATCAACAACCATCTCCTTTCCCTTTAAATTTGTAGCTCTGTCCCTAAATTCAAATTTATGGGTTAATACACAGTATGGTAAAGGTCATAAACATCAATGGAGATCTCTACATAGTGTATATATGCATGAGAGAATGAAAGAATGATTGTTGACTCCATAGGATATGAGACAATGGTGAAAAGACAACTGACATAGCTTCTAAACATAGAATAAATGACACCTGACAACTACAAACTGACTTTTGACAACCGACAAAGCTGTCACAAAAGTGCATTCAACTCCATGCTTCAATAACTACATGAGGTGACTTTTCGCACAACCTCACACATGCATTCAATGATTGGAAAGAGTCAAAAGAAGGTGATTGAATCACTCAAAGCACATGGCGGAATTTGGATGGGTTTTAAGGTTGACACTTGGCAGCAAATGATTTAGTCTCCCATAGGCCCCCTTTCCTATTCCCCTCTAGTGGAATCATAACCCCTCTAGTGTTCTTTACACAACCATCTTGGGCCATTTTATTATTTATGCACATAATGTTTACATATATTTTAAGTTAGCATGACAAGTCAACCATACGGTCCAAATGAAAATATATACATCATACTTGCCTAGTCTTTCACTAGTCAGGCCTTGGCCTCGAGCTCTGCAATAGGAATTCATATTTGACATATTTACATCATTTACACAATTTAATTCAATACATTACAAGGGTCAAACTGGGGGTATTACAATGATTACGATGTTAAGATACCTCTTAATGCTTGATAGTTATAAAGTTAAGAGGGATGTAGACTCGTTTATTAGCATAAATTCATCTTAACTTCAAACTTATCAAATATTACAAGGTAGTAAAAAAATCAAATGCACATTTTCAACACTTGCAAAAGGTATGGTTAGAATAAATTTATATTGGTTTAATTTTATGTTATTATAATTAATGGGGAAAAACTTAATTCTCATTTAGGTGGAGTTTTCTTAATTTTGTTTTTTTATTTGCCTTTACAAAAGTCACTTACTTGAATTTATAGGGAAAGGAGTAGAGTACTTTGTAGGGGCAAAATTTTGTCAATTTGTTATTTTTTGGATTAAAAAAAAAATCTCACTAGCTCATCTAGTTTAGATGTGGGTTTCGTTTGCTAGGCGACCTGGTTCAATATCCTTATGGTGACATAATTGGGAGGAGACACCCAAAAATCCAGCCATGTTAAGGGTTGGTGCGGCCCAAGTTGGGTATTAGCCCTGAGTAATTTTGATGACCTATATGCCCTTGAGTGCAGTTTCTTAGCCAATGGTTGAAATGCACTGGCCTTAAGTGATGGACATTTCTAACAAAATAAAACTCTAAAAAATCGCCTATATTTACATGGAATAAGTTCTTTTTGGTAAGGCTCGAAAGCATTATATTAAAACCAGATGTCTATACATAGCCTAGTCACCCAAGGACTGAAATTCAACGATGTGCAAGACCTTAAACAAAACGAAGATGGTCTGTAGCTTGCCAGAGTTTTCAAAAAATCCAGAGATATACTAATGCTAAACAAAGTCTTCATGCTAACCAGAACTGGAAAAACACAGTGCTAGCTAAGGAGACGTTTGTGATTGATCCCCTATTGGTGGGGGGTTATGGCCCAATTGCTAAACTAACCCAAAGGCTTGAGAAAAAAACAAACATTTAGAAATGGGAATGCGAGGAGGGTTCGACACGTGGGATTTCAATTTTTTGCTCCTTTTCCATTGACGTAGGGCAGTACCAAAACACAAGCTAGGTGTTTTCCTCTAAAACAGGAGGAGGCCTGGTGAACGTCTTCCCGTTAGAGCCCGTGCCAATGCGTCCAGCTTCGCATCCACCCTTGCATCTCATCACGTTGGAACTTGGTAAGAGCTAGCAATGTGGCTTTCACATTGGACATGCGGTCCACCAAGGAGAGCTCCTCGTCCTCCAACTGCAGCTGCCCAAGCATGCGATCCTCCATAACCATGGACATAAGCGCCTTAATCGTTCAATAAACCCCAAGAGACTCCATGTGCCGAGTCTCCCTAGTTCGGGAAGACCCCTTGTCTTCTACCAACCCACCGAATTTAGCCTCAAGATCCTCAGTCAAAGGGCATCCATGTTTTTTCCTCAGTTTGTTTTCCAACCACAGGGTATGAGTGCGGGCCGAAGCCAAGATCTCATCCTCGAAGAAACCTTGAAGTCCATTCAGCTCCCTTAAGGCTCGTGGCATATGAGTGTGACGAGGCTTGTTAACAGTTTTCCTTGGAGTGACCTTTGTTCTCTCCATGTTTACCTCACAAACTAGAAGGGCCTAGAGGGAAGCATTATGAAAGATATGAACAATAGTCTCAACTTTTGTTTGGTTGTATATGCTAGATGGAAACCAAAATTTAAGCCAACGCCACCCGTTCCTTTGCCCCGGGATATGAACAAATTTTGAGCCACTGCATGAGCATGCCATTATTCTCCATACATGCGAAGAGACCACCTCGCGTACGGGCTAGCCTGAGGGACTGCCTGTATGATTGATTCTTGCACTTGTAACTGGGGAGGCGATTAAGAGTTCAGGTGAAGGCAGGCTGCCACCCTCCACGTGTTTGGCTGCACCATGCAGCCCACTAAAAGCTCTCATTACTGGACATGTGAGGAAGGGGCCCCATCCTGCTGGCACTTGTCGCAGGGGGGGGGGGTTCACAAGTAAGTTTTGATAGTAAATTGTAAGTTTCTTATTTAATATTCGCCTACCTATCTATATGTGTGGTTTTTTCAATCCAAAATAACAGGCTTGAATATTATACTGAGGTATACCATTTGAATCCTTAAAACTACCTTGAAATGTGGTTTTAAAATAATTTCTAAAGTGTAAAATGGGTTTTCACTTTTGTCTATGTAATTTAATTGATTTTTGTTGCTGCTTTTGGTAGCTTAAGAGTTTGTTTTTCTTCGCGATAAGGAAAAGTTTAATGGTTGTCGTTTTATTTGAATAAGGATGATACATGAGCTTGCATTCATGAATAATCAATGAAACTAAATTATAATATTAAAAATTATAAAATCAATAGTGTTAGATTGGGTGGTTGGGGGCATTGGTCGTGATATTCCCCACCTTGGTTCAAATTTAGCTAATGATGTTATGATGGACATTGAGGAGATACCTTGATTATTTTATGGATAACCTATTGGATGTATCTAGTGAGTAAATCACAACTTAAAAAAAATTATAATAAATTTTTCTCTATCCCAAAACTGAATTAAATTAAAAAAAAACATTGAATTAATTACGTCAAAGGCGTTACACAATGGAGACATTAGTCTCAGTAGATTCCTCGTCGTTCCATCAAATTAAATTCCGACAAGTGTCTTGTCTGTTGGGCCAATATGAGTTCGACATGTGTCTTTTGTGTTATGGGTGGTCCTGTGCATGAATGGATTGATGGGCTTATGTCCTTACACTTTTTTTCATGCACATTTGGTGATCAATTTCTTATTTTTGCCGCATGTCTCGATTGACAAGGCCATCTTTTTTACCAGTGTCCTTTACTGCAGTTCAGTTCAGTCCTTTATCAATTTAGGAACGCGATTCCACAATCTCGATTCTGCAACCTTGCTTTTGCATTCTCAATTTCGTAACTTTTGTCCCGTAGACTATATTTCCACAATACAACTTTTCGAAGACTTGCTTCCGCAATTGGGTTTTCACAACTCGGTTTCCGCATATTACCCTTCAGCAAGCGCCTTTCCGCAATCTCATTTTTCGCAATACATATTTCGGCAAATCTGTTTTCTCATATTACCCTTCACCAAGCTCCTTTCAAGAATTAATTATTATTACCAAGCTCTTTTCCGGAATTAATTATTATTTTTTAAATAACATAGTATTTAGAACGAAGGGTTTGAATAAAACAATTTGGGTGGAGGGCTAGTCGTACTAATGCCCATGCTTTGGTATGAAATAAAATGGGTGAGGGTTTAATCGCAGGGACTTTACTGCCGTTCCATTCATTCATTGACGTTCACATTCAGCTGCCTGTAAACCTGGCAACTCCCATGGATGGATGGATAGCCCACCTATGACAATAAAAATAGGAAGAGAAGGTGGACCATTCAGCCGGATTCAAGCAGAAGTAAGAGACTAAGAAGCCAGTACCGTGAGCTGTGGGCATAGGGTGAAGCGATGGAAGATCGGGCAGAAGGGATGAGACCTGCATCTCCAGCTGCGAATGGTGGTGTACGAGAGGGGACCGCGCAGGAAGAGGTCCTGGGTTCGACTCTCACCAGGCAAAAAGTTGCAGCGGCCAAGCAGTATATTGAGAACCATTACAAGGCCCAGATGAAGAATCTTCAGGAGCGCAGGGAGAGGTACTGTCCCTATTGAAATACTTATGCTAACACGAATTGCTTTCGTTATTTCTGGTCCTTCTTATTCCTCTTCCTGGCTCATAGGGTATATGTGCCTTGCACGCCCGAGAATTGAACCAGTGACCAATTGTTGCGAATAGCTTAGTAGGGCAACTCACAGGCTGACCACTGTTAGATAGCTTTGATCGAGGTCCCATTTCAACCATGGCGCCAACGACCTCTCTGTTGTGTAGGGTCGTTTATACAATGCAGTAGAGTCTTCATTCATTCACATGGTATGGGGTTACAATCCCTTCCTTCCATGGGATGCTTATATGATCCGTACCCGAAATTATTCAAGTCGGAATTAATGGACATTACCATTATTTCTGCTATAATGCTTGATATACCAAGAGGATAACTTGCAAGAAAATCATAATTATGCACAATTTTCCCTTACTCTTCAGAGTGTTCTGTCTCTCTGAATGCTGGATTGGTGATGGCTGCAGCCTTAATGGTGAATCCGGTTTGGGGTTGGTCCAGATTGTGCTTTGTTATTTTCATAACTGAAAGTAGATCATCAACTTAATTTAATGTCTTAGTCAAGATTTTAATAAGGCAACTACAAACCATGCTACCCAAATTCATTTTGGCATTTTGCCAACTATTGAATTCAATGGCAACCATTATCTTTCACTATTGAGTTTATGGTTTTCTTATAGGCCAGTAGTTGAGGGACTTGTTGTTATATTACTGCTTCTTGGGCAGAAATCTAGGGAGATTGATTGGCTAATTAATGTCCGTATTTGATGAGTTCCCTTGTATATCCTACTTTGAATTAACATTAAAAGAAGATGTTCATTTCCTACGTTTGAACCTCATACCCATTGTCTGAGGTCTTTATTTTGCAGGGCACTTTGTATTATGTTCAGATATTTCTCTGTTTGGATGTGGTTATTCGTCTAAAGGACCACTATATTTTTTAAATTGTATATTTCTTCTTAGATTAAGTGTGTTTGTGACAATCATGATTTTTAACAGATTATATATTGTGTCAGACGTTGGGTGTTAGAGCGACAACTAGCTTCTTCAGGTGTGTCAGAAGAAGAACAAATGCACCTTATCAAAGATCTTGAACGGAAGGAGACTGAGTACATGCGTCTACAACGACACAAGATGGGTGTGGATGACTTTGAATTGTTGACTATTATTGGCAGAGGAGCTTTTGGAGAGGTAATTTAGCTGTTCCATATGATTTATCGTGAGCATATATTCTTTGGTGATCGCATGAACTTTTTCTAAGATATGTTTAGTTGGTGCACGCTTTGTTGCTTAGGTGAAATTGTTTCATATTCAGTTTGTCATTGTGTTAATCATAACTGTACCATAAAGCTTTGGAGACAGCTAGGGGATTGGATTATTTTTCTTGCTATCAAGGATCAGTCAAGTAAATTTCCTTGCTCCATTAATTTGACATGAAATCAAGATTATTATTGCAGAACGAGGCATATCTAGTTATACGAACTTACTCATATCATTGCACCACCTCACTTTCATGCAAAATTGGTTCGAAAATTGCATAAACTTTAACCATCTCTATATAACCTTGGGCCATATGTAGATTTCTAGTTGGTCTCACTTGAACTCCATATTACCTTGGTGATATTTCTCTTATCATAGTCTAATATTCTGGTGTAGCATGCATTTATTTGTACACTCGTGCATATTCCACTATAACAGTTTGTCACAATAGATCTTACAAGTTTCTGCATACTTTTTTTGCAGTTTTTACTTAAGATTCAGATTTAATGTTACTAGCTTAGTGCACAAAACATTGAAATAAGTTGAGAGTGAAATAAAAGAAATTAAAACAAATAACACTCCATCCACACAAAGAAAACAAGGTGTTCTCTAGGAAACCCGATATGGGAAAATCTAGCCAGAAGAGTGGACTATGTGTTGCAACTTGCTCTTATTTTCATATACATGAAATGCAAATACAAAGAGGTGAACTCTCTATGGAGTTGTCATCTATGTCACATGGTTTGGGTTTGAATTCGAATTTGGCGACCTTAAAATTCGGTTCGAATTCGATTTTTTTTATAAGGTTTGGAATGAGGTTCGACATTAGGTTCGCCAATATAAAAAAATTCCAATATATATATTATATAAAATAAAATAAAATAAAATGGCTAAGAAATCAAAGAAAATATATTAGATTTATCATTATGCTCAATGATGCATGCACACCCGACTGAAGTGACAACGTCATCTAGCGATACCTACCGAAGTGACGATGTCATCTAATGATACATCTACTATATTTTTGGTTCTTTCGATTTCACATTCTTTTTATGTTTATTTCATTTGTGCACTATGCCAATCTGACTGGGCAATGATGTTGGACTGTTAGTGCGCAATGCTGAATGCAAGGTATTCGAGACTGTGGTTGTTGGCAGCGAGTAGGGGACTCAGGAGCAGTGAACGGATTGTGCAGCAAACGAGAAGAGAACACATGAATTGACGAATGAAATGAGAAGAGAACGCAGAAATCGAAAGATGTAAAGATGAAAGTGGCGGCATAGCATGAGGATAGCAGGGTTAGGTAAAATAAATAAATTATATTAAAAATGAAAATCCACCCTAAATTTTGCCGAAATTTGCCATGAAATCTGACGAAATTCACCCTAAATTCGTCGCAATTTGCCTTAAAATCTGTTTTAACATTCGAATTCGATTCAATTCGATTCGTTGAAGTTCGCCTCTTTGAAGTTCCATTCGATTCGACTTTAAGTTCGACATTGAAATTCGCCGAACTGAAACGAATTTTAATTTTTTGATAAAGTTCGCCGAATTTTGAATTTCATGGAAGAAATTCGTCGAACCCTGTGACATAGGTTGTCATTAACATTGTGGCTTGTATGGCTGCCACAAGGTCTACCACCTCTGTTCTACTCCAATATCCCACTTTATGGAATAGTAAATCTACACAAGAAGAATGGAATCCCGTCCTTTCCTAACGACCTAGTGTTTAACAATGTCTTGATTTCGGTCTAGGGTTAGGGTTTTACATGCCTTAACTCTTGATTAGGGTTAGGGTTTTGGACCCTCTAGAATCTTCTTGAAAGTCCATGAGTGAGTAAAGGGAGTTGACATAGCATCTACTTGACACCATGATGGTCAACATGGTTAATCAACTTGTAGGAGGTATAAATTCCTCATATGAACTTTCGATTTTGGGGTGATTTTTGTGCCATTGGAAAGCTCTCAACGCGTATAGCAAAATTGAGAGGCTACAAACTATGTCGACAAAGTTTTGACTCCCAAAATGACCATTTAATGCTTGAAACGGTCTTCAGAGGTTTCAAGATTCTAAATAACCAAAAGAGGAGCTGCCCTAAAATGGGCTCTACAAGCCATTATCTCTAATTTTTTCTCCCCTAAAGTACCAAAATATATGGCAAAGTACAAAGTTATCCATTTCAGATCATACCTCCTCATTTTGGGAGTCTTTTGGTCTCCAAAAGCTTATACTAAAGGAGGTGAGGGGATTTTTTATTCTACCTTCTTCCTAGAGTAACATTTGGCCTTGCCTACAAGTTGTCGTTTCAACCCAGTTTGCTAGAGGCCATGCTACCCCAGTCTGGTTGCTTTAGAATTCTTTTGCAAATTTGTATCCTCTGGTAACTCTACCTAAGCTTTTGGTGCTATGTCCTCTATGACAGGTAAAGAATTACTTGTCATTTTCCTGGTCTAACATGGAAGGTTCAAAAGATTTATAGATTTTCCACATTCTTTATTGAGTAAATGTGCATATATGGAGGTAGATTGAGTATGTAGGCAATATCACTTACCTTCTTGAACCCTTCAAAAGGACCATACAATAGAGCCTTGATCTTCTTACTAGGAACCTGTGGTATACTTAACCCTCCAAATTAGTGTGGTAGCAAGATAAACATAGATAAATAATGCAAGAATTCCAATATTATAGTGCAAATTAATAGAACAAAGAGAATAAGCAAAATAAATGTAGTAGAAATGGATTATATTATATATTTAATATGGAAGCAGTGTTCACGAGCCTCTTAAGGTTGGGCGACCTTTCATTGAGCATAGCTCCAATACAATAATTTCTCAACAAAGCAATGCATAGCCTTATAGCTCTCTAAATAGGTTTCTTATATCCAAAACTCTAGCTAATTGACATGGTCAAATAATTAATAAGTACCAACTTTCTAGTGGGCCTTAATCAATATAGAGACCCTTTTTACATTGATTGTTGACTACTAACTACTCGACCTTATTTAAAAGAGCTGGATGTATATGTTACTTGACTAACTCCTAAAGTAAGAAGTTGTTAAAGATAGTGCAACTGCGAGACCTATTCTTAGGGAGGACGGTACCCTAGTCAGTTAACTAGGGTAGAGTAAGACCCTAGAAGGTACCCTAGGGCCCCCAGTAGTTTCGTGGTGTTGTTGGTTTGGGACCAAGCAGGTTGATGCCATGGCAAAGTCCCTAACATATAGTTAGGGCCCCTATATGTCTTTAGGTATTTTGGTTTGGGACTAGACAGTTTCTTGGACACAATGTCCAAGCAGATCTTGTAGGTTGAAACTTGAGACAGAGACTTTCTGGTCTGGGACCAAGCAGATTCTTGGTCTAGGACCAAGCAGTTCCTGTAGGTACATTTCTGGTCAGTTAATCAGGTGGATCTTGGTCAAGTTGACCAAGATGATGATGTGTGATGTCCTCTCTCTTAATCGGTTATTGTTAGGTTGTTTCTCAAGGGACTGGCCACCCCTTGATGATGTCACTAGCACCTAACCCTTAGGAACAGTACTGAGGACCAGAGGATTACATCATCTAGATTGGGTTTTCTCCTTATACAATGATGATAAAGATGTATGGAACACACATGACAAATACCTTGAGAGAGAAAATATTAAAGTCCTTGGTCCTTTATGGTACAACTTGGTCCTGTAGGTAAAAGAGAGGTTGTCTCCCCATCTTTATGGTTCACCTTGGCCTTGAGGGTATGGGGGTTGCCTTGCCATCTTGTTGTGAGCCGTAGTTGACTTATGGTCCCTTTGGTCCTAGCGCTCTTGTTGTATGTGGTACCATGAACACCTTTGGTATGATGACCTAACTTTATTGTTTTTATTTTGTGAGATCATTTGACCATTGATACACTACCATTTGACCTTTAGTACCTTATACTAAGTCAACCTAATCTTATTATTTTATTTTATTGTTTTTATTTTATGACCACTTGATTGTTAGTACCCTATCCTAAGTCAACCTAACATTATTTTATGTTATGTTTGGTAACTATCCTAAAACTTAGGGCTTACCTAAGAGACCTTTCTAAAAGGCTTGTCAAGATTATAAATTAAGTTCTTAACTTCATTCTTGAGATGCATCTTGACATGAGAAGTAGCTAAGATCTGAACCTTTGTTGGTTTGTGCTTAACGCCTTGGGTTTCTGCTGCTTTGGGTGGACGTTTTGATTTCTTGCTGCTCCTATCTTCTTATGGAATAGTCCATCACAGTTTTAGGTGACCTAAGGGTAGGCCGTGCTCATATCTGTGGGCTGTTAGCTTGGGCGTCTCTCCTGTGGGGCTGCTAAACTTGTAGGGTGACTACCCTTGCTAGAATGTGATCACTCAAGGCAGGCCGTGATTGTTTGAACCCTTGTTAGCGCTGAGTCATGACTGTTTAACGCTGGGTCGTGACTGTTTAACGCTGGGCCGTGAATGTTTGAAGTCTGCTGGGTTGATCTATGGACTGTGTAGTGCCCTTCCTGCTGGGTCATGACCTTATGGGCTAATTTATGGATTGCGTAGTGCCCTTCCTGCTGGGCCATGACCTTATGGGCTGATTTATGGATTGTGTAGTGCCCTTCCTATTGGGCCGTGACCTTATGGGTTGATCTGTGGACTGTGTATTGTCTATCCTGCTGAGCGGTGACCTTATGCACCTGATCCGTGGGCTGTGTGGGACTGTGTGTCCTCCCATGATTTGGCTATGACTGTGTTTACTAATTAGTTGTGACTGTATATACTAGTGGGCTATGACTGTGTATACTAGTTAGTTGTAACTGTATATACTATTGGGCTGTGACTATGACTGTGTTGATCTCTCCTAGTTGGGCTATGGACTGTGATGATCTCCCTCAGCCTTAATGGAATTGTGCTAACCTCTTCTAGCTAAGCCATGGCTAATTTGACTTTACCTCTCTGGCCTTGACTTGTTTGCAGCCTATCTTGAACTGAGTTGTGGTTGGGTTAAGCCCTAAATCACAAGTGTCTTCACACTTGATCATTGAGGTATCTTGTTTACTACTGTATGTATCTAACCTTAACCAACAACACTCTAACTCTCTCTCTCAAGGTATGTCATCCGTTCCTTTTAGCAGCATGTCCTTAACCAATGTTGTTTAGGCTATCCCTTTAGCTTGTACAAGCCTTCGTCTTGTTCTCCAATCACTGTTGCATCATCAATTGTCTTTCCTTTAGGCCACATTAGAACTTGACCATCGACAAATGCAACTCTCATTCCCTTTGCATTTAGTGCAGAGATGGAGAGGAGATTTTTCTTCAATCCTAGAACATATAGCACATTCTTCATCTTTAAGGATTTCCTAGAGACTAGCTTGTATGAAGCTTCTCCACTCCCTTTTATGGGGTATTGATAATCATCCCCAAGTTTCACCTTGTGAACTCATGCTCAAACATGTTAACGAATGATTCTTTGTATCTAGTCATGTGTTTAGATGCCCCACTATCCATAAGCCAATCATTGCTTCCATGTGAGATAGTGCCCGTAAGTGCTGAGAACAACACATAT
>LPNX010835052.1:277848-315460 GCA_001517045.1 Pseudotsuga menziesii | reverse complement strand
TCTAAAATGGGCCTCCTAAGGAAAATAATAAAATAATAGTTAAAATAATAAAATAATATTTATTAATTTTGGAGGAAGAAAGAAAAAAACTACTTTTTTGTGTTTGTATTTTCGACATATCTCCCTTTGTTTTTACTCAAATTTCGATCGGGAGAGTTCGTTGGATGCGGAATTTGATTCTGCATCCAACGAGTACCCACACTGCATACTTTTGACGGACCCCGCTACCCCAAAAACAAGAAATACCTGAAAAAACACATCCAAATTCCATATTTAACGAGCTCTCTCGATCGAAATTTGAGTAAAAACACAGGGAGATATGTCGAAAATACGAACAAAAAAAGTAGTTTTTTTTATGACAAATATGTCAATTCAACCATTATGGTTGACTCATTTTATTGAAATTCTATTGGTTCTTGAATTCCAACTCACATGAACTTATTGTTGGTACGTTTTCTTATAAGGCCCATTTTAGACCCCAAATTTCCTCTAATGCTTTATCTGAATCATCCTTCTCTCTTTTGAATCTTTTGTTTGTTGGTTCATCGTCTTTGGTGGTATGAGCATGATGTCTCTTCTTCATGTCGGGACAGTCTCTTGCAATGTGTCTCTTTTCAAAACAAGTATAGCATCGGATGTTAGAAGGATCTTTTCTGAACTTCTTTTGTTTCTTATCCTTCTTCTTGTTGTGATGGTAGTTCTCCTATTCTCCTTCTTCTTGAAGTTCTTCCTGGTATGAACAGTGAGAGCTTGATCTTCAATTGCTCCCATCTTCTCTTCTCTTGTTATGAGCTGAGCTTTTTCTTGTGTGCATTCTTCTCGGAGTTTGCTAAAAGAGATCAGTTTCCTTCTTGCACAAATTCCTTGAATGAATGAATCCCATGATCTTGGGAGGCTATTCAAGGTAGTCATCACAATCTCTCCTTCTGCTACATTTTCATCGACTGCTTCAAATTGTTCCTTGATTTGGGCAACCCTTGTGAATTAGGATTGTATAGTCTCTGAGTACTGTATCTTCACATTCTTTAGCTGGTTCCTCAATGTCATCTTTCGGCTGATGTTCTTTCCTTCGAACATCTTTGTCAAAGCATTAAATACTTCCTTCGATGTCTTGAATGATGACACATGGGGGATGAGGTGATCCTTAATTGAATCTGCAATGATTCTCTTGGCTTTAACCAAGTTCTTCTTATGAGTAGCCTTAGCCTCATCACCCTCTTGCTTTGGAACTTCTCCATTGATGTACTGATCCAAATCATTTTCTTCAAGAACCAGAGAGAGTCTGTACTTCCATGCTTGAAAGTTATTATCCCCTCCAAGCTTGTCCTCAAGCTGAGTATGGTGAGTCATCTTTTCAAATGAGAACCTCAAATGAAAATAGTAAAGATTCAGATCTTATCGATTCGAGGTGTCCGACCTGGTTTCAGAGTTGGATGACCTAGGGTTTGTTAGAGAAACCCTAATTTTCCAAACTCGGAGTTTGGGAATTTTTTTTGGACAGAAAGATACGCCTCCTTGAGGCGAGTCGCTTAGCTAGCTCCTTTTTTGAAGACTGAGGTGGGAAGCCTCCAAAATTTGATGCCCTAGTTTCTCTTAGCACCAGTGATAGGGTCAAAAATGAAACTTCTTCAAATATGAAACTGCTTCCACCAAAAAATGTGCCCTACTGAGGCGAGTTAGCCTAGCCCTCTTTTCTTGATGATCTGTGAATAGAAGACCTTGAACTAGGAAGCCCTCGTTTTCGTTGCTGCACAATGCCTTCTGTCAGAGAAGCTCTGATACCATGTTAGTGTTTCTAATTTAATTAACTTGATTAGGATCTTTATCTGAAAGAATAACAAGTACAACAAGATGCATAAGATAAAACAAATACACAAGACACAAAGATTTTCATCGGGGAAACCACAAAGGAAAAAACCTCGCAAACTTCCTCAGAATAGTTCAGTCACAAAGATTGTATCATAAGATGAACAAACCCAGTAATAAGAAGTCTTCTGTAGCTATCTATCTCTCCTCCTTGTCTTTCTCTCTCTACTCATGCAAACTTGAGTGAGTGCAAGTGTGTATAAATGAGGGAAGCTGCCTCCCTATTTATACCTTTGAAGTGACCTAATACATGACTGGGGCCGACCTCTTACTCTAACAGGGCTGACTTTTCCTAGAGAGACTCCAAAAATACATTACATGATGTTACATTGGGGATTATTGCCTCGACTTACAACAGAGGCTTGTATCTTCCGAAGTTACAAATACATCAACAAATTTTGCACAAACTTATGGTAGTGTCAGTTAGTCTGAGGAATCCCTAGTTCTTGAGACTTTTGGGGCGAGGCCAATTGTTCATAGCTTCCACTCTCTTGGGGTCGACATGGACATTGTCCTAACTCACAGTATTGCCCAAATATTCAACCTTAGTCACCCCAAAAGCACATTTTGATCATTTTACAAATAATTGGTGATCTTCTAAGAATTGCGAGGTACAGACAACATGCTTGAGGTGGCTTTCCGAAGTGGGGTTGTAGACCAAGATATCATCAAAGAAAACCAGGACAAAACGCCTAAAGATCCTATTCATGAACCTTTGAAAAGTGAATGGGGCATTGCATAAGCCAAAGGGCACGACTAAGAACTTAAAATGACTCGTAGAAAGTTGTCTTGGTATGTTTGCCTCTTTCATCTAGATTTTATGGTAGCTTGATTGAAGGTCAAGTTTAATCAATAATTTGTCTCCATGCAACACATCTAATATATCATCAATGGTAGGAGTGGGAAATTTATCTTTGATAGTTAATTTATTGAGAGCTCAAAAATTTGGACATGTTCCAAGCACCTTCCTTTTTGAGCACCATAACGACTAGTGAGGAATAAGGGCTTGTGTTGAGATGAATGATGCTAGCCTCCAATGATTCCTAAATGATTTTTTGATTTCATTCTTTTGGGCAAAAGGGTGGCGATAAGGACATATAGTGGGAGGTTGACTGCTTCGAATTAATGTAATACCATTGTGATGTTTTCCCCATGGGGTGGTAGCAAACCCTTTGGCACCTCAAAACATGTTGATCTTGGGCGAAAACTTGTAACAAGTTGTAGGGTGAATGTCCTATGTGGGTGTTTCCACGACTTGAATGGCATTGAACTGAGTAATGATACATAAGTGGCCTTTCTTTAATAATTTCTCCATATGGTGGGAGAAGATGATTTCGGGAGAACCAAAAGTAAGCCCTTATTGATGATGTATGTACCCTTTTTGAGCAAAGTTGAGAGAGGGTGCCTTGAAATCCATTGCGACGAGAACTTTAAGCCCTTATTGATGATGTATGTACCCTTTTTGAGCGAAGTTGAGAGAGGGTGCCTTGAAATCCATTGCGACGAGAACCAAAGTCTTGAGCCATTATATCGCCAAAACTATATCACAACCACACATGTCAATCGTGCACGTGTGTTTTGAGATGGTAGCCACCCATTGAGCTTCACATTTTCACAACAACCACCACATTTCATCATACCCCCATTTACTATCATAATTGGGAATTTGTAGAGGGTGGATATAACAATGTGTGTCTTCAACCCCTCGCAGATGAATGGAATTATGGGTATTGCCATTGCCATTAATACAATGACTTTATGATGCTTGATATAGCCAATCAACTTCAATGTCTGAGGTGTGGAAAAACTTAACAAAGCATGCACTGAAATTTGGGGTTACTCGTCAACAATTTGCATATTGGGGGCATCTTTGAGGGGTGGCATAGTATCATCCATGTCAGGTTCAAGCAGAGTTTCCGTGGTGTTGTTCTCAATCAAGGGGTCCATGTGGGGATGCCTTTATTTGGAATAATTTATATTCTTTGCATTTATGCCCTTGAAAATATTTTTTATCACTGTTATAACAAATTCCAAGGCATTGACGTTTGGCCATGGTATCGGGGGTCAACTTTTAGATTCATAAGGGTGGGGTGGTGGAAATACTAGAAGTAGTAACCATGGGAGACCTTGTGCAAGGGGGAAAAGAAGGCCGTTTGGGTTGGGCGTTGATCACCATTTTAACTTCTAAATCTCTATCACAAGCTTCCAACCAAGTGGAGGGCCGCTACATAATGACCTGGGTTCGAATTACTTCCTTGAGGTCATTGATGAAGCATTCCTGAAAAAAAGAATTAGAGAGGTCCTTTGTGTGGATTGCCAATTACTTGAAGGTTGTATCGTAGTCCATAACTTGTGCCACTATGTCGTAATTTGGTCAACCGACCCAGGTAGTGAGTGCCATGGTCAAAATGATCATGAAGGATCTTCACAAATTGGCTTCCAAGGGACATATGGACGACAAGATTCTTGGTACCATTTCCACCATTGTAAATGTTTTGAGTCTTGTTACCGGCTAGGTCCTACTTAGTTGGATTTCAAGTGAGCCGACAAAGTTTGAACAAGGTTACTTGTTCATGATCAGAGTTCAGAAGCCTGCCAGCCTTTTTTTGGGAGTCTGTTCAGAAATTTTTGTAACACATGTTCATACCCCCTTGGGGAAATTGTAAAAGATGTCCTAGCATTTAATTTTTTATAAAAGGCTTGGTTTCTCAGACTTAAGCATCAAGCCGACTAGCCCAAAGTGTTTTTTCCCTTGGTTATTATCAATGTTGCATGACTCGGACTCGGCAAAGACTTGGCTGGCATGTGATTCGTCGACTCGGGAAAAACTCGGGAAAGACTCGGGAAGACTCGACAATAGAGAAAAAACTTAAAATATGGTAAATTTTGGGGAAAAAAAGTTAATTTCATTTGCAATCCATATCTTTAAAATATGTTCACTTATTCGATATAATATTAATATCTATATAATACATATATAATAAAATTATAAATATTCTTACATCTAATATCCAAAAATAATATATATATATATATATATATATATATTTTTAAAATTTGAAAATATAATATATAATATATATTTAAATTATTAACACATTATAAGTTTAACATTTATAACTTTTAATTTTAAAAATTATAAGTTTAACATTTATAACTTTATATTTTAAAAATGATATTATGCTTATATAAAGAATATATATATATGTAATAAAATTTACGAGAATTAAGTTATCCCTTTCTTTTTCATATGCATCGCTAATACATATATGTAATAAAATTTATTGAGTATTAAGTTATCCTTTTTTTCATATGCATCAAAAAGCCATGAAGCCGCATGCAATGTTCAGAGTCCAGACCTAGCTCGCTCGGTCGATGATGCCCCAATGAGTGATGTTGAAGCCACTTGTGTGGCCTTTATCGTACGTGTATAAGGACGTTTTTTAGTTACGATCACTGACGGAAGGAATACCTATATATATTGGCGCGGGTCGGGCTTTCACGAGCTAAGACCAATAGCATTGAAACAAATTATTATTACAGGGCACGCAAGTATACATATGAAAGAGGGGATTCATAAGCCACTCTTATTTTTAAATACTAGTTACCCAACCAACCTGCCGAGACCCGTAAAAGCGTAACATTCCGAACAAATTGACGGCCGGCAAGTTCGACCGAGTATGCCCGAGTTTGGGCTGAGTATCCCTGAGTCATGGCTAGTTGGTGAGTTTCAACAGTAACCCTGAGTCTTCGGCGAGTTCCCTGCGAGTACCCGGGGTGGAGGTTGACTCGTTGAAACTCTCGAGTTTGCCCAAGTACCCGTCGAGTCATGCTTCATTGGTTATTATTGGTTGTTGAACAAACGACTAATAATTTCTGAGTTTTTCACTCACACCTCTAAAGCTGGGGTAGTCGTCTTGCTGTTTCGGCCTTAGGAGGTTATTAGAGCCTTCGTGTCAGTGCTTTTCAACATGCTAGGCATTCGAATTGAGTCGTATGGACATGTACTAGGTCCCCCTAGAGTTTCGTCAATTTCCGAGAACAATAAATTTTTGTTTTCCCCGTTTTTTAAGCCATTTTTTAATGGTTTCATTAAAATTTTTCAAAACGTAATAAAAGTCAGATACAGAGTATGTTTCTGACGTGGGGACACTCGTTTTCACACTCAAAGCATCCACTTTACTCCAGGGACTACTTTCCACATCAGTCGGGCAGCTAGAACACCCCGTGGTGCATTATTAAGCTAAAGATGCATCATAAGGGTATTTTAATACTAAACTACATCAATTTGGCACCATGGTCAAACTTTGGAAAGTAAAAAATCAAAGTCTAAATTAAAATATTAGTGGTGGGGTGACATGGCATGGGTCCCCCATTAAGCTCACGATTCTCTTCAACTTCAGTTTGCATTAAAAAACTTTGTTTTAAACTTTGGTGAAGTGTGGAGAATCGCATGAGGGGAATGAGATGACGTCAACTCCATGCTAGTATGGAGGCTAGCGAGTGGGCAAAGGGGGTGGACCCCTCCCACTTTGAAACTTCATTTGTTTGGTTTTAAAAAACTTTGGTTAAAAACTTTGATGGTGATGTGAGCCTTCACGCTATTAAAGTGAAGCTCGCGTGAGGGGATGGAGAGGTGGATCCCTTGCATGGTTTAAAATGAATGCTTGATTAAGCGTTGTTTTATTTTTTAAAAACCTTGGTCCATTCCTTTAACTAGCGCATGCATGTGAGATCTCACCAACCCAAAGGAGGCTCGCGCGTGTGGAGGAGGATGACGCCATTTTGGGAGTTGGTGAGTAGCTTGGTGTGTTGGCAAATGATTATGAGTTAAGTGGGAGAGGTGTCAATCACCTCTGCAGTTCAACTCTGTCCCTCTTCACTTCAACTTAGTTCAAGCTCAGATAAATCTGGGTTTATCTTTAGTGTTGGTAGCACCCCCCTGGGTCTCTTTTGGATATTTTAGCAAGGCCCTTTCACTCTCTTTAGCATGAAGTGTATGGAACCTCTGCTCCTATTTGTAATCTGTTGAATATTTTATGTGAATAAAGATTGGCTTTGGAGGTCATATTGTGGATTGTTGTTCCAGTTGGATGGTGCTATGCTTGTATGGTTGAGGTAACTGTAGAGTTTTAAATCTTGCATCTTGTTTGATAACATATTGAAGGGTTGGCCTAATGATTAGTATTAATCAATAGGATGAGCATTGTTGTTTCAATTCTTAGTGAAAATTCCATTTTGTCAAATTCAAGATTTTGCATATTTACTTGTTTGTGAGTATGCTCTCTTCATTCACATTTTGGATTTCACCAACCCTTTAACAAGTTTTTGCAAGTGCAAGTGTCTTTCAGGTTTCTCTTGGGTGGATTTGAAGGAGATCTAGTTTGTTTCTCCTACTCTCTGCTCACATTGCAAGAAACATTGTCCTCTTGAAGCATTTCAACCGATATTCAATCGCTGAATCTTTTTACCAGGGCTCCTGACCTTCTTCCTTTAAAAAGTTAAAATTCTCATTTGGTTACCGAGTTACTTACTTCCATACTTTAGATCTACATGCTTAAGATAAATATCTTCCTTAGATCTAGTTTATAGAAGTGTTTTATTTGGTGCTTAGATCTAAATTTTCATAAAGTTGATCTTTCTTTCATCTAGATCTAGTATCAAATCTACTTTTCCTCGCAAGCATTTCAAAGATATTTTTAGCTTGCTAGCTTAAAGTAGTTTGCATTGAGTATAATAAGAATATCTAGCAATCAAGTGCCTTATTGGCAGCCTTGCAAAGCGCTGTCCAACACCCTAAGAAGTTGGGTTTCAATCCCAGTCTTCTTAGTTTTTTGCATTTTTTACATAGTTTTAATTTCGGATTTTTAATTTTTTTTTTTTGCATCGTCCAAAGACACTTCTAAAGTGTTTTTGGGCACATTTAAACTAATATTGTTGCTGTTTTTTAGCAGGTCCATTAAAAAAGAGAAGGAAACTCTGCCCGAAAACACAAATTTTGGACATCCGGAGCTTCCTATAAGTTCCCCCCTCAGCCGGGCTTCTTTTCTCTCTTTGTTGTAAGCCTTTGGATCCCAGATAACAAGGACCAAAGAGCATTTCTTCTAAGCATTGTAACCGAGTAATAAAAAACGATCTAGAGTAGGCTCTTTTGATCCCACTCCCCTTCCCCCCAGGGGGGATCCACGTCTTTTTCCCCTTTTTTTGACATTTTTTTTGTCTATTTCTTGCTTTAGTTTAGTTTTATTCATTCATATGCAAGTAGTGTACTTTGTTTTATATTTCAAATTTGTTTACATCTTTTAGTTTCTCAAAGTAATTTTACTACTTACCCCACGATTTCCCGAGTGACCCGAAAGGGGAAAGAGATTCGTGGTAGGTTAATTAGATAACCTTGTTTTCTTTTCTGCACTTTAATTCTTAATTCAAGTACCAAAAAACATTGATAAAATCAACCCCTTCTTGCTTTCGCGATCGTGGTTCACTTGAAGCGAAAGAGATCCTTGGAGGTTCATTTTTCTTCTTTTAAAAGAAAACCACTAATAAAATCTTTAAAATCCTTTAGACTCCGTTATGTATGCTCTGCACTGCTGCGGTTTGTCCGAACTGTTGGTTGCATCAAAAGCAATGTGGGTGACTAGATTAATTAGTTTTCATGCCCCAAATTAACCTCCCAGGAGAAAATCCAATGCCTCGAATTAATCAGTTGCGGTGGTGAAATCTACAAAGGAAGCGGGAACAACTGGGTAGCGACCTCGAGACACCGTTAGGGTACATCCTTGTTGGTGTAGTGTTGAACACGTCTCAGAGACTCCAACCAACCCACATATTCCCTGCGGGGAGTAGCATCAGATAATGATTTTGCACATATTCCTCGTACCTTCGGGTATATTTGGAGTCCCTTTTTCCCCTAACTTAATCAACTCATCACCACATTAATCTAAAGTTTGACCTAGAGCACTTGCAACATTTTCCCTTTCAAGCAATACAACATTTTCATCTGTGGACTCCATTTTGGCACTGGTTCTTTACTTGATATAATCATATGTTTCCACATGCTTTACTTATCATATATTGATCTTTATGCTGTTGTGGTTTAATTTCGTTGCAATATCTTGTGTTATATTTTGTTTATCAAACTCATAAATAACTCATACATCACCATTACACTAAGCCTTAATAATCTTAGCATTTTAATAGGGTCTACCTCCCTTGGCTTTGATTAGGAGTTGGCCTTGACTCGAGACTTGCCTCCAAGGACACATCGAGTGGCTTGAATATTTCTGCCACGCCCCCCCCAGGTGTGTGAAAGGTGGCAACAAGTCTAAATATAAATTTTAAAACCCCAATTTTTAAATTATGAAGATCATTTTTAATGCCATAGAGGGCAAAATAATGTTCCATTTGGGTAACCCAACCTGAGGGGTCGGAGCCATGAAATTTGCACATGTCAACTCTTTGGGAAGAAGTGGCATGAATTTTTATCGTGAAAGGAGTGAGGCTAGGTTTTTGGGAAGAGAGTGTGAGAGCCATGTTCTTAAGTGACAATTGTGTCATGAGTTGGGTAATCGAATTTTGGAGCGAATCCCACATGTTGAGCAATAACATTCGTCACAAGTTCATTGTTGGTCAGATTGGTGTGAGTGTCCTCCACAGTGACTTTGATTTGGTCAAGTAATTGCTTTAAGGATATGACCACTGTTGTTTGATCTTTAAGGTCTTGGGGCAGATCCTAGTTGATTGTCTCCATGTGGTTCTAGTTAGAGTGTGTACCATGGGAGCTGAAAAAGTAGGAACACTAATACAAGAATTGTCATGTCCACACAAAATGGATAGTAAAAGATATATGCCAAAATGATCAATGCGATGCAAGGAATGTTTTGAGATAAGTCACAAATAAGGGTGTTCGAGACCATTCAAAAAGGTTGAGATATATATCAAAATGATCAGCACGTGAGGTAGGTCACCAATAAGGGTTTCTGGGATCCCCATACTTTTTATTTTATTTATTAAATTTGGTAGGAGTATTACTCCTTGCTGAATATTAATGTACTGATAGAATTCTCAAATTCCTTTTGGATGCAAAGATGTAGTAATTTCACTAGCAACGCAAAAAGAATCGAGTTACTGCGTTGACTGCTTTGACATAACGTTCCTTTTGGATGCAAAGATATAGAAACGTCATTGGTGGGTTATAGAGATGAGGGTTATAGAGATGTGGGTATGGAGGACAAGGGATTGCTAAGTGTTATAGCTTTTTGATATATGTGTTGGGTCTTATAGTGGTACTTGACCCAAGTTCTCAGGGATCTAGCTAAGGAGGCTCAATCGTGCCCTTAGTTATATTACTTGACTACCCAAGTACATGAGAGTATCTTCTTGAGTGTTGTGCTCAGTGCCATTATAACCACAAGATGACAGATTGAATTATCTATAGTTGGTTTCATGTGACCTAGGGAACTTCCTATATACTTGAGGGTATGTGGAAGTGAGATTCTGTGTGTAGGTGTTGTCTGATGCGGTACTATTCAAAGGGTTACCGACAGAGGTTACAACGATGTCCAACAATTGTACCAAGAGAGGGTACAACGTGACTAAGTACCATTTGTATTCTCTACGTGTATTCTTCCCCAATCGTAGTTTTACTCACTGAACGACAAATCTTTGTGGTTATTTAAAGACATTGGAACATGTCTCTAGCCTAAAAGTTTATTTACGAAAATATTGGAGGCATGTTGGCTCAGGCAAGTGGCCTTGATACCACTTGTGGTGTACTTAATCTTGCAAATTAGTGTGGTAGCAAGATAAACATAGATAAATAATGCCAAAGTTCCAATATTATAGTGCAAATTAACAGAACAGAGAGAGTAAGCACAACATATATGCAACATAAATTGGTCTTATATTATGATATTCAAATATGGAAACAATGTTTATGCACCTCTCAAGGTTGGGTTACCTTTCACTTGAGTAGAGCTCCAATACAATAATTTCTTGACAAAGCAATTCATAACCTTCTAGCTCTTTAAATATGCTTCCCATATCCAAAGCCATAACTACTTGATATGGTCAAATAATTAATAAGTACCATCTTACCATGGCATCAACCATAACATGTGTAAAAGAGACCCTAGAACCTCATCACATCAACCTTCAAGAAAGAAAGATCATCCAAAGAGAGGCGTGCATAGCATAAAAGGCTCCAATAAACCAAGAGAAATCGAAAAGATCTCATATTGAACCCATATCTTGTTGTGTTTTTACAATAAGAGTGAGGCTCTATTTATATAAGACTAGCCTCACCTAATTTTAAGTTATTGGCCTACAAGATAATGTGAAAATTTAATATTTTGGCTTGCTCACCCACAAATTTGGGGGCTAAGCCACTAAAAAGACATAAAATAACAATATAAAAGTGCAATTAGCCTACACCAAGTGCTAGGTGTGCCAAAAGGAGGATGTCATGCTTTAACTAACCCCTACAGATGTGTGCCCTCAACGTCCCCCTTCATTATCTTTGTAGGATTCTTCAATAAGTACAAATTGTGGGTACACAGCCCATAGGAGGGGTAAAATAGGTCCAAGTGAGCAAATAAGGTGTGCTAAACAAATGCTATCACCTTTTACATGGAAATTAAATGAGTGTGGCCATGCTTCCAAGTGATTAGCCCCTCAAGGGCACCAATTCCTACAAGGCAAGCACCTCTTGGAGGTGGAAATCAAGCGGACCATCCATGACATGATTAGGGTTATTTAGTCCCAAATCAACACTCTATGCTTCAACTTGGCCTTTATATCAAATTTTTTTAACCCCTTCCGCTAGGGGACTTGTAGGGAACATCGCAGATACTTTGAGGCGTAACACAACCTACAAAGACACATTTAGGCGCACAAATGTGAAGTGCTACACTCCAAGGCTACAAATGCCAAGTTTAAAGGTGGTGTTGTTCACAAGCAAGGGTCTAAGTACAAGGGTGCTGCACGAGGCATGTCTAAAGCTCCTCCTACAAGCTTCCAATGATTCCAACAAACCTCCTAAGCCATGCACTCAACTGGGTCCACTCCCCCTGCATGAACACTATAGCAACACAGGCGTCACCAAGTCAACTCCAGGGCTCCATGCAAGCATCCAAGCTACCCCATGCCGTCTAGCATCTAATGCCCTCTATGATTCAAAACGCTCCTTGTCTAATGCAGGGTGTTTTCCAAGCAAGTTACCATCTCTATGTGGCTAACATGTAAAGCTTCACCAAGCTATTTGAAGATCTCTAATTCCTTAGGGAAGAATGTCTCCAAAGTGCAAATCCATTGTGGACCATCTCGCATGTGCAAATCCATTACGAATCATTTAGGGGCTGATCAGACACCATGTACTCGGAATCTCATCAAGCACCCCCAAACATGGTGTAAACACTTTTAGATTAACCTTGAAGTCTGACAATATGCATTATATAATGATATTCATTTAGGATTGCCTATTGTTGGGTGCTGAAATTATTGTCAGGCTTTTCGTTTTACAACTAAACACAATGAAACGTTGAGTATTGAGACGACAATCAATTTATTTATTTATTTTGATGTTCTTTCTTTTATAGAATACATAAATGATATAATTGTGCCATTTTTTTAAATATAAATGGTTAAGGAGCTTTTATATAAAATGGAAATCAAAGATTACAGGGTTCCCAAAGCAAACTGTTCCCAAAGGAGGACCACGTCCATGACTCCTTGTTCATCCTTTACCAGTCTATACTTGTCATGATAATTTCCTATTCTATGGAGACTGTATCTCCTTACAAACTGCCCAAGAAGAAAAATACAAAAAAAAAATTACAGAAAGAAAATGAAGAAGTACACTGTTATGATCGCAAACTAAGACGCCATAGTCGAGACCAACTCCCTTATTAGTCATTGTGTCCGCTTGGTGGTTATTTGCTCTCAGCAGGTGGAGGAAGTGGATAGCTTTGTATTAATTTACAATGCATTTTAGTAGATGATGTATCTTGGTAGCTGGGTTCTTTCGATTCTTCGTCAGATTCCTCGCTTCCCTTACGACCATAATCGAATCACCAAAGACCACCAATTTCTCAATGCCGACATTCTTTGCAAGCTCCAGACCTTTGATTAATGCTATCCATTCTGCACCATTATTTGTCTTTTTGCCAATTCCCCAAGCGTACTCTTTCAACTTGTTTCCCTTAGAGTCGAAGAAGACTCCACCCGCACCTGCCAACCCAGGGTTGCCTTTCGATGCTTCGTTAAAGAATAGAGAACTGCAACTAAGTTTCTTCCACCATATTTTGAAATCTTCAGAGCTCATTCTTAAATGACAATTCTGAGATATGGGTCTTTTTGAGGTCTGGATCCAGGGGAGAGAGGAGGGGGGGGGACCAGAAAATCGGAAGCCCAAAGTCTTTCCTCTGTTGTCTAGGGTTCTTTGTTGATGTTAAGCATTCCCCTCATAGATAAAGCCTCCGCCCAGAGTGCCATTGCAGAGGCTAGAACTTTGTTCGAACTATTTTTTTTTTCATCGAAGATCTCTTTATTTCTTGCTGTCCATATCTTCCGGCAGATGTATTTTGGGAGAGCTTCCCATCCTCTTACAAAATCAGGTTTGTTAGAAAGGGACATGGTAGTAGTCTTTCCAGCAAGCAAAGAGATTATTCCAGTTTGTTGGCAGAGTCAATTCAAAATGCAGATCTTTATAAGCTTGCTGCCATACATCTTGGGAAAACTTACAAGTTACACTCTATAAAGAGATGTTCAAGTGATTCTTTCGATAACCATGGTAGTAGTCTTTCTAGCAAGCAACGAGATCATTCCGGTTTGTTGGTAGAGTCAATTCAAAATGTAGATCTTTATAAGCTTGCTGCCATACATCTTGGGAAAACTTACACTCTATAAAGAGATGTTCAAAAGATTCTTTCGATTCTTTACACGTAATACATCTCAAGGGACCTTCGATGCCTCTTTTCCTCGGGTTCTCTGCGGTTAGCGTTTTGCGTTGAGCAAGAGTCCAAAAGAAGGCGTTGATTTTTGGCAGCTTGTCCTTACACCAGACTTTGTTCCATTTCCTGTCCATGTTGCTGTTGTTTTGGAAGCCATCCACTACATGATATCCCTCTTTTACAGCAGAGGAGCTTGATTTGCCCCTGCCTCTTCTATCAGTCAGGTTACGGTGTACTGGGGCTGACCCGTGAAGCAAGGAAAGAAGGGTGTTGTAGTCTTGAAGTAGGTGATCCGAAATCTCTAGGTCAATCCAGCCGACCCATCTTCCATGATTAGTCCAGAATGGGAGGTCGTATAAGGTAGAGATATTTAAATGATCCATCCGTTGCTTGAGTTCTGAAAACGCCTGTAGGAGATTGGCAGGGGAAGTGGGTCCTAAGTTGTCTTTCCAAACCTGTATTTGTTTTCCACTTCTTGGGATCCAGTAGATAAGATAAGATAATAATAAGATAAGATAATTTTATTAATGTCCACTAATGACCACAAAGTAGGTCAACAGGACTGCCGATTACAATGATGTTCATGCATGTAGGAGGATGAAACAGTCTCCTTTAAAAAGAGGTACAATACATAATTAAAAATAAAAAAGAAGTAAAGGCGTGCAATGCAAGAAGGGTTGAAACATGGAAGAGCTCTTGTCTCAGACTCTGCACAGGGGCGAAGAAGCTCAGGTGGACAGGAGCCAAGAGCAAGTACTCCTAACATCCGAGGCCGAAGGAGGAAAACTGAGGGAAGTTCAATAGTATTTGCTGTCTTGAACTGGAGCTGGTGGGCGCGGGGCCTCCTTTGGGGTGATGTCTGTGAGGTCTGGAGGGTCCTGGGTGCCTCGTGGAGGGAGGCCTGGTACGAGGCTGCCACTGAGATCTTGTGTGTCGAGGTCCATCGACCTTTACTGATCTGGTAACTCGGTCGATATCCAAGTCAGTGGGTCTCTTGGTGCCCCTGGAGGGTGGTAGAATGCTGAAAAATGCCGTGATCCTCTGTGTAGTATCTGGTTTGATGGGGGGCTGGAGGAGTTGTGCTCGAAGCCTGAGAGCCTCCTGGATGTAAAGTGCTAGACATCTCTGATCAATGTACCTGAAGAAAGCGGCTAGAGTTTAAGGCCTCCTAAGCAAGCAATAGAAGCATCCTCTGATCTCGTAGTATATGGGACATTTGAAGATGAAATGTGACTCAATTTCCACTTCCTGAAGATGACAGAGCTGGCAAATCCTATATGATCTATCAATCTGGTGGTCTGCCTCTACTCGGAGTTTGTGGGATCCAATTTTGAACTGTCTGAGGGAGATCTAAAGAGCGTGCATCCAGTGGCGAAGCGTGTACTGGGGTTGGACAATGAGCCAGTCTCTGATCTCCAAGAAGTGCTCGGCATAGAAAGCCATCTTTGGACGCTACCCTCCCGGAGGATTGACCCAAGTAACCTGCACGAACTGCTTGTAAACATCCTCTCTGATGATCTTATTTAACTCCTGTCGGGTTGGTAAAAGGTGGCCAGGGGCATTTAGAGAGTACTGAAACGGTGGGAGACGGTCTAACTGGATCCCCACTGAAGCAAGAAGGCTAGAGACTCCTGTGAGCCAACACTTGGCCCTGCTTAAATGGGCGGCGCGGGCAATGGTCTTGGCAGAGCAATAGGCTAGATAAGGGTACCTGTCTCGACCTTTTACCGAGTCGGCTAAACCCTGGATCTGATACAGGAAAGAAACCAATTTGAAAACCGTCTCGAGACGGAAAGGCTGGGCCCCAAACTTAGCAAGGATGATGTGTTGCAGTACTGTCTGCTTACATCTGATGATACGTCAGAGAAGGAGGATTTGGACTCTCTCAGCTGAGGCCCAATTCGACTCGAGTAAAGAGGGTCCCTAGATTTTTGATCCATATAAAATAGTGGGGCGGATGAGGGTATTTAACAAGTCCATCTTGGATGTGATATCCTGAAAGTGGTGGCGAAAACACTGCCTCTCAAGGAGGGCGAAGGACCCGTACCCTTTGTTGATTCGGGGTTGAAGAGCTGGTCGTAGACTGAAGCGGGGACCAGAAAACTGTACTCCTAAATAAGTGTAAGAACTGGTGATCTCGACCTCCTCCCCCTTAAATAAGAAACGAAAGTCTAAGGTTTTCTTAATCCCATTGAAGATCATGACCTTTGTTTTGCTCAAATTCACAGTTAGCTTTTGAAGATCACAGAACAGGGCTAAGGCATCAAGTTGTCTCTGCAGGCCTTCCGGGGAGGAAGATAAGAGTACTATATCATCGGCAAAAAGTAGGAGAGAGATCAGGACATGGTGGAGAAGGCACCCATCTAAATCTTGGGTATGCTCATGGAGGAAGCCCTCCAACTAATCTATGTAGATTCCGAACAGGGTGGGAGAGAGTGGGAAACCTTGTTTCACCCTTATGGTGCTACTGATGAACTCAGAAAACCCACGTGTTGTGCGAAGGCGGCCACGAACAGACTCATAAAGGCGCATAATGGCTGTCAATAGGATCGTCGAGATGCCGATGTCTCTGAGTCGCTACAATAAGTCCTCTCTTGGAACTGAGTCAAAAGCTTTCCTTAAGTCTACAAAACAACAGTAGACTTTGGAGGACCGGTGGTGTGCTTCCTCAATCACGACTTGGAGAGTAAAAATGTGGTCAATAGTCTGATGTGCTGGTCTGAACCCTGCCTGACCCCGGGCTCTAAGATTTCTCTGCTCAAAATCCCTGTAGAGCTTCATATGGAGAACGGTGGCATATAACTTTGAGAACGTGTGGCCAACCATGATCGTTCTGTAGTTGTTGGGATTAGAAGTATCTCCTGACTTGTGAATCGGGTAGATGATGTGGTGAGATTAGATTGGTGGGAATCCTTCACGCACCACATGATTGAACATATCAGCCAAGTAGCTAACCAAAACTCAGACATCATGTTTAAAGAACTCTGCTTGGTAACCTTACTCATCCGCTGGTTTGCTGCTGCTCATCGGCCGTATGGCATCCGTGATATTGTTGTTGGTAAAGAGGTGGTAGGAGGAAGGGGGGAATCAACATGAATGTTAGCCTAGCCAGGAATTTCATAGAGGTTGGAGGTGTGGGTAAACATGGAAGCAGGGTCAAGGTCGGGAGGGAGAGGGGAGCGCCGGGAGAGGATGGTACGCTAGAAATGTTTGGGGGAATGGGCAAGGAGGGCTGAGAGTTTCTGTCTTCTCTAGGAGACAAAATGTCGTTTCTTGCGACGAAGGAGACGACGGTAGGACCTTTGGATGTCAGGGTAAGTAGAACGGGAGTGAAGGAAGGCATAACGGAGCTCTCGATGGAGGGTTTTGCATTCCTCATCCTACCACTTGTTCATGGGACAAGAGTCAGGTTTAAGGGTGGTAGAAGAGGTACGAGTGGAATGGGGGAAGGAGTTAAGTGCAACCTCCCATATTGCAGACGAGAGGCACTGGTACTTGGTAAAGGTCGAGTCGAGTGAGGAGAAATAGGCTTCGGGAGGAAGGGTCTGGTGGAGAGTTGAAAGGAAGATGTCCGGGTCGCCTTCGTAAAAGCAAAAAGTGGTCTGGGGTGGGGAGGAGGGGTTCTGCGGGAAGGGGGGGGGGTTGGTTCTTGTAAGATATACGCTTCCCTCTTACATAAATCTCAGATTGGAGTTCCATTTCTGTCTTGGTCAATCTTATCCACACATCTTCTTCTAGTACCATTCATATATTTTTTCTGAAGAATCTCCTTCCACCACGCTTTTTTTCCAAATACAATTCTCCAAAGGATTTTGGCTCCCAATGCTAAATTCATTTTATTTGGATCTCTTACTTCAACACCTCCGCAAATTTTTGGCTTGCAAACTGTTTCCCAATTCACTAAGTGATTTTTTTTAGGTTACTTGGTTTGCCTCCTTGCCATAAAAATCTTTTGATTTCTCTAGTGACATCTTTCATTATTTTTTTAGGAGCTAAAGAGATCGAGTAGGCATAGATGGGGTAGGCAGAGAGAATGGAGTTGATGAGAACAAGCTTTCCAGCAAGATTAAGCCACCTTGTCCCCCAAGAGGTGATTTTATTTTTGATCTTGTCGACCAACCCTTGCCAATCGGCAACCCATTTTTTCCCTTTGAAGATTGGGATCCCAAGATAATTGAAATAATTCCATGTTACGTTTCCTTTAAACTCGAGGGTTCTTGCTATCCTTGCCAAAGTCCCAGGGGGGCAGTTCCATCCATAAAATTTTGACTTAGCAGAATTCACTTTGTCGTCAGAGGCTTTTAGGAAGGTAGATAAGGCACACTTGAATCTCTCTGCAATGATAAAAGACGCACCTCCGAGCATAATGGTGTCGTCAGCAAACTGCGCATGATTGACAGCTTAGACTCTTCAATCCTTTTAAGTCACTGGACTCTTGCAAATGCTGAAGCTTCCTGCTCATTGATTCAACCAGCAAGAGGTAAAGGAAGGGGGACATAAGGCAACCTTGATGAAGACCCCTCGTAGCTTGGAAGAACTTAGTAGGTTTGCCATTTACTAATGGAGCGATCCAAGGATTGCTGATACAAGCTTTGACCCATCTAACAAATCTTTTGGAATAACCAAATTTGGACATGATTTCGAAGAGAAAAAAAATATTTACTCTGTCAAATGCATTAGCCATGTCCAGTTTAATAGCCATACCTTGTTGCTTTCTTTCCATGTGATATAATTGTGCCATTGATCATTTATTTTTTTAAGTTTTATATTTGAATGTCATAGCCATATTTAAAAATAATTTGAATCGTTTTTGCATTTAGCTTATAATCACGTTCTTGTTTGTCCACGGTGTGTCCTCTAGTAGCAAGTTGCAAGGTGGCAAGTTTTATTAACGCTGACACCCTAGGTGATTTTGACTACATAAAGATGCTCCTCGTAGCACGATCGGTTAACCAAAGGATAATTGTACATTAGTATAAGAATAATATAAAAAGAAAATCATGTTATTGTTCAATCTATTATAATTAGGTATCAGAGCTATACATGAGGTTGTTTATGTGAATTTTAGGATGCTGTAAAATAGTCTTAGAGTTCAATTCTTTTCCTAGAGTGTTGGGTGTAAGATTTTGGATATGTTACAGAGGGTTATCAAAGAATTTTAAGTTTTCTGTGCATATATGAGCATGTGGATTGGTAATTTAATTGGGTATGTTGCATGTGTTTATGTTTTTGGGATGCTGAAAAATAGTCTTAAAGCTCAAATCTTTTCCCAGATTGTTGGGTGTGAGATTTTGGATATGTTATAGAGGGTTATCAAAGAATTATAAGATTTTTGAGCATATATGAACATGTGGTTTGGTAATTTAATCGGGTTCGTTGCAATGTTGCAAATATCTCCGATTTCTCTCAAGTTTTTCAAGTCACTGCTGTTTTGATATTTTCATAATTCTTCAAGTTTTAGTTTCTTCTTGTTGATATATTCCGATAATTTTCAATAATTTCCCTAATATTCTTGATAAATTTATTTGCAGACCCTCGTTGATATATTCCCTGAAACGATGTTTGCCACATTGGTTTGTTGTATGTGTTTCCTGTTAAATTTTAGCATTAGCATGAATACTTAAAAATTTTGCAGACTAACTTTAAACAAATGATAAGTGCAGTAAAATAACATTCATCACATCAGCGCAATGGACACAAGAGTTTTTCACCGGGGAAACCTTTAAAGGACAAAACCCCCAAAAAGCATTAGTAACTCATCTTGTAAATGAGATGACTAAAAATTCTTCAAAAAATTCCTCAAACCCTAATAGGGTTAAACCACACTTACAGAAGATCAACAATTCTAATTTCACAAAATTATAAATTTTTTAGAAAAATTTAATTTAGGGTTGTCTGCCCTAACTGCCCAAAAATATCAGGCCTACTACCCGACTTTAATTTCTGCCTGCCCAATCTGCCTGGAAACTGAAAGAGCCTGCCCGAAATCTATCCTTCACTTGCCCAGATCTCTGCTGCACCGGCCTGGAAACTTTTGTGCTCCTGCCCGACTGTTTGTGGTCTGCCCAGATCTGCCCGGATGACAGATCTACCTGCTCGGGTTCTGTTTGGGCAGCCCAAGGCTAGGGTCGAGCCCCCTGCTGCTGCTGGTAGGGGTAAGCAGACCTATGTCTGGTGGGTCGAGGCCTTAGAGATTGCCCAAAAGGCCCTCTGGGTCTGCTGTTAGCAGCCCGTGGCCCTTAGTAGGCAGCCCGGGCCTGCTGCTAGCAGCCTGTGGCTCCTGTTGTAGCAGCTCAGGCGCACTCACGGGCTGCCCCGAGACTGCTGCTAGCAGACCGTGGCCAGCTGAGAGTTGCTCGTAGAGTGGGCACCCTGCCCAATGACAGGATCAGCTTCCCACATCTGTGGCAAAAGCTGCCCATGAGAGAAAAATGCTGAAGGTGGCTGCCAGGAGAAGGATAATGCTGAAGATGACGGTTGAGGAAACCCTTAAGACAGAAAAGATAAGAAACCTTATTTTAGGGTTTGTCTTCAATGGAGGATGATGATGCCCTAGCTAGACTCATCCATGCTAGGGCATAATCATGAATTTTTCTTCTTCAACCTGTGAGATCTTCAGAATAGTAGTTGTACCTATGAGAGCAAGTGTGTGTGTGTAATGAATTGGCTTGATCTTCTTTTATACCCTTGAGTCACCTGTAAGTGGACCAAAATTAGAAAGAACAAAATAATGTTATTTTATTCTTTTCTAATTTTCACTTTTACCTTTGGCCTTCAAAAATGTCCTTTATGTATTTTTGACTTGTACCAAAAGTCCTTATGTATTTTTGCTTTTTGCCTGTGGTCCAAAAGTCCTTATGTTTTTTTGACTTTTGCTTTTAGCCTTTTTCCAAGTGCCCCTGTGGTCATTACCTGTGGTCTTTTAATTCTATTCAAAGTACATCATCATAAACCAAGAGAGTTACTAATGCTTTTATCTCACACTTTGTGTGACACCAAGATCAGGTACTAGGGTGTCTTAACCAAAGGTAGCTAAGCCTTGGAGAACATCTCAAAGCCCATTGATCAAGGGTCAGAGTGTCACACATGCCTAGACCAAGTCTAGGGCTTATAGTGCCTTCCTGGTAACAGACCAGGTGCCTTAGCCATAGGCTGCCTAATTTGACACTAGGTCAAATACTTGGTAACAAACCAAGCGCCTCCATTCTCCAAGAGAATGGCCCCTCAACCTCGGGCTGAGTCCTGGTAACTGACCAGGTCCCTCCATTCAAAAGAATGGCTACTCAGAACTAAGCTGAGTCTACCAGTACTAGATTGGTCCACATCGTGGTCCTGGACCAGATGTCTACCATTCAACAGAATGGTCACTCAACACAAGGTTGAGTCCCCCTAGTACTGGACTGGGTCCATATCATGGTCCTTGACCAGATATCATCATTCAACAAAATGATCACTCAACTCTAGGTTGAGTCCCCCCAGTGCTGGACTGGGTCCATACCCTGGTCTCGGACCAGATGTCTACCATTCAACATAATGGTCACTCAACTCTAGGTTGAGTCCACCTAGTGCTGGACTAGGTCCACATCCTGGTCTCAGACCAGATGTCTACCATTCAACAGAATGGTCACTTAACTCAAGGTTGAGTCCTCCCCAGTGCTGGACTGGGTCCACACCCTGGTTCTGGACTAGGTATCTCCATTCTCCAGAGAGAATGACTCTTGATGCTGCTCAAAAAAATCAACATTTTCTTGGTTAAAACCCTCAGTGGGAAACAATCCATAGCCTTAGCCAAATATCTACTTGAGGGAATATATTAATGCAAAAGGAAAAATAATTTACATATGATTTTCTCATAATTGATCATCGAACAAATGGTCCTCCATGTTCTTTAAATAGAGATCACGGGCCAATTGGGTGCTAAGCCAATGGATCAATAGCCATTAAGATCGATGTGAAGATGAATCATCAGAACACTCTATGTCTAGAACATAACATGACTGTCGGAGTACAAAAGCACATTAATGCATACTAAAGAAACACACTTTACCTAAAGACACATTAGACCAAGTTTATCTTAATTAACTCCTAAGTGTCTAAATATCCTAACATGAGTTAGGTACATTGCTGATAAAAAATAGTTTCATTTTCTTGTTGCTCTTGTTTTTTTTTGGAATATAGTGGTAGCTACTATCTGAGCCTGGCAGGGGCAATGTTTGATATAGAATTATACATTTTATATTGGCACTCATTCTATTCAAGATCTATTTTGTATAGCTGTTAACCACATGCTTTATTTTATCACTAGTCAAGTGTAGCTTCCGTGACCTTTCTAGGCTTACAATTGTAATCTTTTGAACCACCCATGGAACTAAAAAAATGCGACTTAGAATGAACATTCTTACTTAGGTGATGGGCAATATCACCATATTTCCTCAAGCTGTGGTTCCTTGGGTTTGGCCTATTATTTGAGAAAATAACATTTTGCTTTTTAGAGCCTAACAGTATTGGGTTCTTTTTGTGGATGGACCTGTTTTTCAGTCAAGGAGTGTAGCATCTTGTAGCCTCTTATTTCTTTGGTCTATCTTTATTCTCAGGCCTATTCTTATGAAAAGTTGACTGACAATCATTGAGTTATTGGATAAGGCTTTCTGAGAAATCACTCAGGAGATTGAGATTTGTGTTATAGTCTATAGATGACCAGTTAAATAAGAATGTAATGTGTAATGGTCATACAGCAAGTTAATAGATCTCTCTTGGTGGTATCTGTGTTGGTGAAATTTGTGTGTGTGTGTTTTTTGCATGAATGAGGCATTGTTTTTCTTCCCCGAATAGGTAGCTGGTTTTACAAAAATGGTCAATAGTTTACTTGCATATTAAGAAGAGGCAGTAGGAATTTTGGTTTTCCTCCGTCAGGTGAATTTTGATTTGTAGTGTATTAGAGTTGAGAAATATGCCATTCAAATATTCATATCAGAGGTGGGAATAATACATGTTCAGTGTGCTGCTTGTGGACCTTTTGCCACCTAATAGTTCTTGATCAGAGGCTTCTGAAGAAGCCTGTAATCACATTTTAATGTATTTGACTACAACTTGTGTTTTCCACCTCTAGAGATATTGAAATTTATAAGAATAGATTTTTGTTTTGCTACATGTAAACGTAATTTTGCTTTAATGCATAGATGGTTGGTTTCCATATCATTTATTTTTTCAAGGTTCTTGCTAGAAACTTTACCATAGGATAAAAACAACTGTTTTGTTACGTTTTCAACAAACCTTAAAAGGTTTCAATTTTGCTTATTTCATGTATTGCACTTTTATTGCCATTTACATTTTATACTTATGTTCGTCCCGTATGACCATGGACTTTGCAATGCAGGTTAAACTATGCCGTGCAAAGTCAACAGGACAAGTATACGCAATGAAAAAGTTGAAGAAGTCAGAGATGCTTAGTCGGGGGCAGGTATTGTGTTTCTAATGTCTTTTTTCCATTTTTGCTTAATAGGTTAAATTTTGTTCTACTTATACGGTGGCATATTTAACAGTTTGAGTGCAAACAACACAATTTCTGATCTGATACTTAATTGAGGTTTTGTAAGATTATAACTTGTGATCATGAATGTCTATCACTTATATTCCATGTCATGCATTGCTAATTGCTAATTGGCATTGAGCAACGGTTTCTATTGTTTTAAGTAGTTGCTTCCTGCCGGATGCCATCAAGGAGTTAACTCACTTTGGAGAATAAATTCTTTGACTGTGCATTGTGCATAGCCTTGTTATTTTTAGCAGGTTAGAACATTGGAAAGGCTCGGGTAAAGCCATTTGCGACACGCAATTCACATAATCTAGCAGTGTACATCATGGTTTCATCCTGCAACATCAGTATGAGTCAAGCTTTTCGATTCGAGAATGACAGAGTGAGATGTTGTTGAATTGTGACCTATTTATAAAACATAACTCACTAGAAGGGAATTGAGGAAATCAACAACATTATAAAATACAACAAACCAAAAAACTGTCTTGAACAACAACGAAAATGCAGAAAAAAATTAGAACAAAAATTGAAAAGATTATCAGCAAGCCTGATTTAATGGGCATATCATGAACAATAAATGACAACTATAGGGACTTGATGAAATTCATACACAACTGTTGAAAAATGTGAGAATAAAAAGGCAGTAGTGTGTAGGAAACTCTCTAATAACTTTCTGGTGAATCCTTGCTTCAACATGGAATGCAAAGTGGTGAAAATAAAACCGTTGAGTTCATGAAAATTAGATAAGGAGAGCTGCTCAAAATGACAGTAAAGAACCCCAAAAGAATTGTGAAGGGAATTGCAATTGGAAAGCAAGAACAAGAAAATGAAATGGCACTAAACCTGTGGCTGTTGAATGCAAAAGGACTCTATGGAATTCAATTCAAAAAGGAGGAAACCACCAAAAATAAGCGTGAAAGAGCTAGAGTTCCAAAGGAGGATGTGGAAGATGGAATCTTAAGATTGGCTCCAGGGGAAGCAAGGTATATCAAAGTGCTGCAAACATAGATTTTGAGATGTGGCGGATCTTCTCAGCCAATACATTGCATCACTTCTTAATCAAATTATTGAGGAAGGTGTCCTGATCTGTTGGATAACAAGTCTCATTTGTCAATCTTTAAAGGAGGTGAGAGGATTGATCTGGGAATCTACAGGACCAACCATCACTATCAACCCAATATTTTCCTTTGAGGGGATAATGGAAAGGTAACTTGACAAATGGGCAGAGGAATAGGGGAAGAGAGCTTAGTGTCAATTAGGATTTTGGCCAAAGCAAGCATGGATCATTCCTCACTTTGAGGCACATGTTAAAGAAAACATGGGACAACAAAGATGAGAAATTATTGCTAGACTAACTGTGGAGATTATGTGAAGAGACAAAGGGATGAGAATAAGAGATCATATTATATCATTGTGTGAAAAAACTGACATACAAAGGTGTTGTATATATATCAACCGAGTTTCATTATTGTTGTTAGGAACTGCTCACCTAATCTCGCTATTACAATAATGTCTTCACATGTCTTGTCTTACTACTACGTTAGCTCTAGTGTATAACGTAGCTTTAATATTAACTTCATAATTTTAGAATATCGCTTTATTAAATAAACATTATTAACACACCCCCTTCATGTTTATTTTGTTCTCCATGATTCCTAACAGCTCTTAGGATTTCTTGAACTTGTCCTTGCTAAGCGCCTTAGTGAAAATATCTGCTACATGATACTGTGATCTGCAAAAAGCCAATTCTCTCTTATTGTTTCTAAACCTGTTCTATGATGTAGTAATGATGAACTTCTACATGTTTTGCTTTTGAATGCAAAATTTGATTCTTTGTCATCTTGTGGTCTCTGATCGTCACACTGAAATTGTTGGTTGCATCTGTTGAAGTTTTAAATCACATAAAATTCTGCATAACCGCACTGCCTCAAGTTGCTCCAACTGCTGTTTTGCACTCTTATATGTTGATGTTTGTCTTTTACTTGCCCATGAAATCACGCCACTATCAATATTATAGGCATCACCTGCTCAGTTTGCATTTGAAAAACCATTCAACCTGAAGTTTCATTATTCTCAAGTACCTTTGATGTATCTAAGCACTTCTTTAGCTGCATTCCAATGTGTCTCCTTGGGATAATTAAAATATATTGACAACATACCAACTGCAAAGTTTGTTTGCTCTGGCTGTTGTGAGATATATCAAACTGTCTACAGGATGGAAATATAATGATCGTTTACAGCCTTGATTTATCAGTCTTTGAAAGCTTTAAGTTTAACCTCCATTGGTATTTTGTTAGGATTACAATTTTCCATTCTGAACTTTTTCAACAATTCCAAAGAGCACTTTGCTTCTGAGATGAAAATATGTGGTCTTGTTGCCAAACTTCAATGTTGTAATTTTACATCCACACGATACACAGATTTGCATGCAAATAATTTGTCCTACAACTAAAACAGAGAGATTGAAACACTGATCAAAGCTTCAGATTGGTATAAACAAAAGTGTTGAATTGAAAACTCATAAGTGCAAACACTGGATATGAAGAGATGAAATCAGCCTTGCGAAAAATGAAATCTGATCTACACAAACAACAACAGGAGTGCAGTGGACAACAAGCTGAAATTCTGCAACAACAATCACTATCTTCTCATTAACACACAGGAAAAATACAATACTGTCCTCAAGGGACTATAATGGTTTCTCTCAACCGTTTACAATCTCACTAGATATAAGCCTAACTAGTGCAGTCTCCCTTACTTAGTCAAATTTGACAAGAGAGGGAAGAGCCGTTACAAAAATAATGGCTAATAGTATCCTCCATGAGAGGAAGCATCCACCACATGTAACAAGGAATCTCTCCTTAAGGGATTCACCCTGCTTAGCATGTGTAACTCCTGTCATAAATGTGTCATAATGTGTAAGATGAATCTTCCATTATTGTGATAGAAGCTGTCATAACCTTACACTGACCAAATACAAGATGCCAAGTATCACAAGTGTCAGGAACCTATCATAGGGGTGTAAGGGAATCTCTCCCACTGCTACACCCATCTTGCAAAGAATCCCCTTTAACACTCATATGCCCTCTTCCTAGGAGAACTATTCGGAGCAACCAAACTAACATTCCATTGCCAAACAATAACACTATAGTGCCAAGTCCATTGTATCAAATGCTTAGCAAGGATTATATTTTTCTTCATTAATTAACTCAATACTATTCCCTGTAATTATTAAATCATCATTGTAAGTAACCATAATGATAATCTCTTGTTCTTTTACCTTGATATACAAGTTGAATCAGAATTGCTTCCATTGAAACCACACAATCTAAAACATCGATCAATCGTTTCATACTATAAGCTCGTCTGGCTTGCTTTAATCCATACAAGGCCATTACCTACTTACCAACTTTTATTCTCCTTCGACAACAAATCCTTTTGGCTGCTCCATATACACTTCTTCATCCAATTCCCCATTTAGGAATGTCCATGTGATGTATCTGCCATAAATTGTGCTGCAATAGCTAAGAACATTGAGATTGTAATCAACTTTGAAGTGGGAGCAAATGTTTCCTCATAATATATATGTTCTTTGTTGCGCATAACCTTTTGCAACTAAACTAGCCTTATACTTGTCAATAGAACCATCTGCTTTGAACTTAGCTCTATTTACCCGTTTACAACTCTATTTACTCATCTATGACCCATCGATTTCTTATTTGGAGGCAACTCAACTAACTTCCAAGCCTCATTTTTCATAAAGCATCAAATTATAGTTGCATTGCTTTTCTCCATTCTTGTTTTTTGTTTGCTTCATTAAAAGGCGCTGGATGATGAGAATCCACAACCTCACTCACAAAGCAAGTTTTACTTGATAGGATGACATAGGCCCTGTTCTTGTATCTCCTTGCTGCATCTCATCTGGGTTTGAATCTTGAAGTGTCTTGTAGAGATATTTTTGCCTTTTCTGGGAACTACTCGATTGACTTCCATCTTGACCTTCTAATACCAACACAACTTTTTCTTCCTCTTGTTTGTCTTCTTATCCTCCTCTTCTCTCCTATATGTAAGATGACTTTTGGTGGCTAGCTCTTCTTCTTTTTGCAAACTTCACCTTGTTATTGGAATGTTATAACATGTGGAAATTTCTTATCAAGAATCGCATCTCTACTTTAACAATTTTCCTATTTATTGGATCATATAGCTTGTATGCATTTGATTCAATGTTGCATCTAATACATATACCTTCCTTACCTTTCGCCTCCAATTTATGTCTATTTTTATTTGGAATCATGTGGATATGACAACCATGCAAAGGCTTTGAAATTTGTTACCTAGGGCTTCTTTGTTGATCAAGGTCCCTCAGAAGTCTTAATATGAATTCCCTTTATAGGACTTTGATTCAAGAAAACTATTGTTGTCTGAGTTGCTTCAGCCCAAAATTGATCATTGAGACTGTGTCCTTTCATCACACATCTGATCATTTCCATTATCGAACAACTTTTTATTTCTATTACACCATTTATTGTGATGTGTTTGTAATGGACCTATGCCTTCGAATGCCATGATGATAGAAAAAAATCACAGAATGCCTTGGGTTCATATTCCTCTCCATGTGTGGACCACTTTCATTCTTAACCATTAATAAAATTTTCTTATCTCAACCATTGCTTTGAATTTTTTAAAGGTTTCAAATACATCTGATTTATATTTCAAAAAAGGAAGAAAAAGAAAAGCAAAGATATTTCACACATTTCAGGAAAGAAAGATCTGTTGCAGAAAACTAAATATCAAAGAAAAGTGGCAGTAGGTTACCGACAAGCACAAGGAATAAAAGAAATTACAAAACAATTAAGCCACCATTCCCAGCCATACGATCGGCACTGTGGTATTGTCAATAAGTGTCAAGGGAGAAAATAGTTCTTTCCACAATTTGCATATGCAAGATAATTGTTTGCCTCCAGATAAGAAGACAATCTTTACAGCAATTGTAGCTACAAACATTCCATGGTGTTATCTGTTTCAATTAATTGTTGATAGAGTTATTAACTGCTGTGATAGCCGTCAATCGATCTGCCGCCAATTTAAATTTGTGATTGTCAATAGGTGAGAAGAATAGCCACCCAGCAGAATTGCAAGTCATTTCCTACTGAAATTGTGCTGGTTCTATCTCTGATGACATTATATAATTGCCAATACCATATTGAAAAAATTAGTGTTGTGTTCACTGTTGAATTGTTGGGCCGTCACAAAATATAAATAAATCTGTTACGGATTTGCCAACAGGCTGTTGACTTTGTCACTGCATATACTACAGGGTTTAATAAGATATTAAAGCAGTCACTCTGCAATTGCCAAAACTATCTGTTACGAACAGGGGTTAAACACCTGTCTTCACTGCTGCCACTGCCATCGTGGAATTAACCTATAGTGGGATTGTTGTTGTGATACTCCGTATGGGGAAGTTGTGAGATGTAACTGCCACTATTTTTGTATACGTCGCCACTACCGCTGCAAGCTGTGCAGAAGATCGAGGGTGACCTCCGTTCACTGAAATATCCTTCAGATTGCAGGGGTATATTACTTGGTGCAGATCAAAGGCATAAATCATGGATCCTAGAATCAAGTTTGTGGGATGTGACCGTTAAAGCACAATCAGTGTTGATCGTCATGCTGCATGGAATAAACATTGACTGACAACCATAACGACGGACAACTTAGTCAATAAACAATTATAAATTGACCAAGTTAAGAATTGTGTACCCAAGTATATTTTGCATTAAGGTAGAGAAAAGTTGGAAGTCGCAATTATAAAGAAAGCGTATAAAAGAGTTATCTGGTGTAAGTTTTTCTCAGTTTCAGCCACTGGTTTAAATGTCAAAAATATCTCAGTTTAATAATGCCCAACCCAGAAAATTCACGAGGCTGGAAATAACATAAATTTTCAGACTGAAATAAACACTGCTGTAACTCAATCTTTAATGACAGAAAATAAGTAAATGCAGTCCATGAAATTTTCAGACACAATAATTTTTTGGCAACTTGCCCAGGAAAAACCCACAAGGGGAAAACCTGTTAGGAGAGAGTATTTTTATTATCAGGAAATTTACAGCAAAACTCAGAAATTTTCAGACCAACTTATCTCAACCCGGAAGAGAATTTCTGCCTCGTTTTCCATGTCAAACAGGAAAAAAAACAAACTCAGTTTTTTCCTGTTTTCTGCCTTGATTTCCGTGTCGATGTACGGACTGTATGGACCTCGAAATCTGTGCCCATATTTTTTTTCTCGAAAATTGTGCCCAGAAATCTGCCCCGAAAATCGTGCCTGCTGCACTGAAAACCGTACCGTATAGTGTACGGACCAGCAATAAATGCTGCTGTCCTCTCCTCAATTTTCGTGCCCTCTGCTGCTGTCCTTTCCCTCGATTTGCATGCTGCAATTTTTTTCCTCTTTCTCAGAAAAAATGGAAACTTTCTCTCTCAGCTCTCTCCTTTACTTCAATCTGCAAAAGTGAGTGAAATGGCCTTTCCTTGCCTTTTTGGTGAGAACCCTGGGGTTCATCTAATCCAACGGTGGAGATTAGATTGGATTGGTGGATGAGATTAAATGCTCATATTTAAATCTCATAAATATAAATTTCACTCGCACACTTAAATTTATAAAAAAGTGACTTTATTCTTTAAAGTCATATTAAATGCTCATCTCAAGTCATTTAATGCAAGGGTCACTTTATTTCCCCCTTTTAAGTGACTAAGGCTAAAGTCACCTAGGGGAACACTATCCTAGGTACAAAAATCAACACTCCCTCTTACCGAGGAAGGTGTTCTGCATCACTCCCAACTTGTCTTTGAAGAAGACAAATTTGCCTCTCCCCAAAGATTTCGTCAGAATATCTGCAACCCGCTCATCAGTGGAAATGTACTATAAAGTCACTGCTCCTCTTTGAACATAATCTCGGATGAAATTATACCCTGATCTCAATATGCTTTGACCGGTCATGAAATACTGGATTCTCAGAGAGCTGGGTACAACTCTGATTGTCACAGTAGATCATCGTAGGCCTCAATTCCTGATCAAATAAATTCACCAGCAGCTTGCGAAGCCACAATGCCTCGCAACTGGCTTGACTGGATGCCATATACTCGGCCTTTGCAGAACTCAAAGCAACAGACTTCTGCTTCCGACTGAACCACGACATTGTTGTTGAGCCCAAACTGAAACAACATCCGGAAGTGCTCTTTCGGTCTGCCACATTGTCTGCCCAATCTGAATCTGTGAAGCCAATCAATCTGATCCCATCTGACCTCCTGTAGTCTAGACCATAATCCACTGCCCCTGCTAGGTAACGCAACACATGTTTTGTGGCTTTCTAGAGCACTCTCCTAAGCTCAACCATGAACTGACTGAGAGTGTTCATCGCAAAACACAAATCTGACCGAGAGTTGACTTGATACATCAAAGCACCAATGAGCCGATGGTATAAAGGAGTATCCACCAACTCTCCCTCAGAAGCATGAAGCTTCTTCTAGTTGGTGACCATCGGTGTTGACATCGGCCTGCAATCCTCCATCCTAAATCTCCTCAGAATATCAACAACATACTTTCCCTTTCCTAGGAAAATATGTCCATGCTCCTGCCAAACCTCCAATCCCAGAAAATAGTCCATCAACCCAATATCTGTCATCTCATACTCTAAAGCAAGATCCTTCTTGCAAGCTGCAATAGGTCTCTCTCCTCCGGTGATAAATAAGTCATCAACATATAACAGAAGAATAAGCGGATCATCTCCAACCATGATGAAATAGAGATTCGGATCTGCTTCACTCTTTTGAAACCCCATCCTCTGCAAGTAAGAATCGATCCTGGAGCACCAAGCTCTAGGAGCTTGCTCCAACCCATACAAGGCTTTCTTTAGCCTGCAAACATGAGACTCTCTCTCATGAATCTCAAGCCCTAAGGCTGCTTAACATAAATCTCCTCCTGAATGATTCCATTGAGAAATGCGGTCTTCACATCCATCTGATGGATCTTCCAACCCATTTCCACTGTAATGGAAATCAAAGCCCTGATCGAAGTATACCGAGCAATCGGCACAAAGGTCTCATCATATTCCACATCCTCAACTTGTGAAAACCCTCGCGCTACAAACCTAGCCCTGTACTTCTCCACATTACCATTTGCAACATGCTTTAGCTTGTAAAGCCACCGAGAAGTCACCATTGACTTCCCCTTAGGTCTCGGAACTATCTCCCAAACTTTTTCTTCATGATGGAATGGTACTCATCCATCATGGCATCTCGCCAAACATAGTGCTGGGAGGCCTCCTCAAAAGTAGAAGGTTCTCAATCACGTAAACTAGCCATTAAAAGCATGCCCAATCTGTCAGACATTTGAATAGACCTCACTGGCTCTCTGGGTGTCCCAAACTCCCGAGCTTCCTTCAAGGTGTCTCGAAGCCACTTAGGTGTCTTCTTCCTTGGAGGCTGCTCCCACACTGGTCTGTCCTCATCTGAAGAATTACCAGAGGTAGAAACCCCAGTAACCTGTGAACCAGAAGCTGGTGTACTAACAACTGGTGAACTCTGTGATCCTGATCCTCTATACGGTGAACCTGTAATTTGAGACCCAAAACCTGTCCCCGAAGACCTTGCTGACTGAACCACCGAACCTGGTGAACCTGTGCTTGCACTGTGTGGTCCAGTAACTCCGGAAACCTATGATCCTGTCTGCTGTACTGATGGTATCTGTGTAATTGCCCGAGGTGCAGGAACCTGTTGCTCCTCCTGCTCCAACTCTCTCGACTTCCTGAAGGCTTGCTCCTTCTCAAACTTCACATCCCTCCTCACAACAACTTTCCTCTGAGAAGGAAGGTAAATACGGAAGGACTTCGAAGTCTCATCATAGCCCACAAAGATGCTCTTCTTTATAGTGGGCTCCAACTTTGTCCTCTTCTCAGAAGGGACATGGGAGTAAGTCAAACTACCAAATATGCGAAAAATGGCTGACCTCATGCATCTTGCCTGTGAAACACTCCTCAGGTGTCATGTTCCCCACGACACGATGGGGACTCCTGTTCTGAAGATATACAACTGTGTTGCATGCTTCAGCCCAAAGAAAGAAAGGAAGTGACTAGTCATGTAACATAGCTCTGGTTGATCCAACAATAGACTTGTTTTTCCTCTCTGCCACCCCATTCTGCTCTGGAGTGTATGTAACTGTCAACTGCCTCCTAATACCCTCCTGTTTGCAATATCCATCAAACTCCTTGGAGGTATACTCACCCCCGTTATTCGATCTGAGCACTCGGATCTTCCTCCATGTCTGGTTTTCCATAAGAGCTTTGAACTCTTGGAACCTCTGCAAGACCTCCTCATATTTCTTGCTCTTCAGGAAGTAGATCCAGGTCTTCCTGGAATGATCATCAATGAATGTCACATAGTACTCATATCCTCTCAAGGAAACAGATGACATCGGTCCACACAAATATGAATGTATCAAGTCAAGAATCCCTGCTGACCTCCTATCACTGCTAGGAAAAGCAGTTTTGGTGTACTTTCCCAAAGCACACCCCCTGCACACATCACTCTGCTTTGTGCTGAACTCTGGTAAACTTGTAACCATATGTCTCAACAACCCCAAAGTTGGATAATGCAAATGAGCCATCCTCCTATGCCAAAGCTCACAAAGCTCACTGCTGCTGCTATGTGCCAAGGCATGCTGAGGCTGAAATAAGAGCTTGTACAGTTTCCCACATCTAACTCCAATGGCAACTGAAGCAGATGGTCCAATAGTCTTGGGAAACACACGCACATGTCCATCTAGGAAGGACACCCCAAGACCCTGATCCTCAATCATGGAAACTGAAACCAAGTTCTTCTTTAGCCCAGGTACATACAATACATCTCTCAACACCATGGGACTCTTGGACTCCCTCTGAAAGGTAATGGTCCCACGCCCAACTGCTTTGACTGCTGAGTCATCTCCCAACACCACCTCCACATCAGTCTCTGTTTGTGAAAGCTTGAAGAACATCTCACGAGCACCTGTCATGTGGCTCGGAGCTCCACTATCAATATACCAAGTGCTGGAAGTAGATGCACTGTAGGAATGGTTTGTCACCAAGGAAAACTCCCTCTCTCTATCAACATCTGCATTGGTGATAATAGATGCTCTCTCTCTATTAATATGCCCAGTGCACAGAGAAAACTCTCTCTGAAATCTAGTTGCAAAGTCATTGACTTCCGCTGAAGTTGCTATTTGCTGCTGCTTCTTCTTCTTGTTCGGACACTGCGCAGCATAGTGTCCCATCTTTTGACATGCAAAACACTTTTTAGTGCTCAGATCCTTCTTCTGCCCATCTTGCTGCTTGGCCCCACCCTTCTTGTTCTTGTTATTCCCTTTTGCTGTCAAAGCCACATCCTCCTCATCCTCCTTATTAGTAGAAGCACTGCACTGCAAAAGACCCCTCCGAGTCTCCTCCTGAACAAAATCATCACAAATCCTGTCCCATTAAGGTAAGTTCTCCCTAGCCACCAAGCCCTGTACAAACATAGCCCAAGGTTGTGACACCCCATTCAAGGTTGTCCGCACTAGCTCAGCACTAGGAACAACCACCCCAACCGCTGCAAGCTCATCTCTCACCTAAGAGATCCTAGTAAGATAAGTCATAACAACCTCTCCTTTGACCATCTTGATACTCTTCAGCTTCTCCCTCAAAACCTTCTTCCTATTCTCGTTTGAACTCTGAAACAAGCCAGTCAAAGCACTCCACATTTCATGTGCACGATCCTTCCCTGAAATGTGTGGAATCACATGGTCTTTAACATCATCTAGGATAATCCTCCTAGCCTTAATATCTTTCTTGTTGAAGGCAGCCAATGCTACCGCATCAGTGGAAGCAGGAATAGCAATGGGATTAGCTTTAGTATTTCTCACTACCTTCCACAACTCATTTTCCTCCAACACAAGCAAAATCCTAGCTTTCCAAGGGACAAAATTCCCAGCCCTATCAAGCCTATCCTCCATTCTCAGTCCGGTTGAAGACATATTTCTCAAAGAACAAGTTTCAACAAAATGCTGCTACTGTCAAAAGAAAATCTTTGAAATCTGGAAATTACTTTTCTGCCCCACTCAGCTTTGATACCATGTAAGTTTTTCTCAGTTTCAGCCACTGGTTTAAATGTAAAAAATATCTCAGTTTAATGCCCAACCCAGAAAATTCATAAGGCTGGAAATAACATAAATTTTCAGACTGAAATAAACACTGCTGTAACTCAATCTTTAATGACAGAAAAATAGATAAATGCACTCCATGAAATTTTTAGACGATAAAATTTTGGCAACTTGCCCAGGAAAAACCCACAAGGGGAAAACTTGTTAGGAGAGAGAGAGTATTTTTATTATCAGGAAATTTACAACAAAACTCAGAAATTTTCAGACCAACTTATCTCAACCCGGAAGAGAAAATTTTTGCCTCGTTTTCTGTGCCAAACAGGAAAAATCAAACTCAAATTTTTTTCCTGTTTTCTGCCTCGATTTTTGTGCCGATGTACGAACTATACGGACGGACTGTATAGACAGTATGCTACAGACCTTGAAATCCGTGCCCACTTTTTTTTTCCTCGAAAATTGTGCCCAAAAATTTGCCTTGAAAATCGTGCTTGTATTGAAAACCGTACTGTACAGACTGTACGGACCAACAATAAATGCTGCAGTCCTCCTTGATTTTTGTTCTCTCTCTGTTGCTGTGTCCTTTCCCTCGATTTGCGTGCTGTAATTTTTTTTTCTTTCTCAGAAAAAATGGAAACTTTATCTCTCAGCTCTCTCCTTCACTTCAATTTGCAAAGCTGAGTGAAATGGCCTTTCTTTGCCTTTTTGGTGAGAACCCTAGGGTTCATTTAATCCAACGGTGGAGATTAGATTAGATCAGTGGATGAGATTAAATGCTCATATTTAAATCTTATAAATATAAATTTCATTTACCCACTTAAATTGATCAAAAAGTGACTTTATTCTCTAAAGTCATATTAAATGCTCATCTCATGTCATTTAATGCAAGGGTCACTTTATTTCCCCCTTTTAAGTGACTAAGGCCAAAGTCACCTAGTGGAACACTTTCCTAGGTTCAAAAATCAACATCTGGAAGGTTATTTTATTAGGGAAGTTTGAGATACAAGGTTAAAAAAAGTGCGATGGTGCACTAAATAATCCCTTGATAAAAATAAATAAAAATTATTGAAGTATTTGAAGACAATTAACTGAATAAAAAAGGGTTCCTAAGTTACAAATCCAAAGTTAAAAAGGGTTAACTAAAGAAGGCCATTTAAGTGATTGTCCAAGAAAGTTAAAAGGGGCCTAAAAATGGATTTTAATAATAAAAAAGGAAGGTTTACTTATGAAGGTATTGAAAATCCCTCTGTGACATTATTATAAATCAAAGGGACTATTCAAAGAAAAGTTATTAACATTGCTATTTGTTCAAGCAACAAGATGAATCATATCAATGTTGATGTGGCTAATCAATTATTGATTTTTTAGATGAGCATAAAGTGAACGTTGCAATTCCGGAACAAAAAATTTGAAAAAATGATCTATTTTTGAGAGCTAATAATTTTACCTTAATATGCAAAAATCAATGTCACATCCATGTTTTATAAAGGCATTGGTATAATTCTAGGTTCAACTTGGGTACAAGCATTGGGTGCTTTTATTTTAAATGTAGGGAAATTTATTTTGACATTACAAGACGTTACAATGAAGACATGCACATAAGTGCCCTCATCAGAAGACCTGAAGGACGTATCAGAATTGATCTTTCAAGATAGCCAAAGCTAATACAAAAGTTCTGGGATCAAAGAAAGGAATCTGACAAGGTTGTCGTTGAACAAAGATGAAGAAATTTCTTACCTAAAATATCATAATTAGAAACCAATTTCAAAAAAATCGAAGGATAAAAGACAGTGCATTGAAAAGTTGTAACAGGGGAATCAAGATCTCAAGAATTAGTTACAGAAAAAGACAAGAAGCTTATAAGCCTAAGGAACCTTAATCAAAGGTTGTTTGAGCAAATCAAAAGATTAAAAGAGCAGTCAAGCAACTATGACCTTCAGGACAAAGTTGGAAAATCGGGGAACGATAATGAACCTTCTTTTGTACGGAAGCATAATCAAAGATTGCTTGTGCAAATCAAGAAGTTGAAGGTTGAAAAGAAAACACAACCAAAGTGAGATCCACATTCAACGAAGAACCACCAGTTGACAAATAAACACTGATTGATCTAGTTGAAGTAGGGATATTGTCAAATGTTGAAGTACAAACAAAGGAAAATCTAAGCATCTGTATCCATAACATTTAATGATTAACAAAGCAACACAAATATGCAAAGAAGAAATAGTACCAAACGTGAAACAAGAAGTCACTCCAAGCATGAGATAGAAAGGTTCGACCACAAGATCAATTTGTTGACGTCCAAATCAGAAGAAACAATACTTTAATCAATAGATATGTCAACTTTGTTCTGAATTGAGTTATATCCCAACGAATACTCATACCATTACAGTTCGATCTCGAATTAGAAGTCATCTTGGAAATTGCAATACAATAGGTTCTTTCCAAGAATCCTATAAATGATTAGTTCCACTGACAATTGAATGAGGGTGGGCAAACCCTTTCACAGCTAGACAGTTCTGCACAGTGCGTAAAAGATCACATCATCTTGTATCATCTACATGACTAACTTAAGGATGAAGAATTCGGAGAAGGCATTACAAGCCAAAATAAAGGCATAACTTTTGTATGCTTTGAGGACAAAGCATTTTAAAGGGGTAGGCAATGTAATGTACACATTATTTATGTAAACACTAATAATTAATTAATAATAAAATAATAAATAATGATTAATAATAATAAATCAATAATTAGTGAAGAAACACATGTCCTACCTAAGGGGCATGTCTATTCAACCATGGTGACCAGTCAATGCATATATAAGTGTATTGCCCCATGGCACTGTAAAACATTCTATCATTCAATCATTTATATACTATGAAACCGGATTCGTCCAAAAGGGCCTGTGTGTCCCGTGTCCCCGTGTCGGACACGGACACACTGACAAAGCGTGTCCAACATGTCTTTGCAACGTGTCCTGTTTTCGGACACGCGTGTCCGAGGACTGTCAGTGCATGTCCGGAAAACAGGACACGTTTTCCACTGAAAAAACGCCCAGAATTGCTTTAAATAAAAAATTTCACTTTCTTTTTAACA
>LPNX010835052.1:264826-277839 GCA_001517045.1 Pseudotsuga menziesii | reverse complement strand
GGTGTGCAGGTGAAGAAGATTTGAAGGATTTAAATGTGTAATTACTAATGTTAAATGTGCATTGATTTTGATTTCTATTGAATATTTGTAAAAATTTGGTGTCTATATTTTTAATATATATAACGTGTCCTACGTGTCCTGATTCCGGGGGTCACCATGCCCGTGTCGAACACTCGAATCCCCGTGTCCCCGTGTTAGGTGACTTAGTTTATATATTATTTATTACTATACTATATGGATTTCTGTTTACTGTCTTTCCTATCTTGGAAATTTATTAGGGAATGAATATGTTACAAACATATTAATACACATAATAAATAGTTATAACTTATATCTAATAATTAATTAAGACTTAATGAAGTGTCATTGGTCACACCTATTCACTCTCATGACCAATCAATGCCTATAAAGGTAACTGTCATGAGAACATTGTAACCATTCATTATTCATTATCAATCATTCAATATATTCTATTTCATATATCTATTCTGTCAATCAAGTGTAAACATGATAGCTACTTACTATGTTGGTATCAAAGCTTGCTGATTTGTCTTATTACAGGTCGCAGTCCGTACATTTGTTTCGTACGTGTGTACACACTTGTTGTACTGTCCACACTCAGCCACCAATTAATTCATTCACTGTCTAATTAGGCCACCCTCTGTACGTTTTTGTCATCCGTACATTAATTTCTATCATATCCGTCAATTGCATCGGAGGCAGACACATTTACCCTGCCTTGTTCAAATCAAAATATGAAATGCATAAAAACAACAAGAAGATGCATTTGGAATCTGATTTCTGGAGTTAACTGTGTGAGAATCTTTGTGTTCGACGCTTCGAGTGGACACTCCACCCATCTTCAGGGAACACATGAGAGCTCAAGAGTGAATAGAGAAAAGGGGGCCAGGGATCTCACATTAATATACTTGAAAGAAATGTGACCGCTAAAGATAAAAGAGGAGGGAAGTGAATTGGTTGAGAGATAAATGGTAAGAGAACTAGTGAAGTTAGGGAATAAAGTTAAATATAATGAAAGGAAATTAATTAAATTAAATTAAATTAATTCAGAGGAATGGGAGAATTATTTAATTAAAAAAATATAATTTAATTGAAATAAATAAATAAAATAAAATAAAATGAATTAATAATGGTATTAAACAATTAGTAATGAATTTAAAAAGGGTTTAGAGAGAATTTAGGAATGGTATATTGAAGAAAAATAATAATTAAGGATAAGGAGGGTCTTTTTAGGGTTAGAATTAATAATGAATAGTTAATTAAATTAAATAAATCCAAATCTAAAATTAATAATAAAGTTTGAAATTGGTTTTTTAAAGCCTTGAAAGGTTTGAAAAGGGTTTTGATTTTCTTCTTAGCAAGGGTTTTGGCAATGTGGTCTATGATTCTGTAAATGTAAGGAAGATAGGTGAGGGCAATGGGTGGGTTAATGGAGGGGAAGGGGGATGACTTAGGTTTTGGATGGAGGACAGAGTGAAAAGTTTTGTTAATATGGGATCGAGAGTAGTCGTTGGCTTGAAGAGCTTTAGTAAGGTGGATTCCTTTGGACGCGAGATGTTGAGGATTAGAGATTTGAATAGCTCTAAAAATTAGGGTTTTGAGAACAACAGATATTTGCACTGGGTGGTGGTGGGATTGGGCATGAAGGTATTTGTCGGTATGGGTTTTCTTGCGGAAAACTTTGTGTGACAAGGATCCATCAGGTTGGCGAGAGATCATGACATCTAAGAACGAGAGGGAATTGTCTTGTTTCATCTCAATGGTAAATTGGATATGAGGAGAAATGTTGTTGAGATGATTGTGGAAGGTTTTGGATGGAGGACAGAGTGAAATGTTTTGTTAATCAGGGAACGAGAGTAGTCGTTGGCTTGAAGAGCTTTATTAAGGTGGATTCTTTTGGATGCGAGATGTTGAGGATTAGAGATGAATGTCTCTAAAAATTAGTGTTTTGAGAACAACATATATTTGCGTTGGGTGGTGGTGGGATTGGGCATGAAGGTATTTGTTGGTATGGGTTTTCTTGCAGAAAACTGTGTGACAAGGATCCATCAGGTTGGCGAGAGATCATGACAACTAAGAACAGGAGGGAATTGTCTTATTCCATCTCAATGGTAAATTGGATATGAGGAGAAATGTTGTTGAGATGATTATGGAAGGTATCGAGGCCTACGCGACTGTGAGGACAGATGTTGAAGGTGTCATCGACAAATTGAGACCAACATTTTGATTTAAGATGGATATTGTTGACGGCTTTAGCTTCAAAGTCATCCATGAAAATGTTAGCCACCATTGGAGAGAGGGGTGAGCCCATGGCTATGCCCTCTATTTACTCGCAGAATTTACCTTTGAAGTTGAAGGTGGAGGATAAGCAAATCTTAAAATGATTAAGAGTCTTAGGATCTATAAGGTTGAGGGATTCAGAGAATGGATTTTTGGTGAATAAGGATACTACATCAAAGTGCACAAGAATGTCATCGTAATATCCCAAATACTGATATTCTCTAATTCTATGCAAAATTTCTGAATAGCCGGGCATGCAAAATTGCCCTAAATTATAGCTGAATTTATGGTTAGGGTTTGTAGGAAAGATTGTAACACTTACCACTGATAATCCGGCTGAACATGCTCCTAAGAAAATACGCATGCAAGATAAGCCGAGATGATGAAGTAATAACCCCTTTTTCCAGCGTAGTGCCCTCAGTAGTCTGGATCATTTAAAGATGACGTTTTTGGTGGAGGGGTAGTCTGTTGGAGTTGCAAATTTGCCGGAGTGTAGATGTGCCCGTGCCGAAGAGAATGGCCAGAGCATGCAGAAGATTTGACCTCTCCAGGTACCCTAGCGAATTGGTTCACCTGACTGGTGTTCACGCCCTCCCTCTTCTCTGTTCTGCTGCTAGCTGCTTCGGGTGAGTAAACCGGTGGCTGATAATCACTCAAAGCAGTAGAATGATCTTGCCGGTGAGGATGCAGGCCACATGCGGAAGAAATATGGTGATTCGGGGACCTAGTGAATGACTTGGGGTTTTCCAGCTAAATTCCCCCCAGCTGTACGAATGAACCTGCAAATAATCTTCTGGCATATACTGAAACACTGAATAATGATGAATACGATAGATGCGATGACAAACCTGGATGGTCTATCCTGAAGGACTCTAGGGCAGATATTGCACTGCCGAACCCTCGTTAGTTGAAGACTCTGTCTTCAACCCCAACTGCCGTAGCTGGACGCTGTTCTGTTGCTCAAATATCCAAATCAATCAATAATAACATAGGTATCTCTTTAGGCTCCCTCATCCTTCTTAAATAGATCCTTATGCGCTTTTTAGGGTTCGCATGTCACTTTTAGGGTTTGTGCTTTTACTTTTGCATGCATGCGATTCTAATTTGATGTTGACTTTTAAGCCAATAGAGAAAAGGCTTCTTTTAGCCTACTACTGACTTTAGTACTGAAAGTGTGTCTCGAGTTGTTCTAAGTACCAAATGTCCTCAGTCAATCCCCTCTTATGCAGTACCCGCTCGTACCTATGGGGATTAAGTAGGTTAGCGGGTGTTTTGTTGCCTAATCGGATGAGGACATTACAGTCCTCCCCGCTTGAGATTGCTTGTCCTCAAGCAACTGCAAACTGGGATGCTGCAATACTTGTTCTCCTTCTCATGTGGCATCCTCCGGAGGTAATTCTTTCCATTGGACCAAGTATTCTCTAATCACCCGGTTCCGGAGTTTTCTTTCTCGAGTCTGTACGATCCGTTCTGGAGTCAGTACCAATAGTCCCTCATCATCTAAGGGAGGTAACTCTGTTGATGGAGCAATATGTTGTCCAATGGTCTTTTTTAGGTTGGAAACATGGAATACATTGTGGATTTTGCTCTCTTGTGGCAGTTCTAGTTCATACACCATCTCTCCCACCTTTCTGATTATTCTGTAGGGTCCGTAGAAGCGAGGTTTTAACTTTTTTCGCTCCTTTCTTCTTAAGTGAAGATTGTCTGTAGGGTTGGAGCCGTAAGTATACCAGATCTCCTACTTCAAAGGTCTGCTCAACTTTATGTCTGTCTGCATATAGCTTTTGCTGATTCTGGGCTGTCTGTAAGTTCTCTTTCATGATTTTAAGGATATCTTGACTGTCCTGTACCCAATCCTTTGCTTTAGGAGCCCTGCTGTCTCCGAATGCTAAATCTGCAAAGTCCAAGGCCTCATAGCCATATAATGCCTTAAAAGGTGTCATCCTAATAGACATGTGGTAGGTAGTATTGTAGCAGTATTCCTCTAAGTGTAGCCATTAAATCCAGGTTTGCTGCTGCCCTGTTACATAGTTCCTCAGATACCCTTCAATCCACTTGTTGACAATCTCGGTCTATCCATCACTCTGGGGATGATAACTCGTGTAGGTAGCAAGCTCGGTTCCGACTAACCTGAATAGCTCCTGCCAGAAGGCGCCGATGAATCTACTATCCCGATCACTGACAATGGTCTTGGGTAATCCGTGTAACCTGAAGATCTCTCTGAAAAATAACTCGGTCACCTGGGCTGCAAAGTAATCAGATGATATAGCAAAGAAATGGGCGAATTTGGTCAGTCGATCAACCATGACATATAAGCAATCTCGCCCTTGGACTTTGGGCAACCCTGTAATGAAGTCCATGGAGTTACTTTCCCACTTCTGTTCCAGAATTGGTAGTGGCTGAAGCAACCTTGCTGGATGGATGTGCTCAATCTTGTTCTGCTGACAAATGCTGCATTCTCGCACGTGTTGCATAACCTCCCACTTGAGGCCCTTCCATGAGAACCTTTCTCGGATCTTCCTATAGATCTTCAAGAAACCCTGATGTCCTGATAGTGGAGAGTCATGTGACGCCTGTATGATTTTCTTCCTTAAAGCTGATTCTGGGACAAGGTATATCCTGCTTTTGTAATAGATGATGTCATCGATAATTCTGTACCTGTCATCCTGAACTTGCCCATCCAATAATTTGCAAGCGAATTTATTTTTGGTGTACTCTACTAAGAGAAGAGCCCTCCAATCTGTAGATATACTCATGAGAGATAATGAAACGGGTCGTCTGGATAATGCATCAGCTACTATATTGTTCTTACCTTTCACATACTCTATCTCGAAATCGTAGGCTTGCACTTTGCTGACCCATTTCTGTTGGCGCTCATTCAACTCCTTCTGGTCTAAGAAGTATTTGAGGCTGTTATGATTTGTCATGATTTTGAACTTGTTGCCCACCAGGTACTGTCTGAATTTAGTGAGAGCATGTAAGATGGCTAGCATCTCCTTGTCATATATGGAGTAGTGGCGGTTGTAGTTCTTCAGTTTCCTGCTCTCAAATGCAATGGGGTCATGGTTTTGCATCAATACTACTTCTAGCCCTTCCCCTGAGGCATCACATTCTACTACAAATGGCTGTGAGAAGTCTGGTAATGCTAAAACCGAGCAAGAACTCATGATGACTTTCATCTCCTCAAAAGTTTTATGTGCTAATTCTGTCTAGGTGAAGGCTCCCTTCTTTGTGAGATCTATGAGGGGTGCGGCGAATTGGGAGAACCCCTTAACATACCTCCTGTAATATGTGCAAAGGCCTAAGAAGCCTCTCAATTCTGTGACTGTTTTTGGCGTGGGCCAATCCCTGATAGCTCGGATTTTCTCCATATCAACCTGTACCCCTTCTGCATTGATTATGTGCCCTAGATACAACATTTCCTTTATGCCAAATTCACACTTGGACATCTTCGCGTAAAGCGAGTGTTCTTCTAGAATGCTCAATACTTCGTCCAGATGTTTCAGATGTTCCTCCCATGTTTTGCTGTAAATCAAGATGTCATCAAAGAATACTAGCAAAAACTTACGTAACTGAGCTCTGAAAGTATGGTTCATGCATGACTGAAAAGTGGCTGGAGCATTGGTAAGTCCAAAAGGCATGACCAGGAATTCATAGTGACCATAGTCACAACGGAAAGCTGTTTTAGAAATGTCTTGATCCCTTACTCGAATCTGATGGTACCCAGAGCAAAGATCAATCTTTGAAAAATATTTGGCACCCCGCAGTTTGTCCATGAGTTCATCAATCCTGGGAATGGGATACCTGTTTTTGATGGTCTTTTTGTTGAGTGCTCTGTAATCCATGCACATCCGCAGCGTGCCATCCTTCTTCTTAACTAAGACCATTGATGATGCAAAGGGACTAGAACTGGGCTGAATATATCCTAGCTCTAGTAATTCCTTGATCGTCTTCTCGATCTCATCCTTGTATCTTTTGGGATGTTGGTAAGGGGTGGTGATGATTGCCTGTGTCCCCTCCTCCAGCTCAATGATGTGCTCAAATCCCCTATCTGGCGGTCTACTTGCTGGAAGGTCCCATAATACCTTTTCATGCTTCTGCAATAAGGCTTGGATATTTGCTGGGTGTGGGGTGTTGTTCTCTGGAGGTTTTCTAAAGGTGAAAAATTCTTCTGCCGACCATTCTATGTTATCCTGCCTGAGCACTGCCTCCATTCTTTGTGAAGATACTGGTTTTGGGGGATAAGTGTTCATGCCCTTCAAAACTACCCGTTTCCCATATGATCCCTGGAATTCTATTTCCATTGCTCGGTAGTCTGTAGTATATTTCCCTATTGAATAAAGCCATTGAACGCCTAATACTACATGTGTATCTGCCACATCCACTACATAAAATGAATTTGTCTTCTGGTAGTTGCCTAATGTGACATTCAGTTTTGGAATCCAATAGTTGCACTCCATGCTAGAGTTTCCGGCTACTGCTACAGTAAATCCCTTCTAACTTCTCTGTCGGAATACCCCTCTTGGCTACCCAAGCTGCATCAATGAAATTGTGGGTTGCTCCCCCATCAACCAATACTCCCACTCTGTGGCCCTGTACTACTCCCCTGACCATGAGAGTATGGAATCTAGGTACTCCATATAGTGTAGCAATAACTCCCTTTGGTGTATCACCCTGGAGTGACTCCTCTGCTGCTAGATCTGTTGTTTCCTACTCGTAGTCCTTCCCTTCACTGTCTGAATATACCTCTATGTAGTGGGCCTTAGCCTTTCCTGTGCACCTGTGTCCTGGAACCCATGGTTCCTGACAAGTAAAACATAATTTTTTCCGTCTCAAGTCTTTCCTAGTGTCATCATCTAACCATGTTTCCTTTGGGACTTCTTGCTGGAAAAGTCTCTTGTCCTTGTCCCTAACTAGAAAGCTGGTCTTGAGTGGGAACCTGTTCTTCGGAACCGAGTCTTGGAGATCTCTGGCTCGGCTAATGGCATCCTGTAGAGTGGGGGGTTTGTAGGCTTTCACCCATCCTCGTAGTGGCTTTGCCAGGGCCTCAGTAAACAACATCGTCATTCTGCTCTCTGACACATTTGTTACCACAATAGCTATCCTCTGAAATTCTGAGACGAAGGCCTCGGCGGTACGTGTCTGCCTGAGTTGAGCCAACTCCCTGAAATGTATCTCTGGATCTTTCCTATCGAACCGCTCCATGAGTTTTTGAGTGAACTCACTATAGGAGTGGATGGTGTTGTGACCCAATGTCACTAATCTGTGGTACCACCACTCATGGGCCTCTTTGTCCAGGTGGAGTGTAGCCAATTTAATGGCATCTGTCTCTGTCATGGGATTGAGTTGGAACTAGGTATCCAACTTCTGAACACATATCCTCGTTGAACCTCCACGAGTCCCATCAAAGTTTGGGATGGTCAACCTGCCCAAGGTTTTCTGCAACTCATAGTTATGATTGAATTCGTTGTTGAAATTCCTGGGCCTGTTCCTACTCTTCATGTTGCAAAAATCGGAAAAAGACATGGCTGCATGAAACTCATCCCCTAAGTCTCTGTATTCCTGCAAATAGGCTCTAAAGGGTTCGCTAGGCTCTACCTTCATGACTAGACCTGCTACTACATCTGCCAAAAAGTGAGGCATAGTAGGCCTGCTGGAAGGTCTGTTATATATGTGGGGTGTGTTCTGCATATTGGTGTATGCATGTTTCCCACTACTGCTTGTAGACCCTCTATCTACTTGTGAGAGAGGTGTAAGTGGTTCTGGTTTCGCTGATAATCTGTTGAATGCATTAAGTACGTCCTTTTTCCCTTTGGCTAAGTCTTGCAATGCGCTTACTAGGTTGCGAAAATCCATCCCGTCCTCATCTTCTTTTGTTCCTTTTCCCCTGTCAGAGTGTATACCTGTTGGGTTTATGTTTGAGTTGGTATATTCTAGTTGGATATCTTCAAAGTCCTCTGTGTACCTACTCCTTCTTTTCCTATAGGTTACAAAAGTGTCCTCTTCTGTATTCATCTACTTCTCATGTTCAAGCCCACAGCTGGCAAGGAACATGCTCTGATACCACTGTAATATTCCAAATACTGATATTCTCTAATTCTATGCAAAATTTCTGAATAGCCGGGCATGCAAAACTGCCATGCAAAACTGCCCTAAATTATAGCTGAATTTAGGGTTAGGGTTTGTAGGAAAGATTGTAACACTTACCACTAATAATCCGGCTGAAGATGCTCTTGAGAAAATACGCATGCAAGATAAGCCGAGATGATGAAGTAATAACCCCTTTTTCCAGCATAGTGCCCTCAGTGGTCTAGATCAGTTAAAGATGACGTTTTTGGTGGAGGGGTATTTTGTTTGAAATATCCCGAATCCCGATATTTTCTATTTCTAAACAATTATGCGGATACAACTGGGCTTACAAACTGCCAGGAAAAAATCCCTATTTTATAGGAAAAATTAGGGTTAGGGTTTGTGAGACAGAATGCACACTTACCACTGATAACTGGCTGAACTGCTGCAGATAAAGTCTGCAAGTACTGAGATCTGGATCGGAGAGGAACTGATCTCTGTTGTCTCCAGTGAATGCTCCAGCAATAAGACGCCCAATCAGAGAAAAAGGTGACGCCCTCAAGGAAGGAGGTGCCTGATGGATCCGCCGATTTGCAGGGCTGATAGCCTTGCTGTGCCGGAGAGATTGGATGGAATATACTGCAGTTCTGAACCCTCTAAGCATGAAAACGTTTTGGTTCTCTGAGGCAGCTGCTCACGCCCCTGGTGGTCTAGAAATGCTGATAACTCCTTCGGATGAGCTCAGATGGACCTGATAGTCACTAGGTACCGGAGTATGAAGCTGCTGGTGAGAATGATGCCTGAGTTTCGGAAGGAAACTGAGATCTGAAGGCCCAATAGCTGATTAGGGCTTTCTGGTGGAAAACCCCCTCTTACGGCTGCACCGTGCCTCTGCAACAATCTCTACCCTGTGCGATATAACTGATGAATGAAATGAAGAACAAGTGGTGAACCAGTATGGCTTACCCGGAATAAGACTAGGACAGATGTTTCACTGCCGAAATCCTGTTAGCTGAAGACTCCGTCTCCAACCCCAATTGCTGTGCTGCTATCCAAGTGCTCCCAAAATAATCAATAATCATAAGTGAGTCTCCTCTTGCTTTCTCCTCTATTTTTAAAGTTCAACTGCGCAAAACCCTAATCTTTGACCTAATTAGGTCACTTTATCTTCTAATTTGCCGTTGACTTGCATGCATGTCACTTTATCTTCTAATTTGCCGTTGACTTGCATGCATGCGGAGGGATACTTAAATAGTGCATTCATCATTAAAATAATGCTGGGATGGCATGCATGTCATTTTTAGGGTTTGCATGCATGTCACTTTTAGGGTTTGCATGCATGTCACTTTTGGGAACATTATAGTCCTCCCTTGCCAAAGATTGCTTGTCCTCAAGCAATGCCAACGCAAATCCACAATCAATCAACTGAACCAACTGAATCCGGGGATGATCCCAGGGTCCCAAATTATCCTAGGAGATCTGCAGCACCCTCTACTCAAAACACTGCACTGTACGGTACAATCACCAGAGACCTCCTGAAAGCACCCTCTAGCAATCACTAAACGGTCAGTCACTGTAATCCCAAGGTCCCAAATCAATCTGAGAATTGCAGAGGTCAAAATGCATCGACCGCTACCCTGCGTAGTATCGACACAAGGAGCATCATGTAGACTCTCAAGTAACACCATCAGTAAACACTGTATGCATCCCTCATAAGGTCTTCCACCTGGATCCCAATGCAAACTTGTGCATATTTCTTCCCAAATATTTGAAGGCTCTTGTGGAATTATACTCTTGGCTATGTCTTCCCAAGAATTGCCCACTCAATAGGACACCAACTCTTAATCTCTATCCAATCCAACCCCCGAAAAGTACCTTGTCCATAAGCACCATCACAAGGAATAAGCCTACCAAGTTGACATTCTACCCTTTTGATTTTAACTAGAATGCTCATATATTGCTGGTCAATTTCTCGATCTTGGCCAACCTGTAAAAACCATCCACCATTATGCAAATGTGGACTCAAGCTACTGCAAGCCTTGTCTATGTACTCCTTAAGAGGACTGCTTTGAAATGTAATAGTATGTTTCTTCTGCTGCCCCATCAAGGAATCCAACTGCTCTTCAATACTAGACAGCCTGACCTCTAACTCGGTACATACAACTCGAAGAGCTGTAAGCTCAACATCTCGCTGTACTATGGTGTCTCGAAGTATCTTGGTCCTCTCTCTCTTACCTAATTTAACACAGGGGAGATGAGATTCAACACCTTCCATACTTGCAATGAACAGGCCATTAGAATTCATATGCATAGCTGTCGTAAATTGCATTTCAGGATGACCCAATTTCTGGTTGACAAGTCTGGCTTTGTCATGTAATTTCATCCGCTTACCAATTACCTTTTTGTCTGATGAATTACAAAGAACAGGAACTTCCCCATATTGATCTCCAACAAGTGATGATATTTCTTCAGTTTGGCCTGCGATCCCTAAAACTGACTTGAACCTGTTACTGTTATTGTTTTCACTTGCAAGTCCATGATTCTGATTTTCAAGAGAAGCCAATGTCCCAAACTCATTGTTTATCCTTCTATCATCTATATCCAAGTTGCGAGGTTTTTGGACAGTTACTGATTTTGCCCTCTTTCTCCTTACCCTCTTTTCTGCACCCTGCTTTGACTTATTTTGGCCAATGGGTATCTCACTAGACTTCCGCTGATCCTCCTGTCTAATTGTATGACAAATTTTTTTCCTTTTCATAACTCTGGGCTCTGTATTGTTATCATTTGTAAATGAATACCGGCGTCTGTTCCGAAAACGAAGACTGGGCTCTTCCACAATTGCACTAACTGCTCGTAATGCTTTGGCCCTAGGTGTAGGTGAATTCTCTTGTAAGCTGGCCAACAATGTATCGAGTATTTTATCAAATCCACGAGCTAGTGACCTTTGTTGCCTTAATGCTGCTGAAATTCTTGCAATAACATTCCTGGACAAAGGTGCCGCAGCAACTCCAAAATCCTGAACTGGAGCTTTTGAGTTGCACCTCCCATGGTCATAGACAAGCAACTTTGATGCATTTGGATCATCTCTAAACCATTGACATAAGTAAAACCGCCGAGCAAATGCAGATGTGTCATTCGCTGATCCAACTTCCTGTAAATAATTTATAAGAATTTGTTGAATAACATCGACTCCTGTTCGAGGTAAAACTTCAGTTGTTTGTTTTGCATTATTTTTCAAACTGCTTTCTCTATTCTCCGCATGCAATTTCAAGTTAACACCAAGGAAAGAAAGCTGCCTCCTGCAAAGAGAGCAATGGCAGAGACTACCACGACCTAGTATATCCTGCCCTGTCATCCCAATACAATTGCCATGAAATGATCGTTTACATCCATCACAACAAATCACGAATTTTGCACCTTTTCCTTCCAAACAGACGGCACACTTCTCTTTTTGAAGCCCAAAATCTTCAGATTTATCATCATTCAACTCTTGCAAGATCCAGAGCTTATCATTGCTACAAACTACAGCATCATGCTTTAGTCTTGCAGCAATCTGCCCAAGAAGGTCAATTGCATTACCACGCACAACTGCATCTTTAGACTTTAGTCCAGCATTCCCAAAAAGTGAAACAAAAACATGAAGTAAAAGCCCAGCAGCTGGGTACTCAGGTACGTTCAATGTTGTTAGTAAATCTACAACAAGATTCTCAACCACTCCTTTAATGTCAACTCCATCATGAGCTTTTGGAGATGTCCACCGCTGGAGAACTGTTCGCAAAAAATGCATACAAGCTTCTGTTCCAGGTTCAAAACATTTAGCCGGACTACTAGAATGATCAGTAGTGTCTGCTTGGGCACTGCCAGCTTCAGGAAGCTCAAGAAGTGATACACTGCATTGAACCATCTGAATTAATAAGGCAGTGAGCATTTGAATCTGCTTCTGGTCGTCATCTGGTAAATGATAACCTCTGACGCTATGCTTTGATGAGGGTAATTTCCACAGCAGTTGAATAATTTCATCCATGATGATGGTCCGGTGCTGGAAATATGAGCTGAACACCGCACATACTACACCAATCGCTTTCAACTGCAATAGTTGTATATTATCAATGGTAAGTGTTGCAAGGCTTGTCTTGATTAGCTGGAGGACAGAACTATCAAGCAGGCGCTCAACTAACAGCAGTTCCTTCAAAAGGCCAAGAATACTGCAAAGTTTTTGAAGCACCGTGGACACCGTGCTAGAAACTTTAGACAATGACAACTTTCTAGCTTTCACCATTTTACCCTTATGACGGCCTTTTTTTATTGATCCATACTCAGCATCATCTTCTTCTTCTTCATCACCCCGGTAGATATCAATTTCTTTTCCTTTATAAATGCTTCGATAGGAAGGATCGTATGCAGTAAATACACTCTGTACAATCTGATGCCTTGAGAAGTTGACGATTCTGTCAATTATTTCTTCGCTATACACTTGCTTAGGCATGTGCTGGTGAGTCATTATAGTTAGAGCTATATGAACAGACTCTAACGCAGACATAACAATGCAAAAGTTATCTGAATCAACCATTGATATGGAAAATTTGTTGTAATCCTTAAATATTTCTATTGGGTAATCTGTTTTTTCATTGTGACTATCACTG
>LPNX010835052.1:251211-264101 GCA_001517045.1 Pseudotsuga menziesii | reverse complement strand
GAAGACTCCGTCTCCAACCCCAACTGCTGTGCTGCACGCTGTGCTGCTATCCAAGTGCTCCCAAAATAATCAATAATCATAAGTGAGTCTCCTCTTGCTTTCTCCTCTATTTATAAAGTTCACCTGCGCAAAACCCTAATCTTTGACCTAATTAGGTCACTTTATCTTCTAATTTGCCGTTGACTTGCATGCATGTCACTTTATCTTCTAATTTGCCGTTGACTTGCATGCATGCGGAGGGATACTTAAATAGTGCATTCATCATTAAAATAATGCTGGGATGGCATGCATGTCATTTTTAGGGTTTGCAAGCATGTCATTTTTAGGGTTTGCATGCATGTCACTTTTGGGAACATTACATTGTTGGAGCTGCAAATTTGCCGGAGTGTAGATGTGCCCGTGCTGGAGAGAATGGCCAGAGCATGCAGAAGATTTGACCTCTCCAGGTACCCTAGCGAATTGGTTCACTTGACTGGTGTTCACACCCTCCCTCTTCTCTGTTTTGCTGCTAGCTGCTTTGGGTGAGTAAACCGGTGGTTGATAATCACTCAAAGCAGTAGAGTGATCTTGCCGGTGAGGATGCAGGCCACATGCGGAAGAAATATGGTGATCCGGGGTCCCGGTGAATGACTTGGGGTTTTCCAGCTAAATTCCCCCCAGCTATACAGATGAACCTGCAAATATTCTTTTGGCATACACTGAAACACTGAATAATGATGAATACGATAGATGCGGTGACAAACCTGGATGGTTTATCCTGAAGGAGACTAGGGCAGATATTGCACTGTCGAACCTTCGTTAGTTGAAGACTCCATCCTCAACCCCAACTGCCATAGCTGCACGCTGTGCTGCTGCTCAAATATCCAAATCAATCAATAATAAACATAGGTATCTCTTTAGGCTCCCTCATCCTTCTTAAATAGATCCTTATGCGCTTTCTAGGGTTCGCATGTCACTTTTAGGGTTTGTGCTTTTACTTTTGCATGCATGCGATTCTAATTTGATGTTGACTTTTAAGCCAACAAAGAAAAGGCTTCTTTTAGCCTACTGCTGACTTTAGTACTGAAAGTGTGGCCCGAGTTGTTCTAAGTACCAAATGTCCTCGGTCAATCCCCTCTTATGCAGTACCCGCTCGAACCTATGGGGATTAAGTAGGTTAGCGGGTGTTTTGTTGCCTAATCGGACGAGGACATTACATTGTTCTAGTTGAAGATCTTGAATTTTATGGATAAAATCCAAATAATTTTTCATGAAAGAGTAGTGGCAAGTGAAGGGAAGGAGTTTTTAGCTAAGAATTTGGCTGAGGAAGTGGGGGCTTCTATGGCACTGGAAATCTCACATTCAAAAGAACCCACCTTGCTAAAGCTATTCAAGCCAACCCCTACTCTCGTTCCCAAATTAACAAAACTTTTCACCATCCTCCATCCCAAACATAAGTCATCCCCCTTCCCCTCCATTAACCCACCCATTGCCCTCACCTCCATTACTTACATTTACGGAATCACATACCACATTGCCAAAGCCCTTGCTAAGAAGAAAATCAAAACCCTTTTCAAACCTTTCAAGACCCTAAAACAATTATTCAAAAGCAAAAAAAACAAATCTAACCCTCTGCTAAACCAAGGAGTATACCAAATCCCCTGCTCTTGCGACGAACCCAATATTGGTCAAACTAGTCTAGTGGTTAGAACTAGACTCAAAGAGTACATTGTCGGAACCAATCACAATTGCACCACCAAATCAACCATTGCAGATCATTCCCACAAATCCAAACTTCTGATTTGCGTTGATCAAACTAAAATCTTAGCTTCAACTCCCAACTACACAACTCGTCTGATCCATGAAGCTGTTGAAATTGAGAAGCAACCCAACAATGTCAATAGGAATGACGGATATAAGCTAAGTCAATCTTGGAAGCCTATTATCTATCATTTCTGCAACATCTAAACTTTCATTTTTCCTTCCACTTTTGGCAACAATCCTTTACTATCCCTTTCCCATCTTTATTTTCTTCGATTCCATCTATCCTCCTCCTCATCTATATTATTTTATTTATTTTATTTTATATATATCTATCTCCTCCCCCCACCTTTTTCCCTTGTCATCCTTATTTTTATTTCCTTTCCAATTTTCCTTATTTTTTCAATGTTCTCAATTTCTTCTAACAATAATTTCGGTAATTTATTTAATGTAATTTCATAAATTAATGATATTACCATTATTCTATGTTGCACAAGTTTCTGGAATGCGGGAACCTAGGGAACATCGGTACGAGTATCAGATACGTCTAGAAGTTTTCCCCAAATTTGCAGGAAACGACAATAATATATATTATTATTTTTTTAAATATAAAAAATTAAAAAATTAAAAAACATAAAAGAAGAAACATTAACACAAACCAGGTGACTTAGCTTATCCCTTGTATTACAATTGTAACTAGAACCTCTTAGCAGATGGAAATGACAATAAAATCAAGATTACCATCCACGTCATTGATTATATAAGGTAGATTCTTTCTAAAGTGGGTACTTTTAGAAGTTATAGTCCCTATATTTGTGGCTATATGTATAGAGTAAGTTTTCAGTTTTGTGTCAACTATGATTAAAATGTATTAGAATATTACCTGTTTAAAATACGTTCTCTGCTGGGGTATTTGCAAAGGTGTATAAATAATCAAATTTAAATTATTATAAAATAAAAAACAAGATAATTTTTATTTAAATGTAATATATGAATTTAGTTTTAAGTAAGATTTAAAACCATTTCCAATTAGTTAAAAGTTTATTTTTTATTCGTAAAGTAAATAGTAAAATAAATAAATTTACTTTCTTTTATTTAATATATAGAAACCTATGTTACCGGATCCGTGGGTCCTAGGTCATGGATTTGCGGATCCTCAGTTTCGATATAGATTCAAATCTGGATCCACCCAAGATCCTCTTTTGAAGTTATCTCTCGTCAAAGTTAAAACAAACGTCGATGCTTAAACATCGTAGCACTTGCCGCAGCTAGCATGAGCAGCGCGCATGAGGGCAGGAGCTTGACGACACTCCTTCCACCACGTCACAACTTGCCACAGCTAGCATGAGCAGCCCGCATGAGGTCGGGAGCTCGAGGGAAATCCTTCCACCACGTCATGAGCGGTCCCACTCCTCGTGGTCTTGGCCTCCAGCATTTTGATACCTCTATCTTCTGTGTAAAAGATTGTAATTGCTTCGGTCTCCCTTTGACTATGTTTATTTTATTTACTTCAGATATATACTATATAGTGAAATATTGCATCGATTATCTTTATAACTGGCATTTTAACTTTTAATAAAATAATTAAAGTCCTATATTAATTATTAACTCTAAGTATTATATAAGAATTACTTTATGTAATGTAATTGTCATGGTTATCATATTATATATATATATATATATATATATATATATATATATATATTTTTAAGTATATATAATTTTTTTTTGAAAATATATGTTATTGTAATTTTAAGAAAAATATATATAAGTTATATATATAAATTTATATATTTTGAAGTTTATATAACTTATTTTTAAATTATAAAAAATATATTTTCTATTGTTTGTACCAGTGTTGCCAGAATCAGAATTGACAATAAATCGACAAGGCAAAAGAGCGAAGAGTTTGAATCGGATCGGGAAAAAAAAAGGGAAAAAATCGGCAAATACAAAAAATTAAATATATACACATTTTTTGAATAAAAAAAAACAATTTTCATAGATATTCAAATTTCAAATAGCCATGTCCAAATACTGCAAGTTCTCAATAGTTGTTCAATAGATATCGATAGATGTCCAAAATATATCAATTCTCATCCATAAGATGAGTCCAAAATGTAGATAGATGTCCAAATATATCAATCCATAAGATTAGTCCAGACTCCAAACTCCAGAATACATAAAAGTAAGGATCCATATTCTAAACGTCTAAAAGTAAATATGAAATATTAAAAAAGAAGCTAAGAAGTAGATGGTCCTATATCTCCAACTACTTCAGCTTGACCCGCAAGGGTCTCTAAATCCTCAGGTTTAACAAGAGGAGCCCCTGATTGGATCCAAGTAGATGTAGGATCCCCATCTTGATCTAATCCTAGCTTTGTGTCTTCCATGCCCCTGGAAATGGCTGAATGATCCAAACCTATCAACATCAAGATACATTGAAAATGTAAATTAAATGTGTTGAAAATTTATACCCACCCTTGAAATTCAGACTACAAATGATTACACCATTAACTTTTAAAACTTAACTGTCTCACCAAGTAACTGCTTGTTGCGAAGCCGAAGGTTGTAGTGGACAAAAACAAGGTCATTCAAACGCTTTTGTGTCAAGCGGTTGCGCTTCTTGGATTGAATCTTCTCAAACATGCTCCAATTTCGCTCACAACCTGAAGCGTTGCATGTTTGATTTAATATTCTAGTGGCAAATTTCTTTAGATCTTGGCGTATCACTACCGGGATTTTGCCACCAAAGACTTGCCAAGTGGCATGGGGTTGAAGAATCAAGATTGATAATTGAAGATGAAAAAAATTTAAAAGAATCAAGATAATAAATTATAAAACATAATACAAAATACCTGGCAACATTCTTGCCCTTTCCCTTATAGCACCGGTAAAGGAAAAAAGTTTTGAAGGCGTCCTATAATCTTGCGGCTGAGAAATGATGCGACTTTGCGCATCTTGATCAGGGTTCATCCTCTCAATGCAAGTCATAAGCCCTCGACCAACCTCCCCATCCTCACTAAACTTGGTCTTATCATAAAAATATGTTGGATTTAAAAAGTATCCAGCAGCATGTAAAGGCGAGTGTAACTGCCTATCTCGCTCATCAATGATGTCCCAAAGAGGCATATATTTGGTCTCATCATTTTGATATTTTGCTTTGATGGCCTCTCTGGTGAGATCCATTGATTCATAAATGTAACCCATGACAGGTTTCTCACCATCAACCATCCCAAAAGACCAATCATTAAAGTAAATTGTCAAACTCGAACATTTGTTTTTTTATATCTATTTAAAATTTTAAACTTTAAATGAAATTTGCAAAAAAAATAGTTTGACTTCGAATAGAATTAATGGAGTAATTACTAATTATTATTAACATTGAAAAATTCAAAAAGGTTTAGAAATTAAGTACCTAAGCACTTTGACAAGTGGTTCTGTCACAACAATGATCTCTTCAGCATCTCTCCAAAAAGAATCATTAAAGATGAGCACAAATTTCAATGCCCTCAAGTGTTCTTCCATGTCTAGAAGCTATCCATTCAGGTCCCAAAAACATTCTCTTCAAATTAATCTTTTGCTCTACTTTAGATTGCAAGGAGATGAAGTTTGTTGCAAATCTCGTCACCCCAAGACGAACAAGTTCCTTGCCTTCTGTGTATACTCTCGTGGTGGAAAGGATATTTGTGTGGTTGTAGATGAATTTGGTAATGGATTTTGCCTTTTCCACAACCTCTTGTATCCACTAAAGTTTACCAATGTCCTCTAGCATCAAGTCTATGTAGTGTGCAGCACAAGAACTCCAAAATATAGTGGGATGCCTAGTCTCAAACAATCTACCAGTAGCCATATAGTTAGCTGCATTATCGGTAACAATTTGCACAACATGTTCTTCTTCCACTTCGTTAACAATTTCTTCCATCATTTCACAAATTAGTTGAGCGCTCTTGGTTTTATTTGAGACATCCATTGATTTGAGAAACATTGTTCCCTTTGGGCAGGAAACAAGGAAATTGATCAACGTTCTGTTTCGTTGATTTGTCCATCCATCACTCATGATAGTACACCCTGTTTCTACCCATGAGGAATGAAAATCAGCAAGTGAAAGGTTGACATCATCAACAGTTTCTAACAACAAATCAGTCCTAAGGCTGTCATGAGAAGGGGCTTTGAACCCCGGACCAGCAATGGCCACTGCATCAATCATGGCCTGCCAATAAGGACTTCTTGCATAGTTGAATGGAAGGTCACAATAGTACCAAAAAGTGGCAATGGCTTTCCTAGCTTGGATATGAACACTCTTTTTCCAACCTGTGCCATCCAAGCTAGGTTGGGCACCAGGTTGTGTGCGGGGAGCAAAAAAGGAATGTAGATTTCCACCTCCGGTATTCAAATTTGTTGGAATGGGAGGAATATGATTAGATGGATTTGGAAAATGGCTTGGGCTAGGTGGCATCACTGATTCATTTGTGAAAGGTGACAAGGGGGTGTTGGAAGATGTTTGAGCACCCGGAGCACTTGAGATTTCAACATTTATCCGTGCTTTTTGCTCTTAAGCTCATTCATGGAGTCAATAATAAATGGAAATCTATTATTGGTTTGCAGTAACTGCAATTCAACGTAGGGACGAGTGAATACTCTAGCACAAGCAGTAGATAGAGATTACTGCACCAACTCCACACGGCAGCATGAAAAAGACTTTTATTGCAACTTTGTTTTCTAGAGAAAAATTTAAGAGTCAACCATGTATATGTACAGTCGCGAGGAAATAGGAATGTTGTTAACAACCCACGTGGCAATCATGAATGCATGAAAGTTCCCAGTGAAAGAAATGTGCAAAAAAAGACCCCAAGTTTCCGATTTTAGAGTTTAAAATTTCCTAGTAAGATCCCAACCATCCGGAATGGTTCACGCTAGATTGGGAAAGTTCCCTACAAGCTCCCAAGTTCCTTGGAACGTCGGAACTTTGGAACGAGTTTCTTAAAAGCTGGGAGCGGTTCCCATGCTACATAGCCATTGTTAAATCTAACCAAGTTTACTTTTAATTTTCTTAGGTTATTTCATTAGAATTCTTAACATTTTTGCTCCTTATTTTAATTCTTTACCCCTATTCCCCTAATTCACTTTATTATTACTTTTAGATTTGGGTTTTTTAATTTAATTAACTATTCGTTATTAATTCTAAACCAAAAGAACCCCTCCTTGTCCTTTATTATTATTTTTCTTCAATATTTCATTCTTCAATTATTTCTGAATCCTTTTTAAATTCATTACTAATTGTTTTAATTATCATTATTAATTTAATTTATTCATTTCAAGTATATTATTTTTTTTATAATTAAAAATTTCTTCTTAATCTATTGCTCCCTATTCCTTTAAAGTAATCTAATTATTTTTCTTTCATTATATTTAACGTTAATTCCCTAAATTCACTAGCCCTCTTACCATTTATCTCTCAACGAATTCACTTTCGTCCTATTTTTTCTTTAACGATCACATGTCTTTCAAGTATATTAATGCCATATCCCCCTTCCCTGTATTCACTCTTGAGCTCTCATGCGTTCCTTGAAGATGGGTCGAGTGTCCACTCATAACGTCGAACACAAAAATTCTGACATAGTTAATTGTAGAAATCAGCGTCCAATACGACGGACTATGGAAATCTGCATTCTATTAAACAAGACGCAATGCTAAGGTAAAGCAAATGACACACACAATATTGATGCAAGAGATCATTGATCCTACCTACCTACTCTAAACATGATAACATTTAACAAGTCAAGTATATCATACCGCCAATGAAGCCACCTTAACATACCATTCATGCTAGGGCTTCTTCTCTTATCTTTGGCAATAGTCGAAGACATCACATCAGTGATGAGCTGAGTATATGTCATTACCTTCATTGGAATGGGGCTAGAACAATGTTAAAGTTAATGAACTTGGATGACTTTAAATTCCTACCAATTAGGGCTCCTTTCACAAGCCCCCTCTATCCAAGCTTGTGTAAATTTTTTTTAAAATCCAATCTTGAGTTACCCAGTATTTTTGAATTTTATTGCTGATAACCACAAATGAGTTTCTTCACAAATATTGCTGCGGAAAATAAATACTAAGAAAAATAAAACAACAATCACATCAATAGAGACACCAATATTTTTGAGTACAGAAACCCCCCAAAAAACCCAAGATGGGAAAACAAGTGCAACAGTTTGAGGAGATATTTTTATTAGCAAGATATAGAACTGCTTGGTCCCAGACCAGGAATGTACCTACATGAACTGCTTGGTCCCAGACCAGGAAGTCTCTGTCTCAACCTGCAAGATCTGCTTGGACATCGTGTCCAAGAAACTATATGGTCCTAGACCAGAATACCGTAGAGACAGATAGGGGCCCTAACCATATGTTAGGGACTTTGCCATGGCATCAACCTAAGTCACATGGTTCGAATTCGAATTCGAGTTCGAGAACCATTTGATTTGGTTCAAATTCGAATTTTTGGATGAGGTTCGTTTGAGATTCGTCTTGAGATTCGAATATATATATATATATATATAATAAAATTGTTAATAAAATATGCTATTGAAATAAATTTAAGCTATAAAATGAAATATATTATGCAACATGCTTAAATAGTTTAAAAAATAAACAATAAAACTGAAATTCCCGGTTTTTTTTTTCGATTTTTTATTAAATTCGGCATTTAATTCGCCTTCACATTCGAATTCGATAAAATTCGTTTTTAAAATTCGGCGAATTTAATTCAAATTTTTTTTCCCTTGAAATTTGGCGAATTTCGAACCTCAAGGTTCAAATTCGCCGATTCCTGTGACTTAGGCATTAACTTGCTTGGTCCCAGACCAAGAACCCGAGGAGACTATTGGGGGCCCAAGGGTACCTTCTAGGGTCTTACTCTGCCCTAGTTAACTAACTAGGGTACCATCCTCCTTGAGAATGGGTCTCGCAACTGCACTATCTTTAACACTCCCTCTCAGCAAGAGAGGCATTCTTAACAACACTAAGCTTGTCTCGGAAGTACTAAGACTTCGACACGTGGACTGTAGTTAATGGAGTGGTCTAGAAGTGGACTGTAGTTAATGGAGTGGCTAAGGGCCAATGGTTTGGTCAAGGACCACGAATGAGAGAAACTCTCAATAGGATGGCCAACGACCAAAATTAGTGAGGCCCAAGAAAAGGTCTGCTCTGATACCACTAATAGGGAAAAAGCATGTTTCTTATTGGAATACCCATTGTAGATAAGATAAATAATCCATGTATGGATATAATAAAAATATATTTGATAAAAGATGAGATGATATTACTATGAGAATGTTTGTTTGTATAAATACCCATACTGGGTGTGCTTTCGTAAAGAGGCATAACCTTTCATCAAGGTGTCTCTTCATTAAGTATTTAGTTTATTTAATTATTAATATTTATTAATGTTTATTTAATTATTTATATATTTTGTTCATTACACATTGCCATGGAATTGATTAGGACATCTCGGGAGAAGCCTGCGGTACATTAGCCTCATTACACCTTGGATTTGCAAGATCTTTGTTGACGTAATCTGAAAATCCATTGCCCAATTGCCAAATCGAGCAAGCCTCCTCGTCGGTGCAAAAGATCATGGTGGGGCTTGTCCCTCCCTCAATGTAATCTACCAGCGCATCCATGTTGACATAGGGCAATAAATATGTTGATTTTTGTACCAAGGAAAGTGTTCCCCTAGTGATTTTTGCCTAAGTCACTTAAAAAAGGAAACTAACATGACCCTTGCAATTAATGACTTGAGATGAGTTTTAATTTTCACTTTAGTGATTAAAATGACTTTTTGGAAAAAATTAATTTTAAGTTGAGTGAAATTAATTTTGGAGAGAAATAAAGTTTACCTTAGTTCTTATTCATTGATCCAAGCCATTGTGGGCCCTTGGATTAGATGACCATTCAGCTTCCTCATTAGACACCAAAAAGGCAAGGGAAGGCATGAAAGACTCAGACTGGGAGTTGGAGAGTTGGAGTTGGAGAGGGAGAGTTGAGAAGGAGAAAAATCGCAGACTGGGAGAGAACAGCAATGGGAACGATCCCCAAGACCGTACAACAACATTAAAGGCATTTCCATACAGCACGAATCTCGAGGCATTTTTTGGGCACGAAAATCAAGGTTTGTACAGCAGCGGTCTTTGCTGTTCTGTACAGCAGTGGCATGAATTTCAAGACAATTTTGGGTGCGAATTTCAAGACAATTCTGTACAGCAGTTGGCACGAATTTCAAGGCAGTCCGTACAGTTTCTTGGCACAAAAATCGAAGTGATTTCATACAGCAGGGAGCATGGAAATCAAAGTCCGTACAGGTTGTACGATACAACAGTGGGCACGAAAATTGAGATAGTCCATACAGTCAATTTTGGCACAGTTTTCAAGGCAGCTTGTTGGCAAAAATTTCACTGTAAAAATTTCAGAATTCAGTCAATTTTGCTGAGCACTGTGGTGGAGATAAGTTTATCTTTGTTATTGCTGTAGTTTAATTTTATAAAGAAAATAAAATTATCTCCCTCAAGAACAGGTTTTCCTCGGAGATTAGGGTTTTGCCTGGGTCAATTTGACCAAAAATAAGTGTCTGATTTTTTGTGTGACTGTTTTCTTTATTTCTGCTCATTAAAGTTGTAAAATTATTCATTTGTTTCAGTCAATATTGTTTATGACAAAATGACTTAAATTTGTAGTTGAAAGTAAATTGGGTTAGGCATTAAACAATGAGAAAAATGGTGGCTTGAAATCGGGTTGGGGAATGTGATAAAAATTTACAAAAAGGGCTTAGCATAAAGAAGAAACTGACCCAACCTTGTCTGACATCGCTCGCCACCTACACACTGGAAGACTGTAGATTTTTCACAAGTTTCAACCTCCAGTTATAAGTTTAAAAAATTGTCTCAGTTATTGCAAACCCGGAAATTTAAATGCTGGAAATAAACATAAATTTCAGACTTAATAACACCGCTGTAACTTCACTTTTTCACTGACAGAAAATTAAAAAATATGCATGCCATTCAACACACAGTACTTAGAAATTTTTGGCCAATGGCCCTGGAAAAACCCACAAGGGAAAAACCACTTAGAGAAAGAGATTTTTATTATCAGGAAATTTACAACAAAACTCATAAATTTTCATACCAACTTATCTCAACCCAAAAGAGAAATTTTTTGCCTCGTTTTTTGTGCCAACAAGAAAAATCAAACTCATATTTTTTCCTGTTTTTGCCTCGATTTCTGTGCCGTTGTATGGATTGTACATATTATACCGTACAGACCGGTTGTATGGACCTCGAAATTCGTGCCCGATTTTTTCCCTCGAAAATCGTGTCTAGAAATCTACCTCGAAAATCGTGCCTGCTGCTTCAAAAACCTTACTGTATGGACTGTACTGACCAACAATAAATGTTGCTGTCCTCTCCTCAATTTCCGTGCCCTCTCTGTTGCTGTCCTTTCCCTTGATTTGCGTGCTGCAATTTTTTTCCCCTTTCTCAGAAAAATGGAAACTTTCTCTCTCAGCTCTCTCGTTCAGTTCAATCTGCAAAGTGAGGAAAATCACCCTCCCTTGCCTTTTCGAGAGAACCCTAGGGTTCATCTAATCTAACGGTGGAGATTATATTAGATTAGTGGATGAGATTAAAATGCTCACATTTATTTCTCATAATTATTAATTTCACTCACCCACTTAAATTTATCAAAAAGTGACTTTACTCTCTAAAGTCAAATTAAATGTTCCACTTAAGTTATTTAATGCAAGGGTCACTTTATTTCCCCTTTTAAGTGACTAAGGCTAAAGTCACCTAGGGGAACACTTTCCTAGGTACCAAATTAACACTCTCTCTTACTGAGGAAGTTGTTCTGCACCATTCCCAACTTGTCCCTGAAGAAGACAAACTTGCCCCTCCCTAAAGATTTCGTCAGAATGTCTGCAACCTGCTCATCAGTGGAAATGTACTGTAAAGATATTGCACCTTTCTGAACATAATCTCGGATGAAATGATACCTGATCTCAATGTGCTTTGACCGGTCATGAAATATTGGATTCTCAGAGAGCTGGATGCAACTCTGATTGTCACATTAGATCACCGTAGGCCTCAACTCCTGACCAAATAAATTGAACAACAACTTACGAAGCCATAAAGTCTCGTAGCTGGCCTGACTGGCTGCCATATACTCAGCCTCTGCAGAACTCAATGCAACAAACTTCTACTTTCGACTGAACCATGACACTGCTGCTGAGCCCAAGCTGAAACAACAACCAGAAGTGCTCTTTCGGTTTGCCACACTGCCAGCCCAATCTGAGTCTGTAAAACCAACCAATTTGATTCCATTTGACTTCCTGTAGTCTAGACCAAAATCCACTGTCCCTGCTGGATAACGCAACACATGTTTTGCAGCTATCCAATGCACACTCCTAGGCTCAACCATGAATTGACTAAGAGTGTTCACTGCAAAACACAAATCTGGTCAAGTGTTGACCAAATACATCAATGACCCAATGAGTAGACAGTATAAAGTAGGATCCACCAACTTTTCCTCAGAAGCATGAAGCTTCTTCCAGTTGGTGACCATCGGTGTCGACATAGGCTTGCAATCCTCCATCTTGGATCTCCTCAAAGTATCAACTGCATACTTTCCCTGTCCTAGGAAAATATGTCCAAGCTCCTTCCAAACCTCCAATCCCAGAAAGTAATGCATCAACCCAATATCTGTCATCTCGTACTCTGCTGCAAGATCCTTCTTGCAAGCTGCAATGGGTCTCTCTCTCCTTGTGATAAACAAGTGATCAACATATAGCAGAAGAATAAGCGGATCATCTCCAACCACGATGAAGTAGAGATTCATATCTGCTTCACTCTTTTGAAACCCCATACTCAGCAAGTAAGAATCGATACTGAAGTACCAAGCTCTAGGAGCTTGCTTCAACCCATATAGGGCTTTCTTCAACCTGCAAACATGAGACTCTCTCTCATGAATCTCAAAGCCTTGAGGCTGCTCAACATAAATCTCCTCCTGTATGATCCCATTGAGAAATGCGGTCTTCACATCCATTTGATGGATCTTCCAACCCATTTCCGCTGCAACGGAGATCAATGCCCTGATAGAAGCTA
>LPNX010835052.1:168621-223326 GCA_001517045.1 Pseudotsuga menziesii | reverse complement strand
GAGGACAGTTCCATACCAAATAGTACCCTTCTGTACTATTCCGTACAGATCCGTACAGATTCCGTACTTCATACCTTAGCCCTGTTCCTCCATGTTGAAGGGCATGATCATCTAAATTGTTCCTTGTCATCTCTAGACAGAAGAAGGGAAACTCTATACCTCAGAGAGATCAGCCACCTACAGGAAATATACCGGATCTACCCATATCGCTGCTACAGAATTTATCCTTGGGTCTATTGGTATTGTCACTGCTGTTGTAAAGGTGGTCAAACCAGTCATAGAAGAGGGCTCTACACTGGAGAAAAAGGAGTCCTTTCACTGTGCATCTGGGTAAAGTGCAGGCTCTATGTAACCACAAAAATCAGGTCAGAAATTCATGTGTTATTGGACCTTAATATTGTTCATATTAATCGTTGTCTACAAATAATATATCTACAACACTTTCCCTGAGTCTATGAATGTTACTTACATTGGATATTTTATTGGTGTTGGAATAATGTTTATTGATGGCAATTAATGAGTAATGGAACCACTATGAAACTCCTACACAATAATTAAACACACAGTAAATAATCTGATTGGAAGAGAAGGGTAGAATCCTACAGCACAGTGTATTGTTGGACAAAGGTAGACAAGTTTAACAGCTTGAATTCCCGATTAGTATACTTGATATAACATATTGCTGCCTATCTTGCAAAGCCATGAGAAAACCATAAATTATAAACTCAACAAATCAGCAGTCAAATCAACAGTGGATATTTGAAGTTCTTGACACACAAAGTAGCCAGTAATTGAGATCAGATTTAAGGCAGAATATTACATAAGACATGCTCTACAAATCATTCAAATAACAATTATAACAAGTAGCAATCATTTCACTGGCGATCTATCAGCCAAATATAGAGTTTCATTAATTAACTATAACTTAGACCAGACTTTCAAGACCATACTCACTTCATAGTTGTAATCAATTTGCTAGCGAAGGGTGAGGGCTAGAAATCAAATGGTTAGGATAAAGGGTGACTACCAACTTGACACTGTGACACTTTGGATATGGAAAGGGGGTACTCACTCTAGCATATGCCGGACAAGCAAACAACACAGGGGATGGTAGTGTCTCACAAATGGATAAGTTACGTTCAGAGATGCTTATTCACTTTGACAAAAATGCTCACAAATCCAAATCAAATACAAGTGAGGCCAACAATCTTTAGATATAACTTCTTAAGAACCATTGCTTTTTGGGCCTTCGAATTTCCATAGCCTTGGTCCATGCATTTATTACACGAATTTTTATTATTGAGGCTTCATGCATTCATGTATTTTTAAAAACACTACTTTTCATGAATGTTTTTTCACAAGATATTCATTTCAACATACTTCAAAGCTAATTTCATTAGGCTTGCCTTGCATTCATGTATGTTCAAAAACACTACTTTTCATGAATGGGCTTTTTCATAAGATATTCGTTTCATTTCCAAATACATTGTATTGATGGCAATGCTATTTGTTTCAGGTTTGGCCAACACAACCTAGGCAACTTAGAGCCAAGACACAAATAAACAGGGAAGCTTGTCCAACAAAGAGGCTCTAGTGGGGAAAGGTCCTCCATGCCACAAGCCAAGTAGTAGGTCAGGCTAAAAACATAACTAGAAGGAAATGGATGGGTGGAGATAGTGAACAATGAAACCAACACTAGCAAGCCAAAGTATGGTGGGAATGATCACCTCTATTCTCCCTAAGGAGGGTAAAACCAATGAGTATGGGTCAAGAACTTCCAGGTCTAAGTAGGGACATACATAGATAATATCAATACATTCAAGTCCACATATTTATATGACCATCAGATCATGACATTAGATGCTAAGACATGTCACAAGAATGAATATAAAAGCAATGATAACCATAACACAAGATAATATCTGCCGAGTCATGTACATGTAAACAATCAATTTGAACCAACATCTGTCCAATGATGAATTACTAATGCAACTCTGGGCACTACTGCTCTGCAAAATGGCTAAATGACTACATCAATCCTAAAATCTGAGTGTCCTGAGACTCAGTCATGGCATGGGAAAATACTATAGTCCATCATCAAATAATGGTCCATCATAGATGCTCATATCAACATCTCATATGTAAGGGAACTGGCTGAAAAGTGTACTAGAATCTGAAAAATAGAATATGGTAGCCCGGCTACTATATATGTGATAACATCTGACTCCAGCTGGGACAAGTGCTCTGCTGAATAGAGCGCTTGAGAACCTCAAAATCTATAGCCCTCGCACTCTGCTACTCGCATCCTCGATCTGTCATTCTAGTTCTGCAACAACTATCAAAATGTCACCAACTACCTGCAAAATGTCTAGAGCTATACCAAACTCACAGACCGGTCGTCAGAACACTGTGTGGATAAAATAAAGTACTAAAACTGAAATGCATGAAACTGCAAAGCAGAAAGCAAATCTAATCTATAACCATAACTTTTTAGAAAAGTTTGATTTTATTGTGCAGGTAAAATGGCTAAAACTCCAGACTACACTAGGAGCTTTGAAAAGCAAGCTTCAGGAAAAGACAAAAAGGTGCAAGACTAAAAGGCTACACTAGTGCCCAGAAAGGCTTATTCAGGTCCTACCTATGCTACCCTATTAGGCAAGACAAGACTCGAGGCTAAGTGAGGTCGGGGATGTAACCCCTCAAATCCCTTTGGTTGATAGGAAGTAAGACTTGTCGTCCAGTACAAGTAGAAGGAAAACACATGTCACTCATGCAACATTCAACGATAAAAGGTCCAACGCAAATGTCAGTAGCTTGCCCTGATTGGATATGCGGTAAGTGGATCGGGATAAGAACTTGACTTCCTGTGGGAAACTTGCTCCTATTTATTGATTCAGGAACAACTTCAATGTTACGTATAGGCATGGGGTGGACTTCGGCAAGGTTTCGTGGTTGAGGGGTGATAATCCTTGAGCTCCTTTCGAAAGGAATTGCATTAAATCTGGGTGGACCACCATCAATGGGAATAGCTATGCTACCAACTAGGATCTCTCTAATCTCTCTCCTCGTCTCCTGGACACTCACATTAGGCCTTTCCTCATGAGGAGACATTACATTTCTGACAGTTTCCCCTACAGCCCAGAAGTCTCTATTTTCTTCCAAAGGACGAGGCATATGGGATATAACAATACTGTGGCTAGAGGCTTCCCCTGTAGGAACATAAATATGCATACTTTCTAGCTCGGTTGGAACTACTTCTGACTGAGATGCCAAAGAACTAGGAATGTGAGAAAGATCATGATTATGATGACTAGATGACTCAGGTGGAAGAAGAAAATTAGGGATGAGAGGATATGCAGATAAAACATTTTTTGGAAAATTCGAAGGAGTTTGAAATATGGCAAGATTGTTAAGATTAAATCCTCCTTCTGGTGCATTATTAATTAAAGCATCCTCTTCCCAACCCAGAGAGTTATCATAGACTTGAGCTATATTACCGTCTTCTAAATACAAATGAGACAATGACCCAGCCACATCAGAATAATGGGAGCCATTGGCTTCGTCACCAACCTCCACTACAGCAGCTAACTCAAGATGGTTTTCCCATGGGTAGATAGGTTCAAGCCCCTGGCTTTCCCTCTCTCTATTATGTTCAATTAAAGCAAACCATTCATTTACTCTACGAGGAATTCTTTCAACATGCCTGGCATCATCAATTTCATCAACTTCAAGCGTAGGATTCTCGATTATTTGATCTTGATTTATTGCATTATTTTGTTCTTGACCTTGAGGTTGATTTTCATTTCTTCTCAATTCTTCTAACTCCTCAGAGCATTCGTTTCTAAGCAATTCCAAGTGAATTCTCCTAGCAATTTCAACTATCTGCTCTTCCTCAAAGGAGGAATTAGAATCTTCCATTGCCATGAACATGTTTTCAGGTTGCCCATATTCCCAAACTTCATTTTCATCTTCTACAATATTAGCTTTAGCGTTATTCAATAATTCATATTCATGTGTTCTTAATCCCTTCCTAAAAAGTCTCCAAATGCTTTTCATAACATGGTTCTCTATTAATCCTAATTAGAGCTCAATAAAAATAAATATAATCTTTTAAATGCAAAATAGTGCCTCTTTGAGGAAATCGTGAGCCTCCAAAAGCTCCAGAAAATAATAAAATACGCTGGAGAGATGGATGTGGGTCCATCCAAGTGTCAAAACTGTTGGAGAAGGAGTGGAAGACATCACACTCATCATGAAAACTCATTCCATGCCATTTCTTTGCCTCAGTAGCCCAAATTGAATTCTTCAGCAGCCATTTTTGTTATTTTAAATCTTCCTCGGGAAACGTGATATGGCCAAAACTGCCTCCTAGAGTTCCAGCGTTGTCAAATTGAGCCCACCAGGCTCTCTGGAAGGGGGGTAATATGGTAAAAACAAGTGGCTGGACCACCCCCCTCCTCATACAACGCCCTACGTGAACCAATCAAATCACCTCTTTGCTCTGACGGACCATTCAACATGGCAAAACTGCGCACCAGAATGGTACACTGAGACAAGTCATCACTATAACTTTCTGGAACTGAAAATAAATTGTCTCATTGGACTCAAGGAGCCCAAATCCATCTAAGGTGCATATTCATACACCCTACAGATCTCTGCATTATCAGTTTCAATATCTAATATGCCCATATAGAATAATAATCTGTAAATGCTCAAATAATCAATAATATAACCCAGGCTAACATTCATCTCCTGCAAGTGTTCAAATGTTAAGACATGCACTACAAATCATTCAAATAACAATTATAACAAGTAGCAATCATTTCATTGGCGATCTATCAACCAAATATAGAGTTTCATTAATTAACTATAACTCAAACCAGACTTTCAAGACCATACTCACTTCATGGTTATAATCAATTTGCTAGTGAAGGGTGAGGGCTAGAAATCAAATGGTTAGGATAAAGGGTGACTACCAACTTGACACTGTGACACTTTGGATATGGAAAGGGGGTACTCACGCTAGCATATGCCAGACAAGCAACAACATAGGGGATATCAGTGTCTCACAGATGGATAAGTTACGTTCAGAGGTGCTTATTCACCTTGACAAATTCTCACAATCCAAATCAAATACAAGTGAGGCCGGCAATCTTTTGATATAACTTCTTAAGAACCATTGCTTTTTGGGCCTTCGAATTTCCATAGCCTTGGTCCATGCATTTATTACACGGATTTTTATTATTGAGGCTTCATGCATTCATGAATGTTTTTTCACAAGATATTCATTTCAACATACTTCAAAGCCAATTTCATTAGGCTTGCCTTGCATTCATGTATGTTCAAAAACACTACTTTTCATGTATGGGCTTTTTCATAAAATATTCATTTCATTTCCAAATACATTGTATTGATCGAAACACTATTTGTTTTAGGTTTAGCCAACACAACCTAGGCAACTCAGAGCCGAGACACAAATAAACAGGGAAGCTTGTCCAACAAAGAGGCTTGGTACTTTAGGATTGATTCTTACTTGCAGCGGATGGGGTTTCAGAAGAGTGAGGCAGATCCGAATCTCTATTTCATCATGGTTGGAGATGATTTAGTCATTTTTGTTGTTGTATGTGGATGACTTATTTATAACAGGAGGAGAAAGACCCATTGCAGCTTGCAAGAAATATCTTGCTTCAGAGTACGAGATGACCGACATTGGGTTGATGCACTATTTTCTAGGATTGGAGGTTTGGCAGGAGCCTGGACATATTTTTTGGGACAGGGAAAGTATGCAGTTGATAATTCGAGGAGATTTCAGATGGAGGATAGCAGGCCGATGTCTACACCGATGGTCACCAACTGGAAGAAGCTTCATGCTTTTGAGGGAGAGTTGGTGGATCCTACACTATACTGTCAACTCATTGGTTCTTTGATGTATCTGGTCAAACTCTCGACCAGATTTGTGTTTTGCGGTGAACACTCTCAGTCAGTTCATGGTTGAGCCTAGGAGAGTGTACTGGGTAGCCGCAAAACATGTGTTGCATTATGTTGCAGGGAGAGTGGAGTATGGTTTGGACTACAGGAGGTCGGATGGGATCATGTTTTATTGGCTTCACAGATTCAGATTGGGCGGGCAGTGTGGCAGACTAGAAGAGCACTTCCTGATGTTGTTTTAGTTTGGGCTCGGCAACAGTGTCATGGTTCAGTCAGAAGCAAAAGTCTGTTGCTTTGAGTTCTGCAGGGGCCAAGTATATGGCATCCAGTCAGGCCAGTTGCGAGGCACTATGGCTTCATAAGTTGCTAGTGAATTTATTTGATCAGGAGATGAGGCCTATGGTGATCTACCGTGACAATCAGAGTTGCATCCAACTCTCTGAGAATCCAAGATTTCATGACTGGTCAAAGCATATTGAGATCATGTATTATTTCATCCGAGATTATGTTCATAGAGGAGCAGTGACTTTACAGTACATTTCCACTGATGAGCAGGTTGTAGATATTCTGACGAAATCTTTCGGGAGGGGCAAGTTTGTCTTCTGTAGAGACAAGTTGGGAGTGGTGCAGAACACCTTCCTCGGTATGAGGGAGTGTTGATTTTTGTACCTAGGAAAGTGTTCCCCTAGGTGACTTTAGCCTTAGTTACTTAAAAGGGGAAAATAAAGTGACCCTTGCATTAAATGACTTGAGATGAGCATGTAATTAGACTTTAGAGAATAAAGTCACTTTTTGGAAAATTTAAGTGAGGTGAGTGAATTTATTTTTTAAATGAGATTTTTGAGCATTTAATCTCATCCGCTCATCTCGTCTAATCTCCATCGTTGGATTAGATGAACCCTAGGGTTCTCACCAAAAAGGCAAGGAAAGGTCATTTCACTCACCTTTGCAGATTGAAGTGAGGAGAGGAGAGAAGAGAGAGGAGGCATGAATTTCGAGGTAGCTGAGTTTATTCCTGGCAACATGAAAATCGAGGTGGAGGGTTTTGGTACAACACGCATCCCAAGGAGACTGTACAACTGAGTTATTTTGGGCACGAATTTCGAGGAGATTCTCGACACATTTACCACGAGAAGGTTGGCACATGTTTTGAGGTCGTACCTTGCACAAATTTTGAGGCCGTACATGACACGTTTTTCGAGGTCCGTACAGTCTGCACAAATTGAGGCCGTACACAACACGTTTTTCGAGGTCCGTACAGTCTGTACGGATTGTCCTTTTTGCACAGAAATCGAGGAGAAATTTCTTCATAGATTTCGAGGTGTTGGGCACAAAAATCGAGGGACTTTTGGTACAGATTTCGAGGCTCAGTTTGGCACAAAAATCAAGGAGGCATTTTGGCACAGAAATCAAGGAAGTTCTAGGTGCATTTAATGCAGTATAGATAAGTTGTACTTTCTGCTGTACTTGTTGTTCCATTTTATTGAAGAAATAAAAATACTCTCTCCTAATAGGCTTTCCCCTTGTGGGTTTTTCCTGGGCATGTTTGCCAAAAATTACTGTCTGAAAATTTCATGGTGTGCATTTAAATTTTTTTCTTTTTTCTGTCATTAAAGTTGAGTTACAGCAGTGTTTATTTCAGTCTCAAATTTTATGTAATTTCTAGCCTTATGCATTTATGGGTTGGGCATTAGACTGAGATAATTTTTTGAAATTTATAGTTTGCGCCATTTTTCACACAGTTTTGCTGTGACATATCCACCTTTTTGTGCACAGTTTCAACTGTCACATTCGTAAGATTCCTTTCTCACATACGGGCATCTTTATTCAAGTTTTCAAGGACGACAAATATCTTCCGTGGGGTCCTTGGAATTTTTTTTGCTTCGCCTCACTATATTAGGTTATTGTGTCGACAACAAATTCAGTAATATATCCTTACAAAATGCTATCCACCCAAAAATTAACAGACCTCGACACATGGTTTCTTACACTCTTTAGTTGGCTGAATCTACTAAGGATTCCACTCCGTCGGTTCTCCTCCTTGAAAGTTTCTTTGTTGGGTTTCATCTTCGACAACCACTCATGCAACACAATAGGGAATTCGGAAAAGAAAATTTTGTGAATATCTGTATACAGATATCGGCCCAACCACTTTGTTGGATTCCATCGAGATCCTTTACTCTCTTCTGTTGCAAACTCTAATGCCTTGAAATCCACCCAATCTTGGATTTCAGCCTTAGTCGGATACCACAACATATCCCTCACCAAAATGATTCAAGGTCTCCGCAATGGAACCATTTGTTGTTATGTCCTACCTTCGACCTTGATTCAGTCCCTTCTCTTGCGCGCAATAAAGCCCAAGATATCGGCCCAGCTGTGACGTAGATGCAGTCTCACCCGAGATATCTCTCTATGGGTAACTGCCAGAACCAGGTTTCCGCAATTGGGTGGGGGAGTTTCATGTCCCTTGGTCTTCTACCAAGGCTCTCAATGGAGGTTGATGGGTGGGGTCTTGATACTTATTATACACAGTTAAGCTGTGACACAACTTATCCTTCGAAAGGCATTATGACAATAAACCCAATGCAACATAGATACATTAACAATAACCGTACAATAAACATATATAAGCTCCGTTGTAAGCAAATACACATACATACATCCACAGTAACATACATATATGACTTAAGCACATTCATCATTCACACATTTGACACGAAATCTAACGTGGAAACCCATCCGAGAAAAAACACAAGGCGCTCTTCATCTGGCATGAGAAATATATTGCACCTTTGGTCTGCACACTAAGCTGTAGACTCTGTTCTAGATCTTTCTTCTTTCATTTATACAAACTTCGTTCTCCTCTCGTGCTCTTTGTTCTTCTTTTCGCTACTCTTCATCTACTTAACTCTACCGATGATCCACACACAGCTTGGATCGACTCAATCTCTTCTTTGACTTCTACTAATGATCTACACACAATCTGGATCGACTCAATTTCTTCTACACTCCTGCGCACTCAGTTGCAGGGCCTTCAACTCCTCTCTATGACTCAACGACTCAACAAACTAACAACAATACAAATCAAACTGTCACTAAATGATCAGATGCTATTGAGGCTAACCCGCATACAGCTTGGGTTCCTCCTTTTATAGGTTCTTACATGTGGATTTCAGTCGACTTCATACAGTTAGCCAATAGGCTGTCTTTCCTATTCTATCGACACATGACAGTAGGCCCTAACGACTTGACTTACAAAGATGCTTTCATAAGGGCGGCTTCCGTCGATTCTAGCCGACTTTGTACCCGCGATCTTTTCGAGCTAACGCTTTCTAGTCGTTGCGCCACTGCATGTCTTTTGACATGGTTAACTCCGTCGCATCCTTTCCTTCTGTCGTTGTTCCTCTTCTGTCGCGACCTCTTTTCTGTCTCGAACTCTCCTCTTCTCCTGCCCTTAGCTCTTTTTGCTTCTGTTCCTCTTCTGTCGCATCTTCCTTCTTTTTGTTGCTTCTGTCGCAACTTCTTTTTCTTCTTCTCCTTCTTTCTCTACTTCTGTCGCAGGTCCTTTTATTTTTTGCGACTTGACCTTTTTCGTATTTAGGCATAATTCTAACTGAAATCTACCTATCTTTCCCTAGGCCCAACAACCCCCCAATACTCACATGTGGCTTGTCTTGAGCCACACAAGCTATTCTTTCATTGCTTTACTTGCGTTGACTTGACCTTGAAAATCTTTCAAGATTTTTGTTACTTTCTTTGCCTCCTGTTGCACAACTTCCTCTACTTTTTGCAAATTCTCCACCAGGTCGGAACTGAGGTGTTCTGACAGTACGAGCCTTGTTGCTTGTATTGCCCGTTGTACTCTCTGGTATATAGGATGAATAATGCCTATAACTCTTTCAGCTTCAGCTTCAACATCGTTACTTCCTGCTGCAATTTCTCCATTTCTGTCGCCTTAGACATATTCTGCGCCAAGGATAACTGCTTCATCCCATTCTTTAGCTGAGTTACTTCTGTCTTAGCTGTTGGCAGATCCTCTGCGACTTTCTCTAGTTTGACGTTGTTCATCAAAGCTTCCCAAGCCCGAGAGACTTGGTCAATAACCTTAGAACAGAGTGCCTCTGCCTCTTCTCTCTTCTTTGTAGCTTTTGCTGCTGCTTTTGTTCTTTCTTCTAACACTTCTGGTGGTGTGCTTGGTCTTATTTGCTCTTCTAACTTTGTGACTTTCTTTCGAAGGTCGTTTGCTATCTTGCCAAGTCGAATGACCTTGGCCTCTGGAAACATTTTCTCAGTTATGCCTTCTACAAAATTTGTACATGCAAAGGCTACATCCTTGTCAAGCCTTTGCCTATTTACTTCCTAGGTCTTTTTCTTTTGCTCGGCCTCTTGTATTGCTTGCTTCATCTTATTAATACTTTTATTCACGACTTTTGCCTGCTTAGTCAAGGTGCCTTCTCTTAATTTCATTTCTGGGACTGCGGCATTTTGTAGTGCATATACCTCAGTCATGCACATCTGCGAAAAAACTATGGTTATCAACACCATGCTTTTGGCGACATCATTAAATTCCGGGTTTCCTATATCAAGCACTTCTCTTGACACTTGCATTCTGATCGGTGGACCTAACACTAGTATTTCGGCTGGTTGCTTTTTAGAATTTCCCAGTATATCCCGCGACTCAGTGCTCTGAGGCGCATAATCCACTGCAATTCTAACCTCTGCAACAACTTTACATAACACTCTAAGCAAATCGGTAATAGTACCTACAAGTTACGTCTGTCGCTTGTCTATTTTCTGAAAGCATGTCTTTGCGTTTTCTGCCATCGCTTCAGTTAATGAGTCAAATCTTCCCCATCAATGCTGATGGTATTGGCATTTTTGTCAGCCTTTCTCCTTTTCTTTTGTTTAGACTCTGCTTGCTCTGTATCAACCTCCTTTCTTTTCTTTTGCACATCTTGGGTTGTCGGAGTCGATCTCGAACCGCTTTGAGTCGGATCATGATCTTGCGCATCGTCCTGTGGGTCATCTTCTTGATCTTTCTGTTGCGATGATGGTTGTTTGTCCTATTCTAGGTTGTCAGCTGCTATTTGGTCCTCTCATATAGGGACACACCATTCCTTCGGCCATTCATCAACAATGGCTTCAAGTTCTTGTTCACTTAGTATAAATTTCATCGCCAACCATTGGCATTGTGGGTCTTGTCGAGGATGTATCATAACATGATGCTTCCCGATTTGAAACTTAACAACTTGGCGAAAGCATAGTGAATTTTTAAAATTTTAAATGATTATGCATACTGGGGTTTGGTCATTAAACCATATGCGAGAAGCTAAACTTTAAACTAGGTTGGGGTTCTGAAATTTTTCATGGTATCAAAGCTGAAGTGAAGGGCTGAAAATAAAACTCAGAAAGAAATTTTAGACTTGGAGAGATACAAGAAAACAGGGTTTTGTGAAGAAATAGGTTCTTGGACTAATTTGCAGTGATGGATACCAGACTTAGACTAGAAGACAGGTTGTATGGGGCAATTAATTTTAGCATGTGGAAGGCTAGAATAGTATTGATATAATAGGAGAATGAACTATGGGATATAGTGAACAATACTACTGCTCATCCAGTCACTGTTCCTACAGTTGCAGCTGATAAGGCCGCATTTGTCAAACAAGAGATTAAAGCAAAAATAATCATACTTGATGCCATAAAAGACCATGTCATAGCACATATTTATGGGAAAGATTATGCACATAAGATGTGGACAACTTTGACCAATTTATATCAGAGTTCCAATGAGAATCGGAAAATGGTGTTGAGGGAGACTCTGAAGAGCACTTGGATGAACAAGGCGGAGAATATGGCTTCTTACCTTATTTGGATTACACAGGTTCAAGATGAGTTTATGGGGGAGAGAGTATTGGATGCAGAGTTGGTTCACACAACGTTGAATGGCGTGACAAATCCATGGGCTGTCTTTGTTGAATCTGTTGTTGCTTGTGAGCAAATGCTTACATGGGATGGTTTTATATAGGAGGAGACGTGTAGAGGTTATGTGTAGGGAAATACATCTCACAACAAAGATGAGGAGGAGAATGGGGCTTTAGCAGTGAAGGGTAAGAAGAAGAAGTCCAAGAAGGGTCCTAAGGGTGGGACCAAGCAGTAGACAGGTGTCTAAGCAGTAGCAGAAGTCCAAGCAACAAAGTGAAATGCTTTGCCTGGCAGAATTTTGGGCACTATGTTGGGAAACTGATTTTAAGTTCTTTTTCATCCCAGGTACAAACAACACGTCCCTCAAGGTCATGGGACTCATGGACACCCTCTGAAATGTAATGGTCCCACACTCAACAACTTTGACAACTGTGTCATCCCCCTACACAACCTCCACATCTATACTTGCATGTGAAAGCTTGGAGAACATCTCTCGAGCACCTGTCATGTGGCTCGAAGCTCCATTGTCAATATACCAATTGTTGGTGGTAGATGCACTGAAGGAATGGTCGGTCAACAAAGAATGCTCCCTCTCAATCTCAATGTTTGTATTGGTAATATCGATGCTCTCTCTCTCTCTCTCTCTCAACATGTCCAGCATAGAGAGAAAAATCTCTCTCGAATCTCGCTGTATACTCCTCAATCTATGTTGAAGCTGCGGTCTACTTCTTCTTCTTCTTCTTGTTTGGACACTTCGAGGCATAGTGTCCAAACATCTGACAAGCGAAGCACTTGACTTTGCTCAAATCCTTTTTTTTGTCCACTCTGCTGCTGGGGCCCTTTTTGTACTTCTTCCCTTTTGCAGTTAAAGCCACATTTTCCTCATCTTCCCTACTCTTGGAAGAGATGCCCTATACAAAACCTCTCTAGGTCTCCACCTGCACAAAATCATCCGAGAGTCTATCCCAAGAAGGTAAGTTCTCCCTGACCACTATAGCGTCCACAAAAACAACCCAAGGCTTTGAAACACCACTCACAGCTGTTCGCACTAGCTCAGTGCCAGAAACAACCACCCCAACCGCGGCAAGCTCATCTCTCACCTGAGATATCCTAGTAAGATAAGAACTCACTCCCTCTGCTTTGTCCATCTTAATACTTTTCAATTTTTCCCTCAACACTGTTTTCCGATTCTCATTTGAACTCTTGTACAAGTTGGTCAAAGAATCCCACATATGATATGCACGGTCTTTATTTGAGATGTGAGGAATTACATGGTTTTTAACTACATCAAGAATGATCCTTCTAGCCTTAATGTCCTTTTTGTTGAAGGTAGCAAGTGCTTGTGCATTGATGGCAGCGGGAACTTGAATTGGGTGAGCCTGCGTGTGATTAATCACTTCATTCCACAATTCATTTTCCTCTAAAATAAGCACTATCCTAGCCTTCCACGGGACTAAATTCCCAGCCCCATCAAGCCTATCCTCCAACCTAAGTCTTGTAGCCATTTCAACAAGGTGCTGCCCACTAACAAAAGAAGCTCTCTGACAGTTTGGATGGGTGGACATTTAAATTTCAATGCAACAATCTTCCCCCAAGCTTTGATACCATGTAGATTCTTGGTGTTCAAACCCAACCCGGTTTCAAGTTAAGTTTCAGGAATGTTTATAGTCCAATCCAGTTTAGAAGAGTGCTGTAACTTCACCAAAATTTTACACTTTAAAACACTGAATGAACATCACATTTTAACAGGCAGAAATTTAAAAATAAATGCACACCATGAAATTTCAGACACAAATATTTTTCGGAAAATTGCCCAGGAAAAACCTAAAATGGGAAAACCTGTTACAACAATAATGACAAAGCTCAGACCAACTTATCTCAATCCAACGCCTCCAATTTTGTTCCAATGTGCATTTAATAGGTTGTACGGACTAGCATAAGACTTCCTTGATTTCTGTGCCTGCTGTATGAACACATTCCGAATTTCTGTTGTATAGTCATCGCCTCGAAATTTGTGCCACAAATAATTCTGGAAATTCGTGCCTCCACAGTAAACTCCCTTCTTGATTTTCATGCCACCTTCAGACTGAGAATCATATTGTATGGACTATACTGTACAACTGCTATATGACGCATTTAATGCTGGATTCCCTTCCTCGATTTCTATGTTGGGTGCATTGGAATTTGTACCAAGACTCTGCTGCAATATTCTCCTTAGAATTCGTGGTGATACTCTCCTCTATGCTGCATTCTCCTTCCCATCTCAAGAAATAGATGCTCTCTCCAAAAATTTGTTCAAGTGCCTCTTCGCATGGAAATTTTGCCTCTAATCCAAGGGTCCAGATTGGAGTAGATGAATAGTTGAGATAAATTCTCTTTCTCTCCATTATTTAAATTTTTATTGCACTAACCTTTTAAATTTTTCACTAAAAGTGCACTTTAATCCCTAAAGTGCATTTAATGCTCATCTCATGTCATTAATATAACAACCATGTGACATGACCCCTTTTCCTAGTGAATTGGGCAAAAGCACTAAGGGGAACAACATACAAGGTACAAAACTTCAACAATCTTCTTGGTATAATCTGATATCATAGATAATCATAAATTAAAGTTAGCACATATTGACAATACAATAAAGATAAGAGATAGAGATAAATGCATAGAGAACAAAGAGAATCTGAAATTGCTCATGAGAAGACTTGTTAAGCTTTCGTTAAAGCTTCAGTTAAAGTAACAATGTGTGCCTGAGTTAATTAAAGAAGAACTCATAGTAGTCCCTTCAGTAAATCAATCAACATGATTTCAGTTAATAATAGTTAGCTAAAGTGTTAATGGAAAGGAACTAGTTAAGTAAAGTGTTTTGCATGAAGACACTTTAGTTAAACTAAAAGATGACACTTAAGTTATGACACTTGAGTTACAACTATTGCATGATGACACTTGAGTTAGCATCCTAACAAAGTGATCCTACATCCAGTGTGAAGACGAGTTCATCTTGAAGTCAGTCAAGCATGATTTAATGTCGAAGATGAAAGGCACTACGCATTTGTGTATGCGGGATTGATGAAACGGAGGTGTAGAGCAATTCTCCAAGAAGAGCATTCACTATTGTTTGCATGGGTGCCTAATTCCCCATCCAGTTATTCGATACTTCTTGCATGGGACTGATTTTTGCTAGTTATTAATGTGTTGGACACATTGCAAAGTTCATTCAGTTGATGTCTACTCTCTATTGCTCAGTATCTACACCTGGGTTGTTTGTTCTCTCTTATCTTGCACTTGGGATGCTGAAAGCAATCTGCTATTGTAAAAGACATTCTCTGCTATTTATCATAATTATACTGAGAAGATTTGCTGGGGTTTTTCATCCTCATTGTTTTGAAGGTTTTCCCTAGAGTACATCTTGTGTTATGGTTGAATGTTTATGTCTATGAATGATTCATTGATTTCAAGTATTCACTATTTTCACATTAAAAGATTTAAACATCAAAGCTCAACATATTTGCACAAAATTCAACACTTTCAAGGTGTGTTGGTCTTGTGGCTTTGTTGACTAGCCATTGATGAGTGGTAAGTCCTCATCATGTCAAGAATTTATGCCCTAGGTAGGTATCCATTAGGGCACATGAACAAAGAAGGTTGTAGAGCCTACGTCTTTTGGCTCCCGCTCTCCAATGGTGGCAACTTACTCCTTCTCCTCTCTTCTTCTCTTCTCTTCTCTTCTCTTCTTCTCTTCTCTTGCAAAGTGATAATGAGGTTGGAGAAGAGGGCTTTATTCTCCAAAGCCCTCCTCCTTACCTCCAAAAACCAAATTGCGTCCCTTTCCTCTCTTTTGCGGGTCGTGGGCGTCGTTTAATGGGGGAAGCACGAAGGAAGTGACAGGAAGCGCTGTAGGAAGCGACGGGAGTGAAGACGGAAGCGCGGGAGGAAGTGACGGCAGTGATGGTTAAGTGCGAAGGAAGCATGCGCTTCTAGACAGAGCAGGGAATGAACATTTGAAGGGGGAATCGCGCTTCTGAAATCGCTCCGAATCGAGAGCTATCCAAGAAGCGTGCTTTCGGTTAGCTCCTGCAGCACTTCCTTTCGTAGCGANGGGGGGGGGGGGGGGGGGGGGGGGGTGCTTCCCCGCAACCTTGTTTCAAACAATTTATCCACACAAGAATTGAAGCCAATGAGCAAAAAGTTGCTTCTGTGCTGAAAAAGATAACTGACTCCCTTCATAGGGTATATACGGAGGAACTTACCTAAAAGCAAAATACAAAAAAACATAAAAAACCATTCAGACTTTAGTTACTTCTGCTGCTTCTCACTTGGTACTTCGACTGGTTTCACTACTGATGTCTCCTCCACTGGGCGGTCTTTTGCAGGAGAGTCTTGGCAATGGCTGCACTGGTTAATATTAACCAGCTTTTGCACATCTTCCTTGATGTTATCGACAGTCCCCATGAGCTCATGTAAGTCCCTATGGTTGTCTTCAATTCTGGAATCTTGACAGCCCATTTGGCTCGCCATCCATTTCACCTCCTCTGCAATTGCACTACATTTCTTGACCCCCCTATTCATTATGTCATAAAGCCAGTGCATATGTTGCTTCCTTGACCCCCCTGTTCATTATGTCCTTGTCGTTGTTTGCCATTGGAACCCGAGAGAGGAAAAAAACCGTGTGCGTTGTGGAAACAGGTTGAGCCGACTTGGTGCTGGGAAGCCTTTCGTTTTCGTCAATGCAGAGAAGGTCGAGTGATATCGCCTGGGTCATCTCTACAGGAGGTTTGAATTTAGACGCTTCTTCAAGGTCACAATAAGAAGCAAACAAATCGAGAGGAGTCTTCAAGCTGACGCCTTCCATGGCTCGTGCAAAGGATCTCATCAAACGACCAAGGGGCAGGATGCCTGGCCTGACATTTATGCTAGTCACATGGACTTTGTCTCCAATTGTGCAAAATGGAGAACAACTGGTCGCCAGAAAACGAGAGAGATGCCGGATGCTGGGAGGACAAGAAGGATGGACGCCCTTCCTTGGCCTAGTGGTTAGATGTCTAGGGAACATAAATCCAAATTTTTATTTGACCCTTAACTATTGATAAACCAATTTTTAACTTAGCTCCTAAGTTAGCTAAGTTGTCAGCTTCAAAGTTGTTGCTTCTAAGGATATGATAAAAGGCGATTTGCATATTTGCGGAGATTTGTCGGACTCGCTCATAGATTCTTTTGATTTTAACTGCGCCTTGATTGTATCCCGAGGTCATTTTTTGAAGGACTTGTTTTGAATCTCCCATTACTGTGACTTTTGTGATCTTATTTTGTCTAACCAGATCCAACCCAAAGAGAAGCGCAAGCCACTCCGCTTCATTATTGGTTCTGTGACCTAAACCCCAGGCGTATGTCGAAACTATATTTCCTTCGGGATCGTAGATAATCCCACCCGCACCTTCCTCCCTAGGATTTCGTTTCGAGGTGCTGTCAAAGAAGAGAGTGGCTGAATTTTTCCCTAGCCTCCAATGAAGGAGATCTTTTGGATTTTTCCTTTCTTTTTTGATTAAGGGCTCTGCTTCCTCTTCTTTGCTTTTTGATGTGTCTTCCATCTGTGCCTTGCTCTAGATCTCGTTACAGACCCCCCTGAGTTTTGAGATGATTCTGGCCTTACTTCAACATAGGGCTGTTGTGGGTGTATAGGTTCGTAGCTTGCTTCTTGTCCTATTTCTATTAACACTGGCTCGCCCTCCTTGTTTTCCTGGTGATTGACTTCCTTTTCTGTTATTGCTATATCAGTTGGCTCAGAGCCTTCTGTAGTCAAAACTTGAAATCTGTTCTCTGTAGCTTTCTTTTTTTTTGCTGGGGTATTTGCCTGGCTAGAACTTGCTTTGTTCCATTTTCTTCGGCTAACTTTGTTCCATTCTTCTCTTGGGATCTCTCCTTCTTGCTAGACTTTCTTTTGACAAGATTTTGCAAAATGCCCATATTCGTGGCAAACCTTGCACTTGAAAGGAATTTGTTCATAGTCGACAGTTTGGAGGTGGCTCCATCCTTCCATAGATAGGTTTATTGCTTCTGGAAGACCTTTTTCCAAATCTACTTCTACACAAATTCTTGCACAGGATAACATCAGTGGTTTTGGCTTAGATTTATCTATGTATTTCCTAAGCGAATTCTCGATGGCTTTGAGATCTTCATCATTCCAATAGTGGAGCAGGAGATGCGGAAGTTTGACCCATACCGGGATTGAGGAGGGGATATCCTTTTCTGGATCAAAGGATAAGTCCCATTTGTTGAGGTACATTCCTCTTGGGTCCATGAAATACGGGCCATTCTTGAAGATTAAATTTCTATCTTCTCTTTTTTCTAAAAGAAAAACAAAGAACCCTTGCCCACATAAATTTTGCTGAACTTCTTCCTGAATCAGGGGTTGCTAGTTTTTGTTCAGCCAGATTTCAATAGAACGGGGGGATGGCTAGAGCCTGGTGAAATGACCGACCAAACCTCTTTCATTGAGAGCGACAACTTTGAACTTGGACGCCAAGGAAGATAGCTTCACATCTGGCACTTCCGTTCTTTTGACAAATCGAGAATCGCCTGGTGGAGGCTTGGCATTAAAATGGATATTAAAGCTCTATTGGAAAAAATAGCGATATAAAACTTCTGAGAAATATTTTTAAAATGTTGTAAGAAATGGACTTGGCCCCATGCAAACTGTTTTTGGTAACTAAGGTTTACACACACGTTTTGCAACAACAGATATTATCGAGAAATAGTTGAAGAGATTTAATTTTGGGGAAAACAAATGTGCCTAGAATTTGAAATTGAATTTTACTAATGTCGTCAAGTAAACCAAAGACTATATGATTGAAAGACAACTCAGCATGTATGGTATCTCCATTAAAGGAGTCCTTGATGCATCTCCCAAGAAAAATACAACTATACTAATATATTTGTAAAGCAATAATAGAGAACAAAAGCGAAGGGGAGAAGATGACTAGTCTATTATTTCATTATAAAACAGTCTACTTCTGAAGTATACTCTGCAAAAGTGTTTTGGATAAATTAAAGAGATTGGATAATTTCTGTAATGTTGGTTCTGGGAAACTGTTAAGATATTCTTCACTCTCAGATATCTGAAACGATTTGGACCCTAGGGTGGTGCTTTCTGTATACAGCATATTTTGCTGGGATCATTATTATTGTGCTTTAAGGTATTTTCTGGTTTGTGATTTTCTTTGTGCAGAATTGTTTCTGCATGGCTTGTGGGGCATGATTATTTCCATTTCCTTGTGAAACATTTATATTCTGGCTCTTTGCTAAAAGATGATAAGGTTCTTGCTATTTACTGTTTACAGATTGTTCATTGGAGGCATTACTTGAAATTCCCTGAGGAGGCTAGGCTGTCACAAGAGGCTAAGGATCTTATTTGTAGGTTACTTTGTGATGTTGAACACAGGCTTGGTTCTAGAGGTGCTAATGAGATAAAGGCAAGATACTGAACTCGGACATTCTATCCATTTTTACAGGTTCAAGAATTGCCCTTTATTGAATTATACTTGTCAATCTCATTTTTAAAATTATAAATCTAACCTTTATCTGTCCTCTTCAGGCACATCCATGGTTTAAAAGCATTGTATGGGATAAGCTGTACGAAGTTGAGGCAGCATATAAACCAGAGGTCAACGGGGAACTTGACACACAAAACTTTGAAAAATTTGATGAAGTAAGCCCTTATTGGTTTCTTGAAATAACCTTGATTCCATGCTCTTGTTATTTTGAACAATGTCTCAATTTAGTTGTTTTCAAGGGTTGCATCTCTGGTGTCCCTTGACTCTTATTTTAAAAGCAGAGAGAAACAGTTCATATATGATCCATGCTTCTTGCATGTGTACTTATATACTTATGATCAATGCTTGCCATTCTCTATGTTACGTTAGCTCACTTTGTAAATTTTGATAGCATTGACTATGCACTGTAAACAGAGTTGTAACTTATGAATCTATTTGTATTAAACTTTGCTCCAATATACTGTGGCTGGTACTGAAGGTCCTAATTGATCGTTAAACTACTTTAGAACATTTCAAGCTAAAATGGTTTGCATAACTATGCAATATTTCAGATTAATGCTGTTTAAATTTTTTCCGTCAATAAATAAATAGGGATGCTGACTGCACTTGTATATTTTTAATTAATTTAAAAATGAAGGATGCCAACGTAAATTAGTATAGTGCAAAGTTGTATGAGTTGAATATATTGTTTTATCTAGCTGTACTGAACTATTGCTCTCTTCTCATCGAGGCATCCAATATATCTATAAAGTAGATAAAAGGAAGTCTGTATCCTGAAATGGTGGCTAAATTATATGCCTATTAATATTGCTCAACAACCAAAATGTGAGCAATACTATTGCTTACAATCAATTCATGGACACATCAATGAAATTTAGAATGTTCAAATGAATTATTTTATAAATTTAGGCACGTCTTACAGACCTGCAGGTTAAATTTAGGCACGCCTGACATTCTCCTTAACATTCATTTTCTATCCTTTTACCTAAATTTTTTAACATTGCCATTAATTGTTTCAGGATGTTTGAGAGTGGTTCCAACCTCATCGGACTTAATATGCAAAAAGTAGAATTTTTAAATCCCATTCAGAATTAAACAGACTTAATGGTTTTCAGGATTTCAGGATTGCAAAGTTTCTACCAAATTCTATTGTGTTTGAGGGTATGGGGTTGGCATTTAATCAAGCACATCAACCCCTATATATACTTTAAAGTTGGTGGTGTTGATTGTTGAACTCCTCTGTCATGACCTTAATAAAATGTACTCTTCAGTGAAGAAAAATCACTTATTAAGCATGGGAAGTTTTTTCTACCTTATTTTAATGATTGTGTTACCATTCAAACTAGCAGTCTTGCATAGGCACGCAAAATGTTAGTGATCGGTAAGCATGTGAAAAGAGGCTTATATCCAGTGTCACCACGACCTAGCCTCTCTCAACTTCTTTGGGCAAATTCCAAACCCAGGGGAGAGTCACTATAGATACTCGCAGACACCAAAACAGAGCAAATACCTTTGTACAACCCTGTAACCAGATCAGTGCCTTCTTATGGAGTCAAACAAAGTATGCCGAAGACAACTAAGGTCTGAGATGAGGAATTAATTGAACCTTGTAAAATACCATTAACCAATACTCAGAGCCTTTAATACAAATCTGGAAATAAACGGTACTCAAATAAATTGTCACTGTAAGTCAAAATTTAACTGCTGTCATGGAATTATCAGCGTTTACCAGAGTCTGAAAAATCAAACAGATTTCTGATTTTATATGTTTTCACCAAAAGACAAGGTTCTGTTGAGTATTAGTACAGCTATGTAGCTTATAATCCAAGATAAGTCTCATATTTAATGATACCAACTGAGAGTATAAGTCACTGTAATCAAGCAACCACTGTAAACTGATTTCTGGGATTTGACAACAGTAATTTGCAGAACTCATAAATTTCTTCAGAGCCCACAGAAAATATCGGCCTTGAGAATAGATGGCAGCATGGACAAAGGCGAATCGAGCAATCAATTAAATTTGTGAGAGAAAGTCTACTGCAACTTCATTGTCTGTGTTTTTAGCATTTTCAGTTTTCACCTATCCTAAAGGTCACCAATCAAGACACCCTTGAGGATTTGTGGACAAATCCACTAGGGTGCACTTGTTCCATGGATTAAATTTTGCAATTAGCAACTATTTTTTGACTTTTGGATTTTTCATGCTTTTAGGGTTTTTGTTTATTTTTTTCATACTTTTTAGGTTTTTTCAATATATGGATGCATGCAAAAATGAAAAAGATGCAAGAATTTTAATGAAGGGAGTTGAAGGAGGGTTTTGGATTATCTTCTCTAACTCTAGGGCTATGAGAGATCGAGATCAACGTCGCCGAATATCGTGTCGCCGAATATATCGCTGAGGGTCCAAAAATAAATTATCGGATTTATTGGCGAAAATGTCGGCAAACAACGGCAAACATCGGCAATATATTGGCAAACTGAAAAAAAATACAAAAACATGTATTTTTTTTCAATTTTGTAAACATCTAAAGCAACTAGAACATCAAATAAACGCAATGCGACATGGATATGGAAAGAAAACCGATATATAAGATGTATAAGACATCTAGTGATACATCACACTTAAAAAATGAATTGTGTCTTGGATCCTGAGTCCCCAATTCATGAATAATGAACATAAAGAAAGGAAAAAAATAATTTTCTGTTACAAACATCACTTATAAGTTATTTGCTATTTTTAATAAATCTTCTATGGTATTTTTTAAATAAATTGTCCCTGTTTTAAATAAATTTTCTAGGGTTGTTTTAAATTAATTGTTGTCAATGAAAGTAGGGAGGGGTTTAGGGTGCACATACCTTGAACTTGAAGCTTGGTGTCTAGACCAGTGTTGAGCCATGCACCAATAAACCAATCTCTCTCTTTCCTCCATGCACCAACAATCTAGCTGCGGGCAGACCGATATTCTAACATTTTGTAGGCACCAACAGTCTCAACTCTCGACTCTAGCAGATTTACATTCACCCTAGCTCTCTCCTCCAGCACCGTGTTCACCCTAGCTCTCTCTTCCAGCACCAGTGTTCACGACTCCTCCACACTCACACACCCTTTAGCTCTCTCCTCCATCTAGCGTCGGCGTTCCCTCCACTCTGGACAACGCATGCAATCGCAGAGCCTAGTTCTTCTCCCTCCACACGTATTCAATGTTCACGGGCAGCTCGGAAGACCGAAAAATACCCAAAAAAGGCATGTTTTAAGCCGTTTTTCATGCCTCGACGGACATGCGATGTCATCCCATCAACTAGCGATGTTTGCCAATAAAATCGTGAAAACATCGCCCTAAACATCGGTCCGATGTTTGCCGATAATATTGCCGCCAATGAGACATTGCGATATCTTGCAATGTTGGCGATAAATCACCGATGTTGGTAACATTGCTTTCAATACTTGTAGCTAGGGCATAAGCTAGCAACCTTTAGGGTTAGGTAGCAAAACAATAGGGTATATGGGGAAGTCCAAGGTCCTAATTGATATGGAGAGCTTCTGTAAAGGAAGGTCTCCTCAAACAAGTAGACAAAACGCTAACATAAAACCCTATTTCAGTCTAAAGCACCTTATGGGAAACGCTAGACCTACCTTAAGAGAAAACATGTGAGCATTAACCAAAATATCAACAAGAGTTACCTTAGGTTTTCCTTGAGCATGAGTTATTTCAACCATGCTTAGCATCCACTTAGCAAGAGCACAAACGAATCCCTAGATTCATGCACATTCATTCAACAAGCAAGAAAAGATCATCTGAGAGGTGTGCATCACTTCAAAAGCTCATAAACCAAGACAAAGATGAAGGATTTCATAATTTTAACCCATGTCTTCATGATTTTACAATGATGTGAGAATGTCTATTTATACTTTTCATCCTCTACTATTTTTTTGGGTAAATTCCCCACAAGTTGGGAAATAAGTCATAAATGGACAAAATATAGCAAAATAAACAAAAATAAGGCTTCACTTAGTGGAATAGTGGGCCAAAGGAGGACGTCATGCCCCAACTAACCCCAAAATGATGCTTATGTCTCAACACCCTCCTTTCTAAGCTTGCAGGCTCAATGGTGGAAATGATGATATCATAGGGCAAAACACTAGAGAAGGGGTCTCTGAGTGCTAGAATTAGGTCCAAGTGGGTGAAGGAGTTGTGCTAGATAGGGGACAACAACCCTTTATTAGAAAGATTTTGGACCCCTCACTCTATGTTAGGCCCTGCTAGAGTACTGCAGCAGCTTTGAGGCTTAACAAATTGGATTAGGAAGTTTCATCAAAATTGTAGGGTGTTGAGTCGTTGACTTATGTCCTTGTATGATCAAATTTGAGATTCATGGTAGATGTAAGTGCTAGAGCCTAGAGGAGGGAGACATAGGGTGCTATTGATGAATAGGATTCCAATATAGGCAATGATTCATCGACATGTATGATTTATGAATTATGTTTCACATTCATTTTTTTAAATGTCCTTGCTCACACACACACACACACATATTTATTGCGTTTCCCCGTTTCTAAAATATTGTCGGTCATGTTTGCAACATGTCCTCGTTTAGGAAACTTGTTCTTGTTTCCCCATTTTGTGCAACTCAGAATCTAACCCAAACCCTAAATCTATAAGATGAACCCTAACCTCGTGCTTCTAGGCATTTAGCTAGTACTACTATTACTACTATAATTGTAGGTGACCTCGAGGAGTCCGAGCTTGAGCCAGATGATGCTAGCCTGATTCTAGTTCTAGCATTGGTGATGAGTTTGATGATTGATCATGTTTATTAATGACATGTATGATGTATGATCATTGATATATGCATGATGTAGTAGCATCATAACATGTTTTTTGGACCCTACATGACATTTAGGTCGCATTGATTATGTTTTTTGTTAAAAAAATGTATTGCATATTACACTTAGTGATATTTTGATAAATTCACCCTTATATGGTATATACATGAGCAGACTTTGGATATTGTCTGTAATGCTTTGGAATCATGGATTATAATCTTTAAAATATTGTTTTTCTTTAAAATTTAAGTATTTTAATAGGGCAAAACAACCCTTTACAGTAAAATTTGGAGCCCTCACTCTAGGAAAAGCCTTGCTAGAGTAGTGCAACAACTCTGAGGCGTAACAAATTGGATTAGGAAGTTCATCAAAATTGTAGGGTGTTGAGTTGTTGACTTATGTACTTGTACGATCAACTTTGAGATTCAAGGTTGAGGTAAGGGCTAGAGCCTAGAGGGAGGGAGGCTTAGGGTGCTATTGATGAATAGGATTCCAATATAGGCAATGATTTGTCGACATTTATGATTGATGTTTCACTTTCTTTTTTTTAATGTCCTTGCTTGTATATATATATTGTGTTTCCCCATTTCTAAAATTTTGGCGGTCATGTTTCCATTGTGTCCTCGTTTATGAAACTTGTCTTTGTTTCCCTAGTTTGTGCAATTCAAAATCTAACCCTAACCCTAAAGCTATAAGATGAACCCTAACCTCGTGCTTCTAGGCATTTGTAATGTCCTCTTCTACTTAAGCACCAAAACACCCGTTAACCTATTTAATTCCCATAGGTTTGAGCGGGTATCTCCGAAAAGGAGAATTGACTGAGGACATTTGATACTTAGAGCAAAATAGAGCATTCATTCAGTATTAAGTCCTCAGTATGGTAAAGAAAACCTTATTTCTTTAGGCTTAAAGTCCACATGCAATTAGAATTGCATGCATGCAAAAAGTGGCGTGCTTACCCTAAAAGTGACATGCAAACCCTAAAAGTACATGTTAAGCTATTTAAGAAGGGTCATTGAACCAAAGAGGGCATCCATGACTATTATTGTTGAGCTTGGTTTTTAGAGCAGCAACAACAAGTGCGCAACAGTAGTTGGGGTTGGAGACGAAGGTCTTCAGCTAACAAGGGGTTTCGACAGTGAAATCTATTTTCCCTAATCACTTCAGGGTAGATCATCCAGGTCTATCATCAACATTCATCATATTCATTCATCTTCCATGATCCAACACACAGAGAAGATTTATTTGCAGGTTCACATTTTGCAGCTGGGGAAATAGCTGGAAGTCCTTAGATGAATTTGTTGGGACCCAAAATATCAGTTTTTCCTCCGCATCTCATCTTTATCTTTCTTAGCAGACTCACCACAATGCATTAGGTTATTATCAGTTCCTTGTTTGCATATCTGGAGCAGTTAGCAGCAGAAACGTGAGAGAGGGGGACGCGAGCATTTGAGGGGCAGATCAACTCGCTAGGTGCCTTAGAGGAGGCAAAAGCTCTGCATGTGATCTCCAATATCTCCGGCAAGTATAGACCATCATCTCGACAAAGTTTTAGCAGCAAGGGACTTCTCCTCCTTCAGAAACGTCAATATCATCAGAAGAGGGCACACATGTAGCTGGGCGTCAAATAGAGGAGAGGAGCACTATCTTGTTGACAAACATTGCATGCATCTTATCTCTTGAGGACTATCAGCTTAATTATCAGTAATATGTGTATATATTCTTACTGGAAGGCTCTAGTTTTACCCTATATTCTCTCTAGATTAGCTATATTTTAGGGCCATTTGGCACGGCACTTTTGCATGCACATTTTATTCAGCGTTTTGCACATCATTGAGTGTATGAACAAACAACATAGTAGCAAAGTACAATAGAATATCATTTGGGATATTACAACATTCATCTAGTACTACTATTACTTCTGTAGTTGTAGATAACCTTGAGGACTCTGAGCTTGAGCCAGATGATGATGCCATTTCCTATGCGATTGCTAGTCCTAATTCTAGTTCTAGCAGTGGCAATGAGTTTGATGATTGATCATGTTTATTAATGACATGTATGATGTATGAGGTATGATGTAGTGGCATCATAACATGTTTTTTGGGCTCTATAGGCCATTTTGGTCTCATTGATTATGTATTTTGTTACAAATACGTATTGCATAGTAGACTTCGTGCTATTTTGATATATTCACCCTTATATGGTATATACATGAGCAACTTTGTATATTTTGTCTCTAATGCTTTGGAATCATGGATTAGAATCTTTAAAATTTAAATATTTGATGTATTTTAGAGTAAATTGAGTCATTAAATTTAAATCAGCTGAGCCATTGCCGATTCAATATTGATTCCGTGTCCAAGTCCGAGTTCAAGATTGGCATTGATAATATACATACATACATACATATATATATGTGTGTGTATGTGTGGATAAATAATTGATAATTTGTAGATGATGATTTACAATAACATGTGACATTGCCAATATCAGTGTTGCAAACATCTCTGATTTCTCTCAAGTTTTTCAAGTTGCAGATTTTTCTGATATTTTCATAATTCTTCAAGTCTAAGTTTCTTCTCGCCAATGATTTCCAACAATTTCCAATATTTTTCCCAATTTTGTTTGTAGACCCTCGACAATGTATTCCCTGAAATGATGTTTGCAACATTGGTCTAGATATAGATTGAAGTTTGAACAGTCCTGTGCATGATAAGTCAGGTTTTTTGTATCATTGTTGAAAAAATCAGCATTGACAAAAAATCGACAAGGATCTGGATTACAACTGATTGACAAATTGGCGAAAAAATTGGCAAACTATGGCAATAATTAAAAAAGTACAAATAAATTAGAGATGAGAAGAGTAAAGCAGAAAAACTGTTGCTTGTTGAGGGCTTGAACATAATCCTCTTATTGTCAGCCAAATGTGCAATCAAGGACACACTGTCACCTTCAATTCCCAAAAGTGTGAGATAAGAAAGGAAAGCTCAGGCAAATTGGTGGCAACAACAACAGAGCCTCAAACAATGTTTACATACTCAATGAAGGAAAAATATTGAAGAAAAACACAAGATCAGGAGGAGCATCCCTTTGCCATTGATGTCAAAGGGGGAGAATTGCAAAAAGGGAGAGAATTGCAGGCAACAGAGGAGTTGCAGACAGGGGGGGTATCTATAGTTTTGTTGCAGAACTGTATGAAGTTTGTTATCAATGACAAAGGAGGAGATTGTTGGAAATATTGTTGTCATTGATGTCAAAGGCAAGGGGAGATTATAGGTTTCCAAGATAAAGATTGTTGGAAATAATGTTTTTGGATTTTTGATGTTCAGTTTGGATACTCTATATTTGAAGGCATTTTTACTCCAGATACTAGCTCAAATGGAGGTATAAGTTACATGGTTGAAAAACTTATTTTGAGACTTTTCCAATGAGATATGGAAGTCCCTCTAACTCCATAGGAATGAGGAGATATGAAGGATTTGAAAAGTCACCCGAGCTAGAATTTTAGGTCTGCCCTTCCAGGATATTGAACAATGTTTGGTCGGCCCAGAAAGTGACTTAAGAATAGTATCGATTAGTGTTATCAGAATTGGACTGGTGGTCGAACCGACCGACCCCAGGACCCGGAACCGGAGAAAAACTGTATCAAAAAATCGGTTGAGAAAAAATACATAAAATATTTATATTTTCAATATATATATATATATATATATATATATATAGACATATCTATCTATATATATAATATATTTGTGCATCCATGTGAATTCAAACCATTATACACAAATATGCCAACTGTTTGGACCAAGACTTTTTTCTCTTATAAATCTGATATGAAAGTCAACAGGCCAACTGTTTGCAACATGTTTTTTTTCTCTTTGAAATGAGAACACTACCTCTTTCAACTCCTTTGTTATTGAATTTATTGACTGTTCATTTTGGTTGTCCTCCATGAACCTTGGAAGGAAGGCGGAGATTCTAATAATTTATGCCATATTGCCCATTCGGTTCCTTCAATAAATGCTGGAAATGTGCTGTAATTACTTCAGAAATCTGCTGAATTTTTTTGACTCTGACTACCTCAACATTTTGTACCTGCAAGATTGTGTTCATACTTTCCCTCATGTTTGCAAAATTGTGAAAAAATCTGGTATTCTCATGATTAGCAACCCAAGTGGCCCTGCCTGTCTCGACTCTCCATTGAGAACTTTTCCTGTTTAGTAATGCCCTTCATAACTCCTTCAACCTCTTCAGGGTTAGCTGTTCATTTTTCCTCAAAATGCCACTAGTATTCTGAAAAATCTATATAATATAGTAATATAGCTGTTTTTTTTATATTATGTATATATATGGTTATATTATATTATATATAGATTAAACCTATATATGCTATAGATTAATATGAACTTTCTATTAATATGAAACCATTGTTGATGAAGCTATTGAAGGCTGAGAACACCCACCGATGTCCCGTATACCTATGAATGCCGTATACCTATGAATGCATGTCGAAGTTGGATAGGTCGATGAATGCCCATTGAACTCCCATATGCCAGTGAACTCCCATATGCCAATGAATGCCCGTTGACCAATCCCATATGCAGATATTTCAAAATAGTGTTTTCTTTGGCATGCTCATGGAGGAGGAAAGATGTTTTGAGAAAGTTTTCTTGCAGATTTGGGCTAACTATGAAGCAGATTAGAGGTAGATTATGAAGCAGATTAGAGGAAGATTATGAATAAGATTAGAGGCAGATCAAAGGGAGATTATGGAGCTGATCTGAGGCTGATTGAAGCTAATAATGAAGTAATATTTGAGGTGATCTTGTCAATATTATTGTAGCTAATTATATATTAGGTTGGAGCCTACATATTACTGAGTTGGTGCTCAGTCGTGGAGAATGGTGTCTCCAATAGGTTGGTGCCTACATATTGTTGATGAGGAGATTGGTGTCTGCAGTAGGTTGGTGCCTACAAACTTTGTAACAATAGGTTGGTGCTTACATTAATTTATAAAGATAATCTTTTGTGCTTTTCTTCTGAAGGGGTTGCTACGTTAAATTTTGAGTACTGTGATTTGAGTATATGTGTATGTACTGTTTCAAAGTAAATAGATGATTGGTGAATGTTTAAAAAGGGAAAAATTATCTTATACTGATTCACCTCCCTCTCAATATAACCATAATCCCAACAATTGGTATGAGAGTAGGTTTCTTCAGAAACAATTTGACCACTGGAAGGAAGATGTCGGAGAGCACATGGCAATCAAAACTGGGATTGATGAAGAAGATAACAATGAGAAAGGTCTTTTTCTTAGACAAAGCTCCTTTGTTTGATGGATCAAACCTATGTCACATGGTTCGGGTTCGGGTTCGACAACTTTTAGGTTTGATTCGGGTTCGAATTTTTCCATAAGGTTTGGATGAGGTTCGCCATTAGGTTCGTCTTTATATATATATATAATTTAAATATAATTATTAATTATATTATATTATAATTATTAATTACTTTATAGTTATATGTATGTTNAAATACAATACATACGTTATATTCAACTTTAAAATTAAATATAACATAAAGTTTAATATAATTATATATACATACATATTATATTAAACTTTAAAATTAAACATGACATAAAATAATAAAATAACAATGCATATGTGATATGTGACAATAAGTGTAAGTAAAATAAAATCTTAAATAAATCTAACTTTGAACTTTGAATATGGAGATGAGAGAGGCGGCACGGAGTTATAGTCGAGGGTTTCAAAATGATGAGATCGCTCAAGCAATAGGGTCAAAGGTTTGTTCGATGAAGGTTCGACGGCAAGTCAAGTACCTGCACATGCGACGGTGCTGAGGGTTTGACAAATGATTTGGATATTGTATAATGCATATTACGCCTGTCGAACTATAGACTCCGCGCAGTGTTGTTAACCAGAAGCAAACATAAGTTGTTTGCAGCTTAAATCTCGAGTCTGTCGCCTCAAAGCATTTATCCACCTTGAAAAATGTTAACGTGATGATGTTCGTGAGACTCGCACCATGAGAAACGTTTTAGGTTCGACGAACCTCATCGAACCCGAGAAATTTTATTAGGTTCGTAGAACTTCCAACCTCAAGCTTGAAGTTCGCCGAACCTTGTGACTTAGGATCAAACTATGCAGTCTGGATCCTCAAATGAAGACATTTGAAGACCCTTGGGTTAGATATCTGGAATTTAGTTATTATACATAATACAACTCCAACTGCCCCTTCAACATAATGCAACTACAAAGGAGTCGAGAGAAAATATTACAAAAGCAATGGATGCCATTTTGAGTGGCTTGCCAAATTCTTTGTTTGACAGGGTAAAGAGGTGTACATCAGTTAAACGAATTTGGGACAAGCTACAAAGCATCTATTAAGAGATATCCGTTGATCGTTCCAACTGTAATTCAGAGACTGAAGAAGTACAATCTATGAGAAAGCTAAAAGGAGGACTTGTCAAATGCAAAGGTAAGCTACTCTTCAAGTGTCTTAATTGTGATAGAATAGGACATTTAGCTACTAATTGTTCATATGCAAGGAAAGATATTGATGATGAAGAAGAATCTCTCTTCATAACCATGGAACCAAAGCATGTTAATGAAGAAAATGAATATAATTAGACAGATTCAAATTTAGAAGATATTAATATGGATCTTAATGCAAAATTCGTCAGTGCTGTAGTTAACTTCTCACTACTTCTTATCATGATGAAACACAGAAGACAATTTTCATCCTGAAGACCCAACTAGAAGAGGCAAAAGGTACAGAAGTAGTGAGAAGTCAATTCAAGGAGAAGGAAGAAAATAATGAGATGCTAGAATATGAAGTTGTCCCATTAAGAAAGAAGCGGACTTGCTCAAGGTAGGAAGGGCAAGGACAAATCACATGCTTCTAATTGTACACTATATTGGTTGATCTCAAAGTGGGACCAACACCCAAGCTAGCAAAATAAACAAGGAAGCAAGCACCGAGCCGGGGATATTTTGCTTGCACTCACAACTTTTAGATATGTAAAGAGAAAGGTAGGTTAATCATAGGTATGGGTAGCTTAGTGAGTTGGTTAATCAGTTACAGTGGATAGCATTAGTAACCAGTGCTAGCGGTAAGGGAAGCAAAACTTCAGAGAGAGAGAGGGAGAGCTTAACAGAGAAGCATAAGATGACATGGCCAACCACGAAAAATAAGAGAGGGAGGGAAAGGAAATAGGAATTGGAAATGTCAAATGCTCAATTACACAGAAGCTTGAAGAGCACTGAAACTTTGAACAAAATTCTCAGTTATCAAATGTCACTATTCATCAAAATAGGCCTTGGCTATGATGAGAATTGAAAGACCTCTAAAGAAGATGCAAGTATCGAAAATGAAGAAAATCCTAAAAGCTATGCTAATGTTCTCAAAGGATCCATCAATAATGAAAGCAACAATAGGAACAAAAACGATGACCAACAACAACTTGATGGGTTCAAAAGACAAATTCCTTCAAGAAGATCTTTCACACCCAGGCCAAAGACTTCTTTGGTTATTGTTTCCATTGCAATAATTTTGGTCATAAAGCAATAGATTGTAGAGCATATACAAGAAGTGATCATGTCAGAAATGGAAGTAGAGGATCTTATAAGACCTCGAAGGATGATGATGTGAGAGACAGTCCCAGAAGTTCTCACGATTTGCTGATAGAAACTGCAACTCATTTGCTCCTTTACTTGATATCGAGTACTATAAGTGCACTATGGGCACATAGCTCGTTATTGTAGAAGCAACATGATAGGAGCTTTTACGCAAAACATGGAAGAAGATTTCATTGCCAAACAGAAAAAAGAATACTCAATTGTTTGGAAAAGGAAGCAAAAGCAAGAAGATCTAGAAGAGACAGGCTTCAGAGAAGAACAAAAAAAGGAAGAATGTGGACTTGTACAGTTGTACTCTATGCTCAAGATAAAGGGAACCAATGGTATATTGAAAATGGATGTTCATGACACATAATAGGGGATTAGTCGAAGTTTCTCACATTTAAAGAAAAAAAAGAAGGTAGTGTTGACCTTGGAGATGAGAAGACTAAAGTAGAAAATGTATTGCTTGTTGAGGACTTGAAGCATAATCTTCTTAGTGTTAGCCAAATGTGTGATCAATGACACACCCTCACCTTCAATTCCCAAAATGTGAGCTAAGAAAATAAAGCTCAGGTAGATTGGTGGCAACAACAAAAAGAACCTCAAGCAATGTATACATATTCAATGAAGGAAAAATATTGAAGAAAAGCACAAGCTCAAGGGGGAGCATCCCTTTGCTATTGATGTTGAAGGGGGAGAATTGCAGGCAAAATAGGTTTGTTGTGTAATTGTCTAAAGTTTTCCATCAATGACAAACTGAGCGATTGTTGGAAATATTGTTGTCATTGATGTCAAAGGTAAGGTGAGATTACATATGTCCAAGATAAAGATTGCAAGATGGAGATTGTTGGAAATTTTGTTTTTGGATTTTTGATGCTCAGTTTAAATACCCTATCTTGGAAGGAATTTTTACTCTAGATACCTAGTATCCCTTTACTATTGATGTCAAAGGGGGAGAATTACAGGAAAAAGTGGAGTTGCAGACATGTGGAGTACCTATAGGTTTGTTGCAAAATTGTCTAAAGTTTTCCATCAATGAAAAACGGGGAGATTGTTGGATTTATTGTTGTCATTGATGTCAAAGGCACGAGGAGATTACATATTTCCAAGATAAAGATTGCAAGATGGAGATTGTTGGAAATATTACTTTTGGATTTTTGATGCTAAGTTTGGATACCCTATCTTTGAAGGTTTTTTTACTCTAGATACCTAGCTCAAATGGAAGTATAAATTATAGGGTTGGAAGCTTATTCCGAGACCTTTCCAGCAGTATATGGAACTCCCTCTAAATCAATTGGAATGAGGAGATATGTAAAGTCAGCGCAACCATAATTTAAGGTTGGCCTTGCCTAGATTTTGAACAATGTTAGGTTGGGCTAGAAAGTGATTTAAGAATAGTATAAATAGAAGGTGCACTCTCTCCTTTGCTCCTTTCATCATCTTGGAGATCTCTCATAGAAACGTTGTGCACTTGTGGAAGATGAAGGTCTTTTAGGGTTTGAAGATGTATTTGAAGATGTTTTCTAGGTTTTGAAGATCTTCTTGATGATATCCTCTTGAATGTTGTTCCTAGGGTTTTAAAGGTTCGCCAAGGAAGAGGAAAGATTGTTTTGATAAATTTTTAATTGCTAATAGGGCTAATATGAAGCAGATCTGAGGTATATTAAGAAGCAAATCAGAGGTAGATTATGAAGCAAATCAAAGGAAGATTATGAAGCAGATCAAAGGAAGATTATGGAGTTGATCTGAGGTTGTTTGTGTTGTAGATTGAAGCTGATTATAAAGTAATATTTGATGTGATTTTGTCAGTATTACTGTACCTAATTATATAGTAGGTTGGAGCCTATATATTACTGAGTTGGTGCTCAGTTGTGGAGATTGGTGTCTCCAATACGTTGGTGCTCCGTATTGTTGAGTTGGTGCTCACTTGAGGGAATTGTTGTCTCTAGTGGGTTGGTGCCTATAAACTTTGTATTAGTAGGTTGGTGCCTACATGAATTTATAAAGAGGATCTTTTGTAGTTTTGTTTCAGAACGGTTTTCATGTTAAATTTTGTGTACTATGATTTGAGTTTATGTGTATTTACTGTTTCAAAGAAAATGGATGGTTGATGAATGTTCAAAAAGGGAAAAAGTACTTTATATTGATTCACCACCCCCTCTTAGTATAACCGTAATCATCATGAGTCAAAACCATGGTGTACCACATGGAATTTGTAAAGGATGGTTGAGAGGAGAGGAATTCAGATAGGAGTATAGTCAACAATCAATTAATTGAAAAGGTTTGTGCTCTTTGCTATGTTGATAATCCCTTTTTGGTTCTCAAGGCATACAAAGCTTACATTGGAATTGCTTGAGCCATGCCATGAATACAAGCACAAAGCAATCGCAATCTAAACCCTAGATTCATGAGGATGAATGTATACGTATATGATAATGTTTTGGTGTCTTGCTGTTGAAAAGTAGTGTTGCAAAAGGTGAAGGTGGTGGTCACTTAAAGCGTACAAGACAATAATTGAAGTTATTTCTTTAAGGTTTTATTTGACATCGATAGTGTTCTAGGATATATCCATATTTCAATATTTACTAATTCAATACCTCCAATCCTACCCTCCAATCAAAATTTAAATCCTCATTGCAACAAATGCTACACATACATACGGAAGAAACGCCACTTTTGGCTAGTGATCTTGCTTGAACATAAAACTGTTATTTTATAAGCCCTTGTTGGTAGCTTACCTACACTATACAATTCATGATTCCCATTTCATTTTGAATGAATGAGAAATTATCTACCTAGCTTGCCCAAGATTTTATAAGATTCTAGTAATAAACAAGATAGTTCATATATGCTATTTTACTTGGTCATGTAGTTGCCTCCACCGTATAGAGTTAGACAACCACAGTGTCATGTTGCTGCACCAACTATTTGGAATAAAGGGAATTACAATAAAATACAAGTTTGAGAATAAGTTTTTGAAGTTTGAGGGACTTCATGACCTGAAGAATAATTGTTGAAGAGAATTAAATGATATACAAAGCAAAGGTATACAAAAAAATTGTTCCCCTAAACAATGTGGCCATTTCATCACAACTCTGACATGCAAGGTGGATGCAATAAGGTAATTGCTTCTCTATTTGTACATATTTATTTGTATATAATATATGTAGTATTTTCTCAAAAAATGCAGAAACGACTATAAGTTGTAGAAAATTTGACATATACACATCAAAGGAGAGGATGAAGGGACTCAACCACCATTTTGTTGGTTTTTCGTAGTTGCTTACACATTTATTTTCGTTAGAAGCTCCTTGATAATCACATACAACATTACAATCAACCTTGGGTGCAAGGTAGAATGGCCACTACCTCCCTAAACTCTTTCCATTAACCCAAACACGACCCTTTCCCATACTCCCCAAATTCAATGCTACATGATTGCCAACTTTTTTAGGGCATCGAAAACTGTTTATAGGTTGATCAAGAATGTAATGTCCTCTTTGGATTAGGCCTTGAGGCCCAAAACAGCTAACCTATGTGATTCCTGTGGGTTCGAGCGGTTACTGACAGTTAGGGAATCATCTAAGGACTGATGCCATCCATAGAAAATCTAGGGCATCATCATTAGGTCAAGAAGGGCCATCGGGGCCAAAGGCCACCTTCGTGCATGCCATCCAAGCATTATTTAATGATGCATGCACTCATTTGAGTCTCCATGCGCATGCATGCAAGTCAACTGCAAATTAGAAGATAAAGTGACCTAATTAGGTCAAAGATTAGGGTTTTTGCAGTTGAAAGTTATAAAAGGAGGATAAAGCAAAAGGAGACTACACTTTTGATGATTATTATTTTGGGAGCTCTTGAATAGCAGCACAATGTGCAGCACAGCAGTTGGGGTTGGAGACGACGTCTTCAACTAGCAGGGTTTCGGCAGTGAAATATCTGCCCTAGTCTCATTCAGGGTAAGCCATACAGGTTCACCATTTGCTCTTACATTCATTCATAGTTATCCAGTATACGGTGTAGATTGTTGCAGGGACACGTGTGCAGCCGTAAGGGGGTTTTCAGCCAGAAAGCCCTAATCAGTTGCTGGGTCTTCAGATCTCAGTTTTACTCTGAAACTCAGGCACCATTCTCATCATCGGCATCTTACTTCGGTACCCGGTGATTATAAGATCCGACCGTGCTCATCCGGAGTAGTTATCAGCTATTTCGGGATCAGGGGGCGTGAGCAGCTGTCTCTTTGGAACAATTCGCTAGCCTGCCTAGAGACCTTCGAAACTCCGCATGTACCAGGGATTCTCTTCGGCACGGGAAGGCTATCAGTACTGCAAATCAGCAGCTCCATCAGACACCTCCTTCACTGAAAACGTCACCCTTATTTGATCTGGGATTCTTGCTGCTGGGGTTTCATCGGAAGCAGAAGATATCAGTCCATCTCCGATTCAGTTCTTGATGCTTGCATTCTCTCTCAGGAGCAGTCCAACCAGCTTATCAGTGGTAAGTGTTCATTCTATCTCACAAACCCTAACCCTAATATTTGCTATAAAATAGGGATTTTTGCATGGTAGTTTGCATGCCCGGTTGTATTAGCATATTTGCATAGGAATAGAAAATATCGGGATTTGGGATATTACAGTGGTATCAGAGCTATCTTCTTGGCCAGCTGTGGGCTTAAGAAATGAGACATAGATGAATCCAGAGGGAGACCCTTTTGTAACCTATAGGAAGAGAAAGAGTAGATACACAGGGGAATTTGAGGATATCCAACTAGAAGATACCAATTCAGACATGGAACAAACAGGTATACACTCGGATAGGGGAAAAGGAACGGGAGAAGAGGAGGATAGGATGGAGTTTTGCAACTTAGTATCTGCATTGCAAGACTTAGCCAAAGGGCAAAAAGATGTGCTCAATGCAATCAACAGATTGTCGGCGAAACCAGAAATAGGTACCAACAGTACACCTCCCTCACTAGTAGATCGTGGATCTACAAGCAGCAGTGGAAAGGTTGCGTACACTAATATACAGAATACACTGCACATATATAGCAGACCTTCCAACAGGCCTACCATACCTCACTTCTTGGCAGATACAGTAGGTGGTTCGGTCATGCAGGTAGAACCTAGCGAGCCTTTTGGGGCTTATTTGCAGGAGTATAGAGACTTAGGGGATGAGTTTCATGCTGCCATGTCTTTTTCAGATTTCTGCAACATGAAGAGTAGGAACAGGCCCAGGAATTTCAACATGGGTTTCAATCACAACTATGAGTTGCATAAGACCTTGGGCAGGTCGACCATCCCGAACTTTGATGGAACTCGTGGAGGATCAGCAAGGATATGGGTTCAAAAGTTGGATACCTATTTCCAACTCAATCCCATGACAGAGACAGATGCCATTAAATTGGCTACACTCCACCTGGACGGAGAAGCTCACGAGTGGTGGTACCACGGATTGGTGACATTGGGTCACAACACCATACCCTCCTACGGTGAGTTCACTCAGAAGCTCATAGAGAGGTTTGACAGGAAGGATCCAGAGATACATTTTAGGGAGTTGGCTCAACTCAAACAGACCGGTAGTGCAGAGGCCTTCGTCTCAGAATTTCAAAGGATAGCACTCATGGTAACAGATGTATCAGAGAGCAGGTTGACTATGTTATTCACTGAGGCCCTCACAGAGCCACTACGGGGATGGGTGAAAGCCTACAAACCCTTCACTCTGCAGGATGCCATTAGCAGAGCCAGAGATCTTCAGGATTCAGTCCCCAAAAACAGGTTCCCACTGAAAACCAATTTTCCTATTAGGGACAAGGACAAGAAACCTTTCTAGCAGGATGTCCCCAAGAAAACATGGTTAGACGAAGACACTAGGAAAGACTTGAGAAGGAAGAAACTATGCTTCACTTGTCAGGAACCATGGGTACCAGGACACAGGTGTGCAGGGAAGGCGAAGGCTCACTACATTGAGGTATATTCAGACAGTGATGAGGATGACTATGAGTAGGAAGCCACAGAAGAACTACGGGCAGCTGAGGAAGAATCACACCAGGGTGATACACCAGAGGGAGTCATTGCTACATTATCTGGAGTGCCAAGATTCCATACACTCAGAGTCAGGGGAGTAGTACAGGGTCACAGAGTAGGAGTATTGATTGATGGGAGAGCAGCCCACAATTTCATTGACTCCGCTTGGGTAGCCAAGAGAGGTATTCAGATCGAGAAGTTTGAAGGATTCACTGTAGCAGTAGCCGGGAACTCCAGCATGGAGTGCAACTACTGGATTCCAAAATTGAATGTCACCTTAGGTAACTATCAGATGGTAGATTCCTTCTTTGTAGTGGATGTATCGGATACTCATGTTGTATTGGGTGTTTAGTGGCTTTGTTCTATAGGGAAATACACTACAAACTACAGGGCAATGGAAATGGAATTCCAGAGGCCAGACGACAAACGGGTAGTTTTGAGGGGCATGAACACTTATCCCCCAAAACCGGTCTCGTCACAGAGAATGGAGGCAGTACTCCTACAGGATGATATAGAATGGGCTGCAGAATGTTTTGTCACCTTTAGGAAACCCCCAGAGACCAGCACACGACACCCAAGTGACATTCAAACCTTGCTACAGAAACATGAAAAGGTTTTTTGGGACCTTGCATCAGGTAGATCGCTAGACCGAGGCTTTGAACACATCATTGAGTTAGAGGAGGGGACACAAGCAGTCATCACCACTCCTTATAGGCATCCCAAAAGATACAAGGATGAGATTGAGAAAACAATCAAAGAATTACTAGAGCTTGGATATATTCGGCCTAGTTCTAGCCCCTTCGCATCTTCAGTAGTATTGGTCAAGAAGAAGGATGGTACACTGCGAATGTGCATCGATTATCGAGCACTCAACAAAAAGACCATTAAGAACAGGTATCCCATCCCCAGAATTGACGAACTCATGGATGAGCTTCGGGGAGCTAAATACTTCTCCAAGATTGATCTTCGCTCGGGGTATCATTAGATCAGGGTAAGGGACCAAGACATCTCCAAAACATCTTTTCGCTGTCACTATGGTCACTATGAGTTTTGGTCATGCCTTTTGGACTTACCAATGCTTCAACCACTTTTCAGTCATGCGTGAACCACACCTTCAGAGCACAGCTACGTAAGTTTTTGCTAGTATTCTTTGATGACATCCTAATTTATAGCAAAACATGGGGAGAGCATCTGCAACACCTGGATGAAGTACTGAGCATTTTAGAAGAACATTTGCTTTATGTGAAAATGTCCAAGTGTGAGTTTGGCATGAAGGAAATGCTGTACTTAGGACACATAAGCAATGCAGAAGCAGTACAGGTTGATATGGAGAAAATCCGAGCTATCAGAGATTGGCCCACGCCCAAAACAATTACAGAATTGAGAGGTTTCTTGGGTTTGTGCACGTATTACCGACGGTACGTTAAGGGATTCCCCCAATTTGCAGCACCCCTCACAGATCTCACAAAGAAGGGAGCATTCACTTGGACAGACTTAGCACAGAAAACTTTCGAGGAGATGAAGGTTATTATGAGTTCCTGTCCAGTTTTAGCATTACCAGACTTTTCACAACCCTTTGTAGTAGAATGTGATGCCTTAGGGGAAGGGTTAGGAGCAGTGTTGATGCAAAACCATCACCCTATTGCATTTGAGAGTCGTAAACTAAAGAACTACGAGCGCCGCTACTCCATATATGACAAAGAGATGCTAGCCATCTTACATGCTCTCACAAAATTCAGACAGTACCTGGTGGGCAGTAAGTTGAAAATAAAAAAAGATCATAACAGCCTCAAGTATTTCTTGGAGCATAAGGAATTGAATGAGCGACAATAGAAATGGGTCAACAAAGTACAAGCCTATGATTTCGAGATCGAGTATGTAAAAGGTAAGAATAATGTAGTAGCCGATGCATTATCCAGGCGTCTCGCCTCATTATCTCTCAGTAGTATATCCATAGATTGGAGGGCACTTCTCTTAGTAGAATACTCCAAAAATAATTTTGCTTGCGAATTATTGGATGGACAAGTTTAGGATGACAGGTACAGGATTGTTGATGACATTATCTATTACAAGAACAGGATATACCTCGTCTTAGAATCCACATTGAGGAAAAAGATCATTCAGGCAACGCATGATTCTCCTTTATCAGGGCATCAAGGTTTCTTGAAGACCTATAGGCAGATCCGAGAGAGGTTCACATGGAAGGGCCTCAAGGGGGAAATTATGCAGCATGTACGGGAATGTAGCATCTGTTAGCAGAACAAGATTGAGAACAAGATTCCAGAACAGAAGTGGGAAAGCATCTCCATGGACTTTATTACTGGATTGCCCAAGGCCCAAGGGCGAGATTGTTTATATGTAGTAGTTGACAGACTGACCAAGTTTGCAAATTTCTTTTCGATATCATCAGACTACTCGGCAGCTCAAGCAACTGAGTTATTCTTCAGGGATGTCTTCAGGTTACACGGGTTACCTAAGACCATTGTCAGTGATCGGGATAGCAGATTCACAGGTGCCTTTTGGCAGGAACTATTCAGATTAGTGGGGACCGAACTGGCTACTAGTACGAGTTATCATCCCCAGAGCGATGGAGAAACTGAAATAGTCAACAAGTGGATCGAAGGATATTTAAGGAACTATGTAGCAGGGCAGCAGCGAACTTGGATCAAATGGCTACACCTAGGGGAGTATTGCTCAATACTACCTATCACATGTCTATTAGGGTGACTCATTTTAAGGCATTATATGGTTACGAGGCCTTGTACTATGTAGATTTGGCATTTGGAGATAGTAGGGCTCCTAAGGCTAAGGATTGGACACATGACAGTCAAGACATTCTGAAAATCTTGAAGGAAAACTTACAAACAACCCAGAATCAACAGAAGTTGTATGCCGACAAACACAGGATTGAGCGGAGCTTTGAGGTAGGGGATTTGGTATACTTAAGGCTCCAACCTTACAAACAGTCTTCGCTTAAGAAGAAAGGAGCAGAAAAGTTAAAACCTCGCTTCTAAGGACCCTACAGAATAATCAGGAAGGTGGGAGAGGTGGCATATGAACTACAACTTCCACAGGAAAGTAAAATTCACAATGTGTTCCATGTGTCTAACCTGAAGAAGACCCTTGGGCAACACATTGCTCCATCTACAAAGTTACCTCCTTTAGATGATGAAGGACTGCTGATACTGATTCCCGAACGGATCATACAGACTAGAGAAATGAAGCTCAGGAACAGGGTAATCAGAGAGTACTTGGTTCAGTGGAAAGAACTACCGCCAGAGGATGCCACCTGGGAAGGTGAACAGGTATTGCAGTTGCTTGAGGACAAGCAATCTCAAGCGGGGAGGACTGTAATGTCCTCTTTCGATTAGGCCTTGAGGCCCAAAACTGCTAACCTATGTGATTCCCGTGGGTTCGAGCGGTTATTGACAGTTAGGGAATCATCTAAGGACTGATACCATCCATAGAAAATCTAGGGCATCATCATTAGGTCAAGAAGGGCCACCGGGGCCAAAGGCCACCTTTGTGCATGCCATCCAAGCATTATCTAATGATGCATGCACTCATTTAAGTCTCCATGCGCATGCATGGAAGTCAACTGCAAATTAGAAGATAAAGTGACCTAATTAGGTTAAAGATTAGGGGTTTCGCAGTTGAAAGTTATAAAATGAGGATAAAGCAAAAGGAGACTTCACTTTTGATGATTATTATTTTGGGAGCTCTTGAATAGCAGCACAGCGTGTAGCACAGCAGTTGAGGTTGGAGACGGTGTCTTCAATTAGCGGGGTTTCGGCCGTGAAATATCTGCCCTAGTCTCATTCAGGGTAAGCCATACAGGTTCACCATTTGCTCTTACATTCATTCATAGTTATCCAATATACAGTGTAGATTGTTGCAGGGACACGTGTGCAGCTGTAAGGGGGATTTTCAGCCAGAAAGCCCTAATCAGTTGCTGGGTCTTCAGATCTCAGTTTTACTCCGAAACTCAGGCACCATTCTCATCATCGGCATCTTACTCTGGTACCCGGTGATTATAAGATTTGACCGTGCTCATCCGGAGCAGTTATCAGCTATTTTGGGATCAGGGGGGCGTGAGTAGCTGTCTCTCTGGAACAATTCGCTAGCCTGCCTAGAGACCTCCGAAACTCCGCATGTACTAGGCATTCTCTCCGGGACGGGAAGGCTATCAGTCCTGCAAATCAGCGGCTCCATTGGACACCTCCTTCACTGAAAACGTCACCCTTATTTGATCTGGGGTTCTTGCTGCTGGGGTTTCACCGGAAGCAGAAGATATCAGTCCATCTCCAATTCAGTTCTTGATGCTTGCATACTCTCTCAGGAGCAGTCCAGCCAGCTTATCAGTGGTAAGTGTTCATTCTATCTCACAAACCCTAACCCTAATTTTTGCTATAAAATAGGGATTTTTGCATGGCAGTTTGCATGCCCGATTGTATCAGCATATTTGCATAGGAATAGAAAATATCGAGATTTGGGATATTACAAAGAAACAAACCCATGACTTAGGATATTGGATGGTAAGATCAATATAAACAATGAGTGTAAGTCTTGGAATGCAATCAAATACACTGTTAAAATTATTTCCGTGGTGACCTTGATCACTACTCCAATAATAGAACCTTTGATTGTGTTGAGAACAATGCTTTGGCCGTCCTAAGATTGGTTATTGCTGATGGTAAACACCTTCCCTCTCATTCCCCAACAACTATAGAGACAAATGCGATAAAGAAAACCAAAATCATACCTTTAAGATGGTCGAAATTTGCCTGTCGATTTTTTCTGATTTCGCCAATTTTTTATCCGTTTTTTTCTTTTGTCATTTTTTGAGCCAAATTTTGTTTCGAGGTTTGACATCACAAAAAATCATGATATTGCTGTTTTTTTGATGATGTTTTCACACATGTTTTGTACACAGTTGATTGTGTATATTTTAATGTGTTATTTTTTCGATGGAATGAATCGTGGGAAACCCTCCAAATATTTCCCCTCTTTTCAAGAATAGTACCTGGGGTAAATTGCTTGGTTGCAATTTTGGTAACATAACTTAGTAGGAAAATTGAGTGAGGCCCTCAACATTTACATAGATAGCTAGCCCGGGGACTTGACGCCATGATCTCCTACTCCCAATGCACAACACTCAACCGCTCAAGATAGCCCACTAGGCTATTTTAATATGTTATTTATAATTTATTATTAATATTTTTATTACTATATCTCTTCCTTCTGTCATTTGTTACATGTCCATTGCACTCCCCTCGACTAGTTTCGAGTGGGTTCTACTTCTCATAGACTTCGTGTGGAGACACACCATTAGATTGTCGTTCTGACAAGATTTTCCAAGTATGCCATCTCCATGACGTCAAAAGCAGAGGAGCACTTCATCTTCCACTGCTCCATCTACTTTGAGACCAAAGGGATGTTTTATTTTCTCTCCATGGGAAGTCAGACCCTCATCAACTTCTTCAGGTACCTCGACAAGAGATGCTTAACATTATACATGCAAGAGGAACTCAAGCTTCGAGCCCAAACCCTTTAGCCTCGTGCTTGGTTGGATTCTACCTAGTGGATTACTTTCTTCTTCACAATGCTATCTTCAGGGAGAGGCACTAAGAGGCACTTAGATATCAACATAGCCTTAGCTTCTAGATCAATGCGAATTCATCGGGCATTCCCCCATCCCTCGGGACCTCAGTAACACGACATGATCAGATCCCTCCCTTTAAGGCAAACAAGATTTCCCGACATACTTACCAGACTTGGAATTAGCAATAAATCGATGACGCAAAAGAGCGAAGAGTTTGAATCGGATCGAAAAAAATCGACAAATACAAAAAAACAAATATATATGCATATTTTGATGTTTTGAAAAATTAAATATATATTTTTCATAGATATTCAAAATATTGATGTACATATACTGCAAGATATCAATAGATGTCCATAAGATATCAATAAATGCCCAAAATATATCTATTCTATTCCAAATATAAATTTATAATAAAAATTAGCATTAAATTAATTAATATAAACATTATTAAAATATAAATTATATTCATTTATATATTAACCTATATAATTATAGGATAATTATATCGTATATATATATGATGTATTTTACATATAATAGAAAAACTAATATGTAATACATTTAATAAATAATAAATAATGTATAACACCTAATGAAAAGATTTAGATTTTAATAATAATTGATAACGAAAAACAAAACTAATACATAAAATACATCAAATAATACAAATACTAATATGTAATACTTTTAATAAATAATAAATAACTTATAACACCAAATGAAAATATTTTAATAAATTATTGGTAAGAATAACAAAATGCGTGTTTTTCTAATTTGTGTAACCCTTGGAACCCCGAGCCCCGACAATATCAACTGTCTAGACTCCATATGCGCAGGGCCGCAGGATGTTGAATCCCGCCCATTTGCAAAGGGGAATCCCACTATCACCCTTCCCTGTCTTCCCACAGCTGTCGCGCGGATAGAGGGGAGCTTGAAAAAGCCATCGTCGAGGAGGAGAGAGCTTGAAAAGCCATCGCCGAGATGGAGGATGAGAGAGATGGAAAAGTCAGCGCGGATAGAGGAGAGGAGAGATAGGAAATGGCAACTAAAACAATGGATTTGCAGCCTAGAAATCATTCATCCCGAGTTAAGCTCGTCCCGATCCAGAACAAGTCGTTTTCTTGCCGAGCCGAGTCAAACTTGCGAGTCCTGTAACTATGTTTTTCGGGGCTCAGCAACGAGCTTTCTCCTCTAGACAATAACGTATTGGGTGGCTAGACATTCCACCAGCTCTTGCTCTCGACAACACATTATTTTGAGTTTCCTCCATTCGTCTACGAATATTAAGAGTGATGGGTTTATTCCACAAAAGACACACTTCATTACTTCTAGACTCTCTTTCTCTTGGATCTTCTAGTCTTGTGCATCTCCATTCCTATGTGACTTTCCATCCTCAAGGTTGAGGGTTTCTTGTGTCTTTTATGCTTCAGTAAAGACTTCACACTTTGTTCTACTCTACACTATTTTATTGCCTTTTCCTTTTTTTTTCAGGTTAATTTTTTGTAGTTTAGCTTTGTAATGACATCATTGTACCTGCAACTATGTTTTTCAGGGCTCAACAACGAGCTTTCTCCTCTAGACAACAATGTATTGGGTGGCCTAGACATTCCACCAGCTCTTGCTCTTGACAACACATTATTTTGAGTTTCCTCCATTCGTCTACAAATATTTGGAGTGATGGGTTTATTCCACAAAAGACACACTTCATTACTTCTAGACTCTCTTTCTCTTGGATCTTCTAGTCTTGTGCATCTCCATTCCTATGTGACTTTCCATCCTCAAGGTTGAGGGTTTCTCGTGTCTTTTATGCTTCGGGAAAGACTTCACACTTTGTTTTACTCTACACTATTTTATTGCCTTTTCCTTTTTCTTTCAGGTTAATTTTTTGTAGTTTAGCTTTGTAATGATATCATTGTACTATGTAGTCCCATTGACCGTCTTTGTGGTCATTAGTTGGGCATTAATAAATTATCTATCTTTCTTATCTATGTATTATTTATATTATGACCCCAAGGGGTTAGCTCAATTATTTGTCACCAATGTTGTGGGGCGGTTTGGCTTCCTTATTGTTGATTTTTCTGAGCAGCATCGAGAGCCATTCTCTTAGGAGAATGGGGACACCTGGTCTGGGACCACGGTGTGGACTCAACCTAGTGTTGAGTGAACGTTCTGTTGAATGATGATATCTGTTCATGGACCATGATATGGACCCACTTCTTCCTTGGGGGGGCTCAACCCTGTGTTGAGTGACCATTCTATTGAATGGTAGACATCTGGTCCGGGACCACGATGTGGACCTGTCTCATATAGGTAGACTCAGCTTAGTTCTAAGTAGCCATTCTCTTGGAGAATGGAGGTGCTTGGTCTGTTACCAAGTATTTGACCTAGGGTCAAATTATGCAGCCCATGGCTGAGGTACCTGGTCTGTTACCAGGAAGGCACTATAAGCCCTAGACTGGGTCAAGGCATGTGTGACACTTTGACCCTTGATTAATGGGCTTTGCGTTCTTTTCCAAGGCTTAGCTACCCTTGGTTAAGAGACCCTAGTACCTGATTTTGGTGTCACATAGAGTGTGAGATAAAAGCATTAGTTACTCTCTTGGTTTATGATGATGTACTTTGAATGGAAATAAAAGATCACAGGTGATGACCACAGGGGCACTTGAAGAAGGCTAAAAGCAAAAGTAAAAAATACATAAGGACTTTTGGACCACATGTAAAAGTCAAAAATACATAAGGACTTTGGTAAAAGTAAAAAATACATAAAGGACTTTTGGACCAGAGAAAGGCTAAAGGTAAAAGTGAAAATTAGAAAAGAATGAAATAATATTATTTTGTTCTTTCTACTTTTGGTCCACTTACAGGTGACTCGAGGATATAAAAGAAGATCAATCCAATTCATTATTACATACACACTTGCTCTCACAGGTACAACTGCTCAAGTTTGAAGAAGAAGATTTTTGTGATTGTGCCCTAGCATGGATGAGTCTAGCTAGGGCATCATCATCCATTGAAGGCAAATCCTAAGCTAGGGGTTCTTATCTTTTCGGCACTAAGGGTTTCTGTCAAAACCCTCCATCTTCATCTTCGGGCAACACTATCCACTTTCGGTCAGCCTTCACGATTCAGGGGTAGCTTCTCACCTTCCAAGCAGCTTGGGTTTACAGTTTTCGAGCATCCTTCTCCTTCACGAGATGCCCTCTTCTATTTTTCGGGTAGGCCACATTAGGGCATTGCCCCTCTCGTCACCCTTGGGTAGCCTGTAACAGGCATACCCGTTAGGGTTTGGCTCACGACCAACCCTCTGCTAGCCTATGGGCAGACCCTGACAGGGCTGCTGTGGCCACATAGGCCCTCCGGGAAGCCTGTAGGCAGACTCGTGAGGGTCCTGTAGTACCCCGGGTTTGCACAAGCCCTAGGGCAGCCCACGGGCAGGGCTGCTAGCCCTCCGAGTAGCAGCAGGGCTGCCAAAGAAAGCAGCCAGGCAAAAGATTAGGCCACGAGCAGCGTGGAAGAGCAGTCGAGTAGGTAAATGGGCAGCGGGCAACAGAACAGACAACTAGGCAGCAGATCTGTACGGACGGGCAACAGACTGACATGTACAGATCAGATTCGAGTAGTTGACAGTCCTTCCGGGCAGTCTGTTGGGTAGGAGAGAGAAAAGGGCTATAAGCCCTAATTTCTGAAAAAGCCCTATTTGGGTATTTTTATGTAATTTTGGAAAATTGATCTTTTGGTATTGTGGTTAACTCTATAGGGGTTTGTGGAACTTTTTGAAGAATTTCAATCATCTCATTTACGAGATGAGTTACTAATGTTTTTTGGGGTTGTTGTCCTTTAAAGGTTTCCCCAGTGAAAAACTCTTGTGTCCATTGTGTTGATGTGATGAATGTTATTTTACTGCACTTGTCATTTGTTTAAAGTTAGTGTGCAAATTTTTAAGTATTCATGCTAATGTTAAAAATCAATAGTTGGTAGGTGCCTTGCTTGAAGCCTTCCCGAGCGAGGCACACTAATCTACGCTAATCGGGTTGTTATTGTTAGGGATGCCATCCGCAAATGTGGGGAAACATCCCTTGGGTTTCCTTGGAAAAAATCTATTATTTATATTATTATTATAATATTAATAATATTATTACTAAATACTTTGGCCTTAAAGCATAATTAGAAAGGATGTTGTTGATTGAAGATCATGTTTTTTTGAGGAGATCTGGGCTACTCCTGAGTCCTTTGAAATTGTTAGGTATCGTTCCTCTTGCGCTATTATTCTCCTTTAAAAACTGATTATTCCATTATTAGGGAGTTCAAATCTAATTAGTTTATAAGTTTCCGCTTACCATCTGTTTACACTCAATCTTGCGCTGGTGATGCAAATGTAGACTCGATGTAGCTATCGGGACTATGCCCACTTTGACCTCAATGCATATGCTTGTTACTTAGGGTTGGTTCTTGCCAACACCAGGTGGTATCTCTAACTGTACCTGCTACTTACTGGTAAATTTAGTAATAGGATTCGGTTACTTGACATACTATGTTGAACTAGAACTAGGTGGGAGGAATAAGAGAATACTTGTGCCTACCAGGGGATGATGGGGTCAAAGTCAAACTAGGACAGACATTAGAAAGAAGATGGAGAATAGGGGCGAGGCTTACACAATGGAAGAATCTCTCCATAGAAACAAAGTATATTTGAACAATTGAGTTTGGTGTTAATGACAACCTTGTCCTAACCATTATGAGGAGGTTAAGAAGTGGATTTCCCATTCTACAGGTTGTAGAAAATCTGGGTTTTACTGCTTGCTGGTTTAAATGAACATTTTATGGTTTTCACTTCAGCCGGTTTTGCATAGGCTGTAAGCTACTTAAAAAAAATTTTGCTGAACAATTTTAAACACACAGTAAAATACTAACAGGCTGAAAAGAAATATGGACAGTCACACCATAAATTTGACTCAGAGATTTTTGGCTAAATAAGCCCTGGAAAAACTCACAAGGGGAAAACCAGTCAGAGAGAGGAGAGAGTTTATTATTTCCTTCAGCAAAAATCAGACATTAAATTTACAGTAAAAAATTCCAACTTATCTCAACCCAGATTTTGACCAGCAGCAGACAGTCTCGATTTCTGTGCATGAACAACACCTCGATTTCTGAGCCAACCGTACAGTATTAAATGCAGGCCGTACACCCACTTTCTGACCTCGATTTCTGTGCAAAATCGTACAGCATTTAATGCAGGGCCGTACCCTCGATTTCTGTGCTGTCTGTACCCTCGATTTCTGTGCAAATTTAATGCTGTATGTACAGTAATTAATGCAGGCCGTACAGACTTAATCTCCTCGATTTTTGTGCAGGAAAATAAATGCAAAATCGTACAGCATTAATGGCAGCCGTACTCCTCGATTTCTGTGCACATAAATGTAGCCGTACAGCATTAAATGGGCCGTACTCTCCTCTCGATTTCTGTGCCTGATTTAATGCTCCTGTACTCCTCGATTTCTATGCATAAATTTTCTCTGGAAATGAGCCAAAACCCTTCTCGTCCTCCTCTCTCAGCGCTTCTCTCTTCTCATAAAAAAGTGAAAAGTTGATGTCTCTTTGCCTCCCTCATGCTTTTTGTTTAACCCTAAGTGGGTATCTAATCCAACGGTGGAAAAAGATCCAATCCAATGGATGAGATTCAGTGAGAGTAAAAATCCATTTTTATTTAAATCACTTAAATAAAAATTACTCACCCACTTAAATTTATCAAAAAGTGACTTTATGTTTATAAAGTCTCATTAAGTGACATTTAATGTGAGGGTCACCTTTTTCCCTCTTCTAAGTGACTTAGGCAAAAAAAGTCACCTAGGGAACATCTGCCTAGGTACAAAAACTAACACTCCCTCTTACCGAGGAAGGTGTTCTGCACCACTCCCAACTTGTCTATGAAGAAGACAAACTTTTCCCTCCCCAAAGACTTCGTCAGAATGTCTGCTACCTGCTCATCAGTGGACTGCTCATCAGTGGATACATACTGAAGCTCAACTGCCCCTCTCTGAACGTAGTCTCGGATGAAATGGTATCTGATCTCAATATGCTTTGACCTGTCATGGAACACTGGATTCTCAGAGAGCTGAATGCAACTCTGATTGTCACAGTAGATCACCGTAGGCCTAAGCTGCTGATCAAACAAATCTACCAATAACTTGCGAAGCCACAGTGCTGCACAAGTAGCCTGACTGGCTGCCATATACTCGGCCTCAGCAGAACTCAATGCAACGGACCTCTGTTTCCGACTGAACCACGACACTATTGTCGAGCCCAAACTGAAACAACAACCGGGAGTGCTCTTCTGATCCCGTACACATCCTGCCCAGTCTGAATCTGTGAACCCAACCAAGCTGACTCCACCCGAACCCCTGTAGTCCAGACCATAATCCACTGTCCCTGCAAGATACCTCAATATGTGCTTTGCAGCAGTCCAGTGCACACTCCTAGGCTCAACCATGAACTGACTAAGAGTGTTCACTGCAAAACACAAGTCTGGCCTGGTGTTGACCAGATACATCAACGACCCAATCAGCTGACGATATATAGTGGGATCCACCAACTTACCCTCAGAAGCATGAAGTTGCTTCCAGTTGGTGATCATAGGTGTACACATCGGCCTGCAATCCTCCATCCGAAATCTCCTCAGAATATCAGCTGCATACTTCCCCTGTCCAAGGAAAATATGCCCAGGCTCCTGCCAAACCTCCATCCCCAAATAGTAATGCATCAGCCCAATATCGGTCATCTCGTACTCCGATGTTAGGTCTCTCTTGCAATGTGCAATGAGACGCTCAGCACCTGTGATAAAAAGATCATCAACATACAACAGAAGAATGAGCGGATCTCCCCCGACCACAATGAAGTAAAGGTTGGGATCAGCCTCACTCTTCTGAAATCCCATCGATGTCAAATAAGCATCAATCCTGGAGTACCAAGCTCTAGGAGCTTGCTTTAGTCTGTACAAGGCTTTCTTCAGCCTGCACACATGAGAATCTCTCCCATGGATCTCGAATCCCTGTGGCTGCTCTAGATATACTTCCTCCTGCAGAAGACCATTGAGAAATGCGGTCTTCACATCCATCTGGTGGATCTTCCAACCCATCTCTGCTGCTATAGAAATCTCTGCCCTGATAGAAGAATATCGAGCAACTGGAGCAAAAGTCTCATCATAGTCAACTCCCTCAACCTGTGAGAACCCCCGCGCCACAAACCGAGCCTTGTGCTTCTCCACATTGCCATCTGCAGCATGCTTTATCTTGTAAAGCCATCTAGAAGTCACAACTGACTTCCCCTCAGGTCTCGGCACTATCTCCCTAGCATCATTCTTCATGATGGAATGGTACTCTTCCATCAAGGCATCTCTCCATACCAGATGTTGGGAAGCCTCCTCAAATGTGGATGGCTCAGAGTCACGAAGGCATGCAACAAGAGCCATATCTCCCCTGTCCGGCACCACACCAAGCCTTTCTGGCTCCACTACTGACCTGATCCTCTCCTGGGGCCTACCAAAAGCCTCTGCTTCCTTCAAGGTCTCCCGAAGCCACTTAGGCTTCCTCTTCCTTGAAGGCTGCTCCTCCTCATCTGAGGAAGTCCCAGTACCTGAAGGTCCAACACCCTGAGGACCAGTAACTGATGAACCTGTGCCCGTCGAACCTGTAATCTGAGGACTCAAACCTGAGCTTGTCCCTGAACCTGTCCCTGAAGTACTAGCCACCTGAATCACTGATCCTGTAGACGCTGTACCTGTACCCTGTGATCCAGTCCCTCCAGAAACCTGTGGACCTGTAAGCTGTATCGAAGAAGCCTGTACCAACTGAGGTGTGGGAGCTGGTGCCTCCCCCTGCTCTAACTGTCTAGACTTCCTGAAGGCTCTCTCCTCATCAAACTTTACTTCCCGACGGACAACAACTTTCCGCGAGCAAGGTAAGTAAAGCCGATAGGCCTTCGAAGTCTCATCATATCCCACAAATATACCTCTCTCTGCAGTGGGATCAAACTTCGTCCTCTTCTCAGAAGGGACGTGAGAGTAAGTCAACGAGCCAAATATGCGAAAATGGCTCACCTCAGGCTTCTTGCCCGAATACATCTCCTCAGGAGTCTTGCTCCCCACTGCCCTGTGGAGACTCCTGTTCTGCAGATAAACTACAGTGCTACATGCCTCAGCCCAAAGAAAGAAAGGTAGCCCCTGATCATGGAGCATCGCTCTGGCTGCCCCCACAATCGACCTGTTCTTCCTTTCTGCTACTCCATTCTGCTCAGGAGTGTGAGGAACTGTCAGCTGTCTCTGAATGCCCTCCTGTCTGCAGAATGCATCGAACTCCTTGGAGGTATACTCACCCCCATTGTCCGATCTCAACATCCGGATCTTCCTACCCGTCTGCTTCTCCACAAGAGCTTTGAACCCTTGGAACACTCTCAACACAAGCTCGGACTTCTTGCTCCTCAAGAAGTAGATCCAGGTCTTCCTGGAGTAGTCATCTATGAAGCTGATTTAATACTCAAAGCCTGTCAAAGACCGTGAGGTCATGGGACCGCATATATCAGTATGAATAAGATCAAGCACCCCGACATCTCTCGTGTCACTGCTCGGAAAAACAGTCTTGGTGTACTTTCCCAAAGCACACCCCCTGCACACATCGCTCTGCTCAGTGCTGAACTCTGGTAAACCTGTAACCATGCTCCTCAGCAATCTAAGAGTTGGGTGATGTAAGTGGGCCATCCTCCGATGCCAGAGCTCACATAGCTCACTGCTGCTGCTGTGTGCTAAAGCACACTATGGCTGATACAAGAGCTTGTACAACTTTCCACTCCTGACCCCAATGTCCATGGCACTGGACATACCTGTGGCCTTGGGATACACCTGCACTCTCCCATCTGAAAAGCACACCCCAAGACCCCTGTCCTCAATGGTGGAAACTGATACAAGGTTCTTCTTCAGCCCAGGGACATACAACACATCCCTCAGAGTCATGGGACTCATAGACTACCTCTGAAATGTGATGGTCCCCCGACCAACAGCTCTTACAACGGTGTTGTCTCCAAGGACGGACAACCTCCACATCTCTACCTGTATCTGATAACTCTGAGAACACCTCTCGAGCTCCAGTCATGTGGCTCGAGGCTCCACTGTCAATGTACCAAGTAGAAGAGGTGGATGGACCCCCCTGATGTCCTGCCAACAAGGAATGCTCACTGTCCATATCCATATCTATGCTGGTGGCTAAGGAGACTGTCTCTCTCTCCATCTGTCCAGCATAAAGGGAAAACTCCCTTTGAAATGCAACACTAAACTCATCAACCTCTGTTGAGGCTGCAGTCTGCTGTCCCTGTCCCTTCTTCTTCTTCTTGCTTGGACACTGTGAAGCATAGTGTCCAAACGCCTGACAAGCATAACACTTGATTTTACTCAAGTCCTTCTTCTGCCCACTCTGCTGCTGCTGCTTGGCCCCACCCTCCTTGGGACCCTTCTTCTTCTTACCCTTGGCTGCCAAAGCCACATCCTCATCATCAGCCCCTCTCTGAGAAGTGCTACCCTGTACAAGACCTCTCCTGGTCTCCTCCTGCACAAAGTCATCCCAAAACCTCTCCCAGGTAGGTAGGTTCTCTCTGCCCACTATAGCCTGCACAAAAGCACCCCAGGACTTTGAAGCCCCATTCACTGCTGTATGTACAAGCTCTGAAGGGGCTACCACCTCCCCAACTGCTGCAAGTTCATCCTTAACTTTAGAAATCCTAGTAAGGTAAGCTGTGACTCCCTCACCGCCATTCATCCTGATACTCTTGAGTTTTTCTCTGAGAACCATTTTCCTGTTCTCATTAGAACTCTCATACAGACTGATCAAGGCTGTCCACATCAAGTGTGCCCTAGCCTTGCCTGAAATGTGTGGGATAATGTGATCTTTAATCGCATCAAGAATAATCCTTCTAGCTTTGCAGTCCTTCTTATTGAAGGCTGATAGGGCTGCTGCATTTGTAGATGCAGGAATGGTAATCGGATTTGCTGTAGTGTTCTTCACTACATCCGGCCACAACTCATTCTCTTCTAGTAACAGCAAAATTCTAGCCTTCCACGGCACAAAATTTCCTGTCCCATCCAGCCTATCCTCCAATCTAAGTCCTGTAGCCATCTCAACAACAACTCAACAAAGTGTTGTTCACTGACAGAAGTAAAATAATAAAAATTTCTGAGTTCTGGAAATTATTGTGTCTGCAAAAATCACTGTTTTCTGCCCCCTTGCTCTGATACCATGTAGAAAATCTGGGTTTTACTGCTTGCTGGTTTAAATGAACATTTTATGGTTTTCACTTCAGCCGGTTTTGCATAGGCTGTAAGCTACTTAAAAAAAAATTTGCTGAACAATTTTAAACACACAGTAAAATACTAACAGGCTGAAAAGAAATATGGACAGTCACACCATAAATTTGACTCAGAGATTTTTGGCTAAATAAGCCCTAGAAAAACCCACAAGGGGAAAACCAGTTAGAGAGAGGAGAGAGTTTATTATTTCCTTCAGCAAAAATCAGACATTAAATTTACATTCAAAAATTCCAACTTATCTCAACCCAGATTTTGACCAGCAGCAGACAGTCTCGATTTCTGTGCATGAACAACACCTCGATTTCTGAGCCAACCGTACAGTATTAAATGCAGGCCGTACACTCACTTTTTGACCTCGATTTCTGTGCAAAATCATACAGCATTTAATGCAGGGCCGTACCCTCGATTTCTGTGCTGTCCATACCCTCGATTTCTGTGCAAATTTAATGCTGTCCGTACAGTAATTAATGCAGTCAGTACAGACTTAATCTCCTCGATTTCTGTGCAGGAAAATAAATGCAAAATCGTACAACATTAATGGCAGCCGTACTTCTCGATTTCTATGCACATAAATGCAGCCGTACAGCATTAAATGGGCCGTACTCTCCTCTCGATTGCTGTGCCTGAGTTAATGCTCCTGTACTCCTCGATTTTTGTGCATAAATTTTCTCTGGAAATGAGCCAAAACCCTTCTCGTCCTCCTTCTCTCTCAGCGCTTCTCTCTTCTCATGAAAAAGTGAAAAGTTGATGTCTCTTTGCCTCCCTCATGCTTTTTGTTTAACCCTAAGTGGGTATCTAATCCAACGGTGGAAAAAGATCCAATCCAATGGATGAGATTCAGTGAGAGTAAAAATCCCTTCT
>LPNX010835052.1:140875-154658 GCA_001517045.1 Pseudotsuga menziesii | reverse complement strand
GGATCTGGGCGAAGTTATCCATCATCGCGTTCCTTTGTTTTTCAAGGGCCTCCTCGAGCAACATTTTGATAGGATCTTCTGCGCCCTCGTCTTTCTTTTTGTTCCCCATGGGTGGCCATCGGGATTTGTGAGGCTGATCTTGCAAAGGTTCAACTAGATCGAGCCCTAACTCTTTATACCCCACCCTCGTTGGGGACATGCAAAGAAGGATCGAGAAAGAGCAGATTGTTCTGATACCACTGATCCGGATTTATGCAGGAATGCAACAGAATACACAAATAACCATAGAAACAAATATGTAGCGGAAATAACACTTCATTTCATTAATCAATATCTGAAACTTGTTTACATACAGAATGGAAATAAACTAGCTAGAGTGCTGGTAGCTTATCTCTGAGAAGAGATGTGGCGGCTCCATGCATCTGAACTCTGTGTTACAATGAGGCTCGAAGGCCTATATATTATTGAGAAACAATGGAAACCCTACACATCCAAAAACTTAACCCTAGGAGGTGAAACGCCTTAATGTGGGCCTCGTTGGGTAACTTGGTACATCAGTTTCCAAGGGTCGTAACTTTAGCATACTACCTCCAAAAACTTAACCCTAGGAGGTGAAACGCCTTAATGTGGGCCTCGTTGGGTAACTTGGTACATCAGTTTCCAAGGGTCGTAACTTTAGCATACTACCTCCGTTTGACGGGCATGATACATCGTTAGAAAGATCTGTTTAAGGACTACATTCATAAATGACAAATATCGAGTCTGGAACGGACTCAGATTTGCCTGATCATTCGATGCCAAAAAAATGTCGTTTAGGGCCTCAAAACGGCTTCGGAAGTTTAGGACCCAAAAACTGTCGAAAATAGTAAATTGTGCTACAATTAAGGAAACTGGAAAACTAAAAGAAACAGTGGTGGGGGTCCAAGAGGAATAGGTGGGTGGCCACCAATATCCTCTTGGATCAGAGTGTTGATTTTTGTACATAGGAAAGTGTTTCCGTAGTGACTTTTTCCTACGTCATAAAAAGGTAAAACTTAAAGTGACCCTTGCAATTAATAACTTGAGATGAGTTTTAATTTTCATTTTAGAGAATAAAGTGATTTTTTTGATAAAATTAAGAGAGGTGAGTGAAATTAATTTTGGAGAGAATCTCATCCATTTGATTCATTTTGGGCCCTTGGATTAGATGGCTATTCAACTTCCTCATTTAGACACCAAAAGGGTAAGGTAAGGCATTAGAATATCATTCTGATTTTTTCCATGAGAATTGGAGAGCAGAGAAGGAGAAAAATTGCAGGCAGAGAGAGAAGAGCAAAGCGCACGATTTCGAAGATTATAGAACAACACTGGAAATTTTTCCATACAACATGCATCCCGAGGCAAATTCTAGGCACGAATTTCGAGGTTCAACAATAACATTAATTGTTGTTTCGTACAACAATGGCATGGATTTCAAGGCAATTTTCTGGGCTCGAATTTTGAGGCAGTTTGTACAGTTTTTTTTTGGGGCACAAAATTCAAGGCAGTTTGTACAATCAGTTTGGCACGGTTTCGAGGCAGTTTGTATAGTCAGTTTGGCACGGTTTCGAGGCAGCTAGTTGGCAGAAATTTTGACTGTAAAATTTCTGAATTCAGTCAATTTGTTGAGCACCATGGTTGAGATAAGTTTGTTTTTGCTGTACTTTAATTTTATTGCAAAAAATAAAATTCCCTCTCAAGAACAGGTTTTCCCCGGAGGTTGGGGTTTTTCTTGGGTCATTTGACCAAAAGATTCTCAGTTTAAATTTTCATGTGTGATTGTGTTTTTATTACTGCTCATGTGTTTCAATCAAATTGTTTATGAGAAAATTATCTAATTTGCAGCAGAAAGTAAATTGGGTTGGGCATTAAACAATGATGAAAATGGTGGCTTGAAACCGGGTTGGGTAATGAGATGGAAATTTACAAGAACAATGTTCAAGAAATGGCAAAGATGATGGAAAATATGCTTGTTACAACTCAAACTAGCATGTGTGATTAAAGCTCAAAGGAATAATGCTAGCCCAACCCTAACTTAGATGGTTTATCCATTGTTACCTCAATAATTCCCTCTCTACACTTTAGGTTGGATTTTTTGCAATTCAAGGGGGTCTTCCCTAGGATACGATTGCCAAGCTATGATAATGAAAGTGTCATGTCCCAAATTTTGCATTGGGTCACAATGGCCTAATCACACTTGCCATATTCATGAGAGTTTGTCAAATTGATGCGAAGGGTCAAATAATTGCTAAGGAGGAAAATTACTAGTTTCCTAGGTTGGGAGTGGAAGCTTTGGGATTTGGAATAAGGGGGACAATAAATGATGTTTGAACATTGGAATGGCATAAATATTTAATAAAGGAGCTAAATAAATAAATACAAGGGAAAATCAAAATGGCAAGTGATCATGAAGACACATGGAGGATGTGGGACCCACACAAGCTAGATTTTCTATGCCACATGGCATCCTCCTCTTGTCATTTTGAATCCATAAGAAGCCCAAGGGTCTTGGCATGAGTTGGACGGTCAATATACTTGGCATGAATCAATTAAGGTCGAATTGGAGTGGAAGAGTAACTCCCATGGAAGAGGAAGAGGAAGAGGCATTTTGGAGCTAGTGAGACACTTGGACTAGATTCCCTAGCTCTATGACAACAACGATGAATATTCTATGACACCTACTACACAAATCAGATCTGAAGGCTGACATCTGACATATATGACATGTAAGGGCTAAAAATAGCTCCAAGAGGGCACTTAAGGGAGTTAGGGCAGCTAAGATACTTCCACATGTGATTTGGTGGAAGTTGGAGACTAGGAATTGTTGTACAAGTGGCATTTTTTGGAATCTCTTCCCAACTAGAGTTGGAATGCATCTCTTGGAAGGAATTTGACCCATAGAGAGCTTGGAAACTTTATAAATGTCAAGAACAAAGAATGAAGGCAATTTTTGATCATTTGAGAAATTTGCATTTGTGAAGAGAGAGAGCTAGTGGATGAGTAGTTTCTTGCCTTAGCCAATTTCGAGGGTGAAAGATTCCCATCCAAGTTGGTGTTTGGAGAGGCCATTCAGGTCTTTCATGGAGCTTTAATGGAGTTTGTATTTGCAGGTGTAAGCTACAGGGCAACTCGTGGACACTTCAAGATCAGCTTGTTCTTTCATCTATTCTAAGTTTTCTCATCATATTCTTGCTCTATGGACTGAGGTGCACTTGGGGAGCTATTGATCTCTTTGGGAGAGCTTCTCATGGTCCATTTATGATGTTAATAAGCTTAATACAGTCTATTCTTCATCTTCAGAAAGTCTCAGGTCGAAATACCAAATGGTTGTATGTAAAAGTGATTATCAATGAACAAACAATGACCATTTCCCCACTATATTGATGTATGCCATTGTAATGCTGATGATTTCGAATGAAAGAATGTTTCTTTGATATATCTATGATAAATGGACTGCCATTGATACTCTGTTCTTCATCTTCAGAAAGTCTCGGGTCGAAATACCAAAAGATTCCATGTAAAAATGTTAAAGAATGAAGAAACAGTGCCATTTCCCCACTACCTTGTTGTGAACCAACGTAATGTTTATGGATTCCAATGGATAAGTAAACTATTGATGGTTTATGGATGAATGGACTGTTATTGATGTATTATATGAGTTTAATGTTTAGTACATAAACATTTGGAGTCATTTTGTTGAGTTTCATAGCATTTGGAGAAGATTTCCTATCATTTCCCCCAAGGTTGAAACTAATCTTTTTGCATATGATTTAAGGGAGTTATAGTAGACATTGAAAGTTGAATGGTGATGCATATGAGTTCATGTTGATGTCCTTTATATGTCCCCTGCTTCCATTCAGAAAGTCGAGTTGGATTGAGTGCATTTCGAAAGTCATTTTCATTATCTACCCATAAGCGATTTGAACCACAAGTTGCTCGTAAAACTCCATACAATGACCAGATTTCCAAAGTGAGTTGGAGAAGTCATTTGATGGTTGAAAGACACCTATAAACACCATTTTTATGTATTAACATCATTCATACACCTTGTGGTACAATTTGAGAGCATTTGGATCTATTTGGAGCCATCTACCATTGGGGATTTGAGCCTCAAAATTACTAGTAAATTCCCTAAGTCTCTTGGATACCTACTCGACCCCAAAACTGCATCTAATGCTGCAAATATACTTTACTTAATGTCTTATAATAGAGCCAAGTCTCATACTAACCATTAGTGGAGGTTGTACAATGTTTGGAAGAAATTTGTTCCAGGACCCAGGGGGATTTCCACCTCCCAAATTGACTAGTCTTGTCCCGAAACTTCTTCCCTTGCAAATTGCAGACCATGGTTGGGTATATCAGTTGATTATATGTCTGATAGATGTGTTAATGTGTCCCATCACCTCTCATGACCTTCCTCACCAAGTTCGAAAGTAATTGGAGGAGTTTGGAATCTGTTGTATCCATATACCTAGAGTTGAAATTTGGTGAATTTGAGCACATTGGGAAAATTATTCACAAGGGACATTACAGAAAGACACGATGATGGGAAGAGATATCTTAGCAAAATGGTATTGTTTTTGTAGTATAGAAAATAAAGGGGTGATAAAAGGACCAAGAGACTAGTGCCAATCCAACAAGGGCAAATGGAGACGAGGAACAACTTCAAAAGGGAAAGCTCATGAAAGGTTAGAGGAATTAGGGATGCATTCACAATGAAACTCTAACATGCTGAAAAATGATTGTAGAAATAAGTTAGGATGGCCCAAAGACGTACTAGAGCAAAGCATTGTTAATTATGGTGTGTATTATGCAATGAAACATTAAAAAGCAACAACTCTAGAAAGAAGATAACAACAAGTTAATATATTCATTCATAAGACATCCAAGGGAAATAATGGAAATACTTCACAATAAAACCCTTCCAATGTTGTGAACTAGCCCGGTTCACACATGATGAACTATTTAAAAGAATAGAACAAATGATAGTAATCCATAATGGATAAGAAAATATATTGAATAATATGAATGAGATGATGTATTTTACAATGATGGTGTGCCAAATATATAGTCAACCTAGGGCACATATGGTGACCGTCCATGAAAGGATGCGTCCCTTAACAATTAATAACTATTTATTATTATTATTTTATGATTAGTAATACTTAATATTATATATATTATATATGTTGCATTGTCGTCCTCTTCATAAATGCTTTGTCCTCAAAGCATATTGATGAATAAGCTTTATGTCTTTACTCTTGCTTGTGATGTCATTGCATCATTCTATGTTCTGTTGTAGTTGATGACATGAGATGATATGAACCTCTGAGTGCTGAACATAATTTTTGAAACGTAAAAGGATTTGCCCATCCTAATTCAATTCTTTGTGGAACATCAGACTTCCACGATGAACTGTTATCATGAGATTTATTTGCGTTGGTATCAATGTTTTTCATTATTTGTTCCCGACCTAAGAAATATTGATACTTTGATTGTTTAAGATATCTACTTTTATGATTTGGTTGTCGATAAGGATTTCTTATAACGTTATTTTCCCCTATCATGCTTGCAGTGTCTTCTTGGTTTAATTTTAGTATATGATTTTCTTTACGTCTTGATACTATTTGGTGACTTGATGAACTTCTATTAGTGCGTACGCCTGGAGTTCCCATCGTTTGTACTCCGACAGCCTATATGTTTGTTTTTCAACTGGATTGACATCTTCTTGAGTTGTGATATGGATTGGATCTATATTTGTGCCTTTTTCCATAGCTTCGATTTTTACTCGTGAGGGTTTTGATGCCTATTTTTGGATCTGCTCTAACTTGTTATTATTCTTAAGCTTTTTGAACGTTTCTTCTTGCGACTTATCATCATTTAACTTCTTAATTTGTTCCATCAGATCTTGGTTATAATTTTTAAGGTGGCAAACCTTGTCTTCCTTTTCTTATAGTTTCCCTTCTATATCTTCATTAGTGTGTTTTGACTTCTAAATATTTTTTAACTTCTTGATTTTAGTTACTAGGATTTTATTATGATTTCTCAACTGGAAGATCTCATCATTGTTGTTTGATATCATTTTATTGATCTTTGCAATCTCTAATTTGTGAGCATTTTTAATGTCGCCATTCTCTTGCTGTAGGTCTTTAATTTGTTGCTAGTGATGGTGAAACTTTGTTTCTTGGCATTCTAATTTCTTTTGGATTTGCACAATTTCCTTATCTTCGTCCATGAGCAGTTTGTTCACACACTTAACTTACTCTTCTAAATCTTCATAGCTTCCATATGATTATTTTTCATCTGAATTTTGCGATTCGGGGACACTCACTGATGAATCATGTATTGTTATTTTCTTCTTCTCATAAGAGGGCATGCCTTTTTCTTCTGCGTTGAAGGTGAATGCACCCAAATTTTCTAACCGGTTAGAACCCAACATTATTGCTAAGTTACTGGATATGGCCCTGCCTCCTTCCTGAAACGTCGATCCCCGTTTCAGATACAGATACGGAGGGGATACGACTGTGATACGCCATGGATACGGATCAAAAAATATGGATACGGTTCGGCGATATATGGATACGGATCGGCGATGTACAGATACGGATCGACGATTTATGGATACGGATCATGGAAATCGGATACGGATCCTGCTGGATTTGATCCGTATCATTACAACCCGTAAACTACGCATAAAAAACAAAACCCGCTCGACTGTCAATTAAAAACATGATTTTATTATTTTAAGTTTTAACCTACCGTGCGACCACAACAAACTTGCAAAGTTACATTTACGCCTGTGGATGAGCAGTCTTGACTGTCGTTAACGATTTCCTCTCTCAAGTCTCGACACACCCGATGATGGAGTTCATCAGCGATTCAGGCAGCAGGCTTCAGCATTGAGCGGTCCTTCTAAGTTCTCCCGAGTTCATCAGCGTGAAGGGTTCAACACTGAGCGGTCCTTCTCCCAAACTCATCAACGTGAAGGGAACTCATCAGTGTGAAGGCTTCAGCACTGAGCGATGCTTCTCTTGAGTTCATCAGCAGGCTTTCGCAGTGAGCAGCACTAAGCAGTGGTCGTTTACAGTTACGATGAAGTCGTTGGAGCAGAGGTAGACAAAAATTGTTGGCATTCACCGTTTCACGGTTCCACTGTCCAGCGGCCAGCCTCCAAGACCCAAGTTAGTGTTCTTTTTTTTTACAGAGTACTCTTTTAAAATTTAACTTTTAAAAATGTTAACAGTTAGACCCAAGTTAGTATTCTTTTTTTTTACAGAGTACTCTTTTAAAATTTAAATTTTAAAAATGTTAACAGTTAGACTAAGGTTACAGAGGGCCGTAACTGAGGTTCAAAACTTCAAAGTTTCAAACTTCATGCAAAATAGTAAAATACTAAATAAATTATATTTATATTATCTTTCATGAAAAATATTTATTATATTTAATTAGACTCGTTTTTCTCTGTTTCCTTATTTTGTTCTGGTGTTTTTTTAAATTCTTTAGTTGTGTTTTATGTTTTGAAAGCACATTAAAGATAAATGATATTCCATGACATAAAATGGTAACTGATAATATATTAAATTTATTGTTTTAATAAGAGCACGAAACCAATAGGAAGTATTTTAATTTTTGTCATTGTGTGGGTAGCTTTTAAAAGTTTTCATTAGATCCACCTCCCGTATATTTTATTAATACAGACTACTAGCAACATACTGATAATTGATGATCACTTTGTAATATTGTATATTTTTTGGTCTTGCAGCCTGTAGGGTATTGGTATAGCACCAACAGCCTAGCTACAACCTACAGCCACAGGTTATTATTCATTTGCAAATTGCACATTGTATCATGGAATCGTCATCCGTGAATGTTGGGGAGCAGGAAATTGAATCTGCCCTTATAGAGAAAATTGATCCAAAGTCTCCTTTTTGGAAATATGTCACTGTTGTGGGGAAGATGCCAAGAGGGGGTTCACTAATATGGATTTGCAGTGAATGTCAAAAAGAATTTAAGGCATCCTACACTCGAGTGAAAGCACATTTGCTTGGGATAAAAAACAATGGCATTCGAGTATGCACCGGTCCTCCTGAATCAGATGGAAAAGATGGAAAGGGTTTGAGCAAAGAAAAACTAGCAAAATATAAGAAAGAACAGGATGAGGCAAATGATAAAGCTAATGAGAATGCCACCTTTCAATTCAAACAACGTACAAGAATGGGGGCATATTCATCAAAGACTCAATTTCCCTCTCATGAAATTTGTAATATCCCAAACTGATATTGTCCTGTTTATGTGTATATTGTAGATGGCTAATAGACTTACTCCTTAATCAAATAGGAAAGGAAACCCTGAACTTTGCATGCATGCAGTTGTTTGCAAATATGTGCCCTAGAAAAATACTGAGATGCTATAAAATAGGAGAAATCAATGCACGTACATACTAGTATATAGATCAGCTGATGGTGAAGAGACTGGTCCCAACATGCAAGGATTCTGCTGGAGGAATAAGGAGATACACCAAATCGTCCTCCACAGGTGAATGCACCCTCCTCAAACTATATAAGCTCTAGAATAATAAATAAGCTGTTGCTGGAAGCCCGGATGATGTGCACTAGGGTTATAATACCCCTCTGATGATGATGGAAGTACCATGCGAAAGTTCTGAACCTTGTAGGTAGGAAAACAAATTGCTTTGTCTCTAATCACGGTGACACGATGTGACGGTGAAACCCTCTAGTTGGATGAATAATCAACCTCCCGGAATAACTGCTGAATGTAACTTGATGATGAACTAGTGCTGGACCTGGATGATCCAACCTGATGATGAACTAGGGCAGATAGATTTTGCTGCCGAAATACACTAGTTAGCTGAGCATGCGCTCAACCCCAACTTAGCTCGCCGAGCTCTCTAATTCGACTCCACAAATCAATTATCACATAAGTGACTTCTCCATTCACTTTATCTTTCTTTTATAACTCTCAACTGTGAAAACCCTAACTTTTGACCTAATTAGGTCACTTTATCTTCTAATTTGTAGTTGACTTGCATGCATGTGCATGGAGACTTAATCGGGTGCATGCATCATTAAATAATGCCTGGATGTCATGCATACAGGTGGCCTTTGGCTCTAGTGGCCCTCTTCGACCCAATGGTGATATAATATTGATGCCCTAGATCTTCTATATATGGCATCAGTCTTCTACTGATTCCTTGACTGTCAGTACCCGCTCGAACCTATAGGAATCACATAGGTTAGCGGGTTGGTCCTCAATGCCTAAGCAGAAGAGGACATTACAGTCCTCCCCACTCGAATTTGCTTGTCCTCAAGCAACTGTAAAGCTGGGTGCTGTAATACCTGTTCTGCCTCCCAAGTAGCCTCCTCTATAGGCAGATCTTTCCACTAAACCAGGTAATCTCTAATGATTTTGTTCCTCAGTTTCCGTTCTCGCACCTCTAGGATGTGCTCCGGAATCAGAACCAATTGCCCCTCGTCATCAAGGGGAGGTAGCTCAGAAGATGTAACAATCTGTTGACCAACCACCTTCTTGAGATTGGAGACATGAAATACGTTGTGAATCTTGCTCTCTAGGGGTAGTTCTAGCTCATATGCTACCTCTCCGACCTTCCGAATTATCTTGTATGGACCATAGAAACGAGGTTGGAGTTTTTCTGCTCCTTTCCCTTTAAGAGGTGACTGCTGGTAAGGCTGGAGGCGTAAATAAACGAAGTCTCCCACCTCAAACTGTGCTAAACTCTATGCCTGTCTGCATATATCTTTTGTTGATTCTGAGTAGCCTATATGTTCTCCTTGAGTGTCTTGAGGATATCTTGACCCTCCTGAATCCAGTCCTTGGCCTTGGGGGCCTTGGTATTGCTAAATATCCGGTCTGCAAAAGTGGAAGCATCATACCCATACAGGGCTCGGAAAGGGGTCATCCTAATGGTCATATGGTAGGTGGTGTTGTAACAATGTTCACCCAAGTGTAACCATTTGACCCATGTCCTCTGCCGACCTGATACGTAATTTCTCAAGTATCCCTCAATCCATTTATTAACAATCTTTGTCTGCCCGTCACTCTGCGGATGATAACTTGTGCTCATGGCTAACTCGGTACCCACTAACCGGAAAAGCTCTTGCCAAAAGGCTCCTGTGAATTTGCTGTCCCTGTCACTGACAATGGTCTTGGGTAACCCATGGAGTCTAAATACCTCTCTGAAAAATAGTTCTGCTACCTGTGCTGCTGAATAATCTGATGATATGGCAAAGAAGTGAGCAAACTTAGTCAATTTGTCCACTACTATGTACAAGCAGTCTCTGCCTTTGACCTTGGGCAACCCAGTATTGAAGTCCATAGAAATGCTCTCCCATTTCTGCTCGGGAATAGGGAAGGGATGTAGTAAACCAGCCGGGTGGATGTGCTCTATTTTGTTTTGTTGGCACAATCTACACTCCCTCACATGTTGTATCACATCTTTCTTGAGGCCCTTCCATGAGAACCTTTCTCTAATCTGTCTGTAGGTCTTGAGAAACCCCTGATGCCCTGCTAATGGTGAATCATGTGATGTCGGTAAGATTTTCTTCTTGAGGGGAGACTCTGGAACCAAGAAGATTATGTTTTTGTAGTATATGATATCATCAATGACCCTGTACCTATCATCCTGAATTTGTCCATCCAATAGTTCGCAAGCAAACTTATCTTTGGAGTACTCAACCAAAAGATGAGACCTCCAATCTGATGAGATGCTCATAAGAGATAAAGTAGCTGGTCGTCTAGAAAGTGCATCGGCCACTACATTGCTCTTTCCCTTTACGTACTCAATCTCGAAGTCATAAGCCTGAATTTTACTTACCTATTTTTGTTGTCTCTCGTTTAGCTCTTTCTGCTCTAGGAAGTATTTCAGACTGTTATGATCTGTCTTAACCTTGAACTTGGCACCTAGTAAGTACTGCCTGAACTTGGTTAGCGGATGGAGGATAACTAACATCTCTTTGTCATATATCGAATAGTGGCGCTCATAGTCTTTGAGCTTCCTGCTCTCAAATGCAATGGGGTGGTTGTTTTGCATCAAAACTGCCCCAATTCCCTCTCCTGAAGCATCACATTCTAACACAAAGGATTGAGAAAAGTCTAGTAAAGCTAATACTAGGCTTGAACTCATTACCTCTTTCATTTTCTTGAATGTTTGTTGTGCTGCCTCCGACCAACTAAATGCTCCCTTCTTGGTAAGATCTGTGAGGGGTGCAGTCATCTGTGAGAATCCGCTGACATACCTCCTGTAGTAGGTGTAAAGGCCCAAAAAGCCCCTCAGTTTTGTCACATTTTTAGGTGTAGGCCAGTCCAAAATTGCCCGAATCTTCTCTAAGTGCACCTGGACCCCGTTGGCCCCTATCACATGTCCTAAGTACAACATCTCCTGCATGTTGAACTCACACTTGGACATTTTGGCATATAGTGACTGCTCCTGTAGAATGCCAAGTACTTCATCAAGATGTCTCAAATGTTCTTCCCAAGTCTGACTATATATCAATATGTCGTTGAAGAATACCATAATATATTTACGCAACTGTGTCCTGAATATATGGTTCATACATGATTGGAAAGTAGCTGGTGCATTAGTGAGCCCAAATGGCATCACTAGAAACTCATAATGTTCATAGTGGCAACGGAAAGCGGTTTTTGGAACATCCTGTTCCCTGACTCGAATCTGATGGTACCGTGAGCGGAGATCAATTTTGGAAAAGTACTTTGCCCCCTGTAGTTCATCCATTAACTCATCAATCTTAGGGATGGGATACCTGTTCTTTATGGTCTTCTTATTGAGTTCCCTGTAATCAATGCACATGCGTAAGGTTCCATCCTTTTTCTTCACTAGCACTATTGAAGATGCAAAGGGATTGGAGCTAGGTTTGATGTATCCCAGCATGAGTAGTTTCTTGATTGTACTCTTGATCTCATCTTTATACCTCTTGGGATGTCTGTACGGAGTGGTGATAACTGCTTTGGTCCCCTCCTCTAACTCAATAATGTGCTCAAATCCCCTATTTGGAGGTTGACCTGCTGGAAGGTCTCCGAATACTACCTTGTGCTTATGTAGTAAGGCCTCTATATCTGCTAGATGTTGTGTGGCCTCATCTGTTGGTTTCCTGAAGGTAACCATACACTTTGCAACCCACTCAATATCTCCCTGCCGGAGTACTACCTCCATCATGTGTGATGTCACTGCTGTGGGAGGATAAGTATTCATCCCTCTCAATACTACCTTTTGTCCTTCTGCTCCTGTAAACTCCATCTCCATGGTCTGGTAATTTGTGGAATACTTCCCTATGGAATACATCCACTGAACTCCTAGTACCACATTCATGTCAGGTACATCTACCACATAGAATGTCTCTATCACTGTATAATTTCCAAGTGTTACCTTTAATTTAGGAATCCTCTGACTACACTCCATGGTGTGACCTGCTGTTGCTACCGAAAACCCATCAAAGCTCTCAGTCTGAATGTCTCTCTTTTTAACCCATGCAGCATCAATGAAGTTGTGGGATGCCCCACCATCTATCAGTACTCCCACTCTGTGGCCCTGTACGATACCTCTGATCTGAAGAGTGTGGAATCTAGGAACCCCTGTCATGGTAGCAATGGTACCTCCTGAGGCCTGTCCCTCAGCAACTATCTCTGTTGTCTCTCCCTGCTCCTGATCCTGGTAATCTTTATCCTCCTCACTGTTGGAATAAGCCTCTATGTAGTAGGCCTTTCCTTTTTTTGAACATCTGTGACTTGGTATCCATGGTTCCTAGCAAGTGAAACATAACTTTTTTCTTCTAAGGTCCTGTCGGGGATCATTGTCCATCCATTCTTTCTTGGGCCATGGTTTTCTTTCTTTATCTTTAATAGGAACATTGGTCCTGGGAGGAAACCTATTTTTGGGCACTGCATCCTGCAAGTCTCTAGTCCGTCTGATGGCATCTGCTAGGGTGGTGGGCCTATAAGACTTGACCCATCCCCATAAGGGTTCAGTGAGAGCCTCAGTGAACAACATAATCAACCTGCTCTCTGCTATATCTGTGACAATGACTGCTATCCTCTGAAACTCAGAAATAAAAACATCTGCACTCCTTGTCTGCTTGAGCTGTGCCAGCTCCCTAAAGTGTACCTCTGGATCCTTCCGATCAAACCACTCAATGAGCCTCTGTGTAAAATCTGTGTATGAGGTGATGGTGTTGTGACCTAGTGTCACTAACCCGTGGTACCACCACCTAAGTCACCGTGTTCGGCAATTTTTCGACTTGAAGTTCGAAAATCGCCGATTTTTTACCATTCACGAATTTAATCGATGGTGTTCGCCGAATATGAACGCCGTATTCGATTTTTGGTTCGCCGAATATGAACGCCGAATTTGAACGCCGAATATGAACGCCGGATTCGATTTTATTCGCCCGATATTCGCCCTTTATTCGCCCGATATTCGATTTTATTCGCCCGATATTTGGTTTGGGTCTCCAACCCTAATATTATTTCCGAACCTGGGTCCTCCGCGGCATTATTTCCGAGTCTGGCCCGTTATCATTTATCCCCCGCGCGCGCGTGAACTCTGCCGCTCTGCCGCTGCGTGAATGGTGAACACTCTGCGTGAATGGTGAACGCGTGAACTGAAACTCAGCGAACTGTGGCTGCCAAGGACTGAACTTTGAACCAGCGTGAAGAGTTGAACTGTGGCTGCTACCCTGCTACTGCTCTTTGCAAGTTCCAGCCTCCATCTCGG
>LPNX010835052.1:59084-138207 GCA_001517045.1 Pseudotsuga menziesii | reverse complement strand
TCATAGTTCTGGGTGAATGGCCTATTGTAAGCTTTGGGTTTGTTCTTACTTTTAAAGTGGCAGAAGTCAGTGAAGGTCATGGCTGAATGGAAGTCCTCTTAGAGAGCTCTATATTCTCTCAGATAGGCACTCATGGGTTCTTCTGGTTCTGCTTTTGCTAGAGGCACTGCAGCTGGACTATCTAAGAATTGAGGCATGGTAGGTTGGAAAGGCTTGTATATATGGGGATGGCTTTGCATGTTGGTATGTAAGTGCTCCCTACTACCGCTGGTGGATACCCTATCACTGTTGGGAAATAAGGGACTGTGTGGGGTGGGCCCATTCTTCTCAGTCATTTGCTTGAAGGTGCTCATCATTTCTTTTTGCCCAGTGGGGAGTTCTTTTATGGCTGATATGAGACTTTTGAAAGTTGTTTTATCATCATCGGCCATTGTTTCTTTGCCTTTTTCAAACTGATACTCTCTGTTCCCCAAATCTATGTCCTCTAACTCCTCTTCTCTGTCTCTATACCTCTGTCTGCTTTGAGTAATGTTGTATGGGTCTCCTGGATTCATTTATAATTTTTGCATGCCTACAGGAGGCAAGGAAAAGAGCTCTGATACCACTGTAATATCCCTAATTGATATTTTTCTGTTTATGTGTATACTGTAGATGGCTAATAGACTTACTCCTTGATCAAATAGGAAAGCAAACCCCGAACTTTGCATACATGCAGTTGCATGCAAATATGTGCCCTAGAAAAATACTGAGATGCTATAAAATAGGAGAAATCAATGCATGTACATACCAGTATATAGATCAACTGATGGTGAAGAGACTGGTCCCAGCATGCAAGGATTCTGTCAGAGGAATAAGGAGATACACCAAATCGTCCTCCACAGGTGAATGCGCCCTCCTCTCAAACTATATAAGCTCCAGAATAATAAATAAGCTGCTGCTGGAAGCTCCGATGATGTGCACTAGGGTTATAATACCCCTCTGATGATGATGGAAGCAACATGCGGAAGTTCTGAACCCTGTAGGTAGGAAAACGAATTGCTTTGTCTCTAATCACGGTGACACGGTGTGACGGTGAATCCCTCTAGCTGGATGAATAATCAACCTCCCGGAATAACCGCTGAATGTAACCTGATGATGAACTAGTGCTGAACTTGGATGATCCAACCTGATGATGAACTAGGGCAGATAGATTTCACTGCCGAAATACACTAGTTAGCTGAGCATGCACTCAACCCCAACTTAGCTCGCCGAGCTCTCCAATTCGACTCCACAAATCAATTATCACATAAGTGACTTCTCCATTCACTTTATCTTTCTTTTATAACTCTCAACTGCGAAAACCCTAACTTTTGACCGAATTAGGTCACTTTATCTTCTAATTTGCAGTTGACTTGCATGCATGCGCATGGAGACTTAATTGGGTACATGCATCATTAAATAATGCCCGGATGTCATGCATGCAGGTGGCCTTTGGCTCTAGTGGCCCTTTTCGACCCAATGGTGATATAATATTGATGCCCTAGATCTTATATATATTGCATCAGTCTTCGGTTGATTCCTTGACTGTCAATACCTGCTCGAACCTATAGGAATCACATAGATTAGCGGGTTGGTCCTCAATGCCTAAGCAGAAGAGGACATTACAAAATTGGTAGTCCTTCTAGTTCGAACTTCAACCGTTCTAATTTGGGACCGCTTGAAAAGAGTTTTAATAATGATGCTCGAGGCATAGCGGATGAAGCTATAGGTCGGTGCATTTACGCAAATGGCCTTCCTTTCAACCTTGTGAGATCTCCTTATTGGGCAGAGATGATTAGAAAAGTTAATGAAGCCCCAATAGGATATGTTGGCCCTGGTTATGAGAAGATCCGCACTACATTGTTGACAGGTGAGAAGCTACGTTTGGAGGGTGCATTGAACCCCATTCGTCATTCATGGCGCTTATCAGGGGTGTCCATCATTTCTGATGGATGGGAAGATCAAAGGAATAGGCCTTTGATCAATGTGATTTGCTCAAAGCCCTAAAGGGGCAATGTTTTTGAAGGCAGTGGATTGTGAGGGGCAGCAAAAAGATGCTCAATTCATTGCTAACATCTTGATTGAAGCAATTGAATTTGTGGGGGCAGAAAATGTTGTCTAGGTCATAACAGACAATGCAACAGTATGTAGAGCAGCGAGCCTAATTGTTGAAGGCAAATATCAACACATATTTTGGACCCCTTGTGCTGTTCATTCATTGAACCTAATGTTGAGCAAGATGGGGACTCAAATTGAGTGGATGCGACTTATTTTTGGGGAGGCAAAGGAAATACAAGCCTTCATCACAAACCACCACATGTTCCAAGGCATTTACAGGGAATTTGCGAAGTTGGAGCTTCTTAAGGTACCAAAAATCTAGAGTTTAAAGCTTAAACTTGTAAAGTTTGTTTCATAAATCTTATGACTGTAAATTTTAATTTATTGAAATCTTGTCACTTGCAGGTTGCAGAGACTCGTTTTGCCTCTCACATCATAGTTTTGACGAGGCTTATGCAAGTGAAAGAATCTTTACAATCTATGGTATGCAGTTCTCTTTGGAATCAATGGAGGCAATCCCAAACTGAAAGAGCATAAGCAGTGAAGAGGTTGGTTGTTGATGATGAATGGTGGGATAAGGTAGAATACCTCTTGGCATTTACTAAGCCAATTGTGGATTTGCTATGTATGTTTGACACAGACAGGCCCAATTTGGGAGAGGTGTATGAGGGCATTGGCACCATGATAGAGAAGATAAGAGTGATAATCAATGCCAAGGAGCAGGACCCAAATGAAGTCTTCTACAGAGAAATAAAAGACATATTGACCAAACGATGGAACAAGATGACCACTTCATTACACCTTTTGGCCTATGCAGTGAATCCTAAATATTATTCCGCAGAGTTGCTAAATGGTCCAGAAAGAACTTTGCCAAACAATGACCCAGAAGTCTCACAAGGGTATAAGAAAGCTTTGAGAAAGCTATTTGTAGATCCTGATATTGCATATATGATTCTTGAAGAGTTTTCACATTTTGTGGGATCTGAGGGTCTAGGTGCAGGTAATGATCCTCTATCATCTTAAGCATCAAAATCATTGTTATTTCATATTGTTTTCTTAGATCATTTCAAATTCATTTAAGATATGAGGGTTTGAACTTTGAACTTTGAAATTTGGGTGCAGATATTGAGACTATGCAGGACAAGACCAGACTAAGCCCACTTAATTGGTGGAACTTCCATGGTGGAGAAATTCCAAATATCCAAAAATTGGCTGTCAAGATCTTGTCACAAGTTGCTAGTTCCTCATCAGCAGAGAGGAACTGGAGCACATATGGCTTCATCGATTCGGTGAAGCGAAACAGATTGGGATCCAAGAAGGCCGAGGAACTTGTTTATGTGCATTCCAACCTTCGCCTTCTGTCACATAAGAAGGATGAATACAAATTTGGGCCCACCAAACAATGGGATATAGAACCAAAATTACCTGACTTGGATATGACATTGAATGCCATGTCTCATATGAATCCATTTGATGAGGAGGTACCATCAAGTGGACATTTTCAGCGATGCTCCCGCTTCTACTTCTAGAGACAATCAAAGTGCTAGTGTTGATTTGGGTCATCATCACCTGGACGAGGACATTTTTGATGATATGTAAATGTAATTTATAATTATGTTTTGAACATTTGAAGTTGAACTTGAAGTTGAACAATGAAGAATGAACAATTAAATTATGAATATGCATTGACAATAGGTTGCCACTCAATTTGATTTGTAATTTGCATATTTGTTGATGATGAGAATTATCATATGATGTAATATGTTAAATTGTTAATATGTGGTTTTAATTTAAAATTTAAATGATGAATGTTAAATTTTAGTTAGAATATATATATATATATATATAGCCGTTTCCTTGCCGTATCGTATCCAGTTTTTTTGAAAATTTGCCGTATCTGTGTCCCTCCCTGTATCCGTATCCGTTTTCGTATCTGTTTCAATGCAACTTAGCATTATTGTTAGTTTTTACAAGATTATAGCAGTATAACTTAATTCCAAATAAACAATAGGATCTCTAGAAGAAAGACGAAGCACATAAACAAAGAACACAAGAATTTATTCTGGGAAACCCAATTGGGAAAAACCCAACAAACCTTTGTATTAAGATGATAGCTTTTGAGAGCAGAGAGAAGAAGAAAGAGAGAGAAAAAATCTCTCTAAGATACAACCCTAGAAAAACACTCCTGACTACAATAGCTCACATTTTCTTCTAGAGTGAACTTGCTGTGAGTGAATGAATGAATGAGGAGGGACACCTCCTATTTATATTGATTTTCCAAGTGAATATTCACTGGGGCTGACTTGACTTACTTATTCGGGCCGACCTACCTTGGGGAAATACAAAATTAATTTTATTTCTATTATTTTCTTGTGTATTCTTTCCCCATGGTTTACTTTGATTCTTTCTAGGGTTTACATGAGTAATTATATTAGTATAATCTCCTGTAGGAGGTATAAGGAAATACAATACAAGTACAATTAGAATAACTTCTGAAGTTGCACAAATTCCAACACTCCCTCTCAATAAGGAAGGTATTCTTCATATATGGTCATCATCAACATCACGAATATCTAGGTCTTTTGTACATCTCATTTGTCTCGATCATCTCTATACACACTGAAGGTTGTCAACACTGTCACCATCCTTCGAGAGGTGTCATCATGCATCTAGTCTACTCAGTCCATCGATAGATCGATCAACTGTTCACAGTTCATTGAAGAGTAATCACCATCTCATCTACTACAAGTCAAGTCCGTCTCTAATTGAGAACCCGAACATGCTTCACATGGCCAACTACTGCCAATTCATCTCAAGTGATGGTGGGAATTCTCTTACATCAAGTTGAGAACCGGGGCTGGTGTGAATTCTCCAAAACACCAGGTTTAAGAACTGGAACAATTAGAGGTCACTAGTGTACACAACCATCAACTACCAGTTCATCTCAAGAGTTGGTGGGGATAATCCTTCGATAGATCCATCAACTCTTCATAGTTCATGGAAAAGTAATCAACATCTCATTTACTACAAGTCAAGTCCGTCTCTAACCGAGAACCCGAACATGCTTCACATGGCCAACTACTACCAATTCATCTCAAGTGATGGTGGGAATTCTTTTACATAAAGTTGAGAACTAGGGCTGGTTTGAATTCTCCAAAACACCAGGTTTAAGAACCAGGACAATTAGAGGTCACCAGTGCACATGACCATCGACTACCAGTTCATCTCAAGAGCTTGCGGGAATACTACAAAACACTAGATTGAGAATCAAAACTTATAGTGGTCACTAGTGCACATGACCATCTAATGCCTTCCTGTCTCACAATGCGGATGGGATTTCTTCCCATGCCAGGTTGAGATTCAGAACGAGTAGTGGCATTAGTGTGAAAGCAGCATAGATGTCTGTCTCAACTTTCCCTCTTCACGAGGGATGCATTTTCTTCTACTCGAAGTCTTCTGCGAAAGTGTTCAAACTTTGTCTTGAGAAGAGGCGTGGTAAGAACATCTACATTTTGGTCATCTATCAGAAGATATTGTAACTCGACTGCACGTTGCTGCACCATATCACAAATGTAGTGATATCAAATCTATATGCTTTGTCTTGTTGTGAAACACATGATTCACTGACATCTGTATACAACTCTGGTTGTCATAGTGAATCACAGTTGGTCCTGGAATTTGACGAAATAACCCAGCAAGGAGTTTTTGAAGCCATACTGCTTCTCGGGCTGCTTTACTGGTAGCCATATACTCGGCCTCTGCGTTGCTAAGTGCTACTGAGGTTTGCTTCTTGCTACACCAGGAAATCACTGCAGAGCCCGAACTGAAGCAACATCCGGATGCACTCTTCCTATTTGCAACACACTCGACCCAATCTGACTCAGAAAATCCTTGCAATGTCATATCACATCCTGAAGCATATCTTAGGCCATAACCCACAATGCCACATAAGTATCTGAGACATTTTTTGCAGAAACCCAGTGAATTTGCCTCAGATCACTCATAAAGTGGGAGTATTTACAGCAAAACATATATCTGGTCTGGTGTTTGTCAGATACATCAGAGAGCCAATCAATTGACGATACATGGTGGGATCAATCATATCAGAATTTGTGGTAGATTCCTTCAGCTTCTTGAAATCTACATCCATCGGAGTAGCCATGGACTTGCAGTCGAACATCTTGAATCTCTTCAAAATATCAATCGTGTAGTTTCCTTGACTTAGGAGAATTTCCTATTGCCTCTGCCATACTTCTAATCCCAAAAGTAATGCATCAATCCGAGGTCCTTCATTTTAAACTCAAAGGCAAGCTTCTTCTTACACCATCCAATTAGTTTATCATTTCCTGTGAGAAACAAGTCATTCACATATAGAACCAAAATCAGTGGCTCATCATCCACAATCTTGTAGTAAAGATTGGGATCTGCATCACTCTTGGCGAATCCCAAGTCTACCAGGTATCCGTCTATCCGTCCATACCAAGCACGAGGTGCTTGCTTGAGTCCATATAATGCCTTTTTTTCAGTTTACATATGTGAGAATCTTTCCTATGGACGATAAACCCTTCTGGTTTTTTAATGTAAACTTCTTCCTTGATAATACCATTGAGGAAGGCGGTCTTTACATCCATCTGATGCAACTTCCATCCATAGCTGAAGCAATAACAATGATGGTTCTGATGGAAGTATATCGAGCCACAAGATCAAATGTTTCATGATAGTCAATGCCCTCTTTCTAAGAGTTGTAAAAGGTTTAATAAAGTTTCGAGTAGGCTCATAAGAGCCCACTCCCCGTCTCCACTGGGGGAATCTGTGTCGACGTATTTTTCATGGTTGGATATTTTGCTTTAGTTTAGTTTTTATTTTCCTTTTTTTTAGTTTTACTTTATTGCTTCGAGGAGAAGAAATACTAACCCCACACATTCCTGAGTTACTCGAAAGGGGAAAGAGATTTGTGGTAGATTAATTAAGAAATATTTCCTTTACTGCATTTTTTACTTCTTTATGGCAAATTAACCCCCTTGCTTTCCTGAGTAGGGTTTACAAACCTGAAAGAGACTCTTGGGGTCTTAATAAATAAGAAAATATGTTCTAAAATTCTTAAAATTAACAAGGCTCTTATCCTCGTATACTCTACTTCCGTTGCAGCTTCTTCTGATCAGTTGGTTGTATCAGAAAAGGATCTGGGTGACTAGTAATTAGTCTCATATTTTAATTGATGCCCAAACGGAAATCTAGTGTTTTTTCAAATATTGCTAAGTTGTGGACAGAGTCTTCAAGTGAAACGAGAACCACTAAACAGTGACCGTTGGGCCCCGCCCGGACACACCCTCGTTTGGTGTAGTGTTGGACACACCCCTGCGACTCCGGTTTAGCCCCCATTTCGCTGTGAGGATCACCTCGAAGCAATTCCGAACACATTCCTTGTACCGCTTGGGTATATCTGGAATTTCCTCTCCCTTCTAATAATCCAGGTCACTACCATATTAATAAAATATATCTACAATTTATCCGCTCCCTTAATCACTCATTAATAGTTTTAAAAGTGACCAACAAGACAATTGCAATACTTACACCACTCAATAACACCATTTTTACATGCACTCCATATTCATCGGCACTGGTCTATGTTATTTTTCATGCTTAAATCAATTTTGCAAAATGTCATGAATGATGTTTACATTGTCATATGTTGTTGATGTGATCTTTGTCTTGCAATAGTTTGTTGTGATATTTTATCCATTTCATTTTAACTCCTAGAATTAGAGTTTTCTTTCATAGATTAAAAACCATAGATTTTCTTTTATTACGGACCACCCCCCTTGGCTTCGCTAGGAGTTAGCCTAGACGGAGGAGCTGAGTATCAGGTGACAACACTTGGCTCAAGCTTGCCCCCAAGGTCGCACCCAATGGCTTGAAGATTTCTGCCACGTGACTCGATGTGTGAATCATGTGGCAATAGGATGATTTGTGAGGACATTTGAATCCTGAAACTATGGGCTTGTACTCACTTGCCAATCACTAGAGGCATTACTAATATCTTCAGGGTTCTTTTGGTTGGGCTAACCAAAGAACAATACAGATCCACTTGGAAAAAAGTTGACATGTTCAACTAATATGTTTTAAATGCCTCTCACATGAAAAGTTTTATCTTTGGGACCTCTCAGAAAAGTTTCACCACTAGACCCCTCGTCTCGAGGGCATGGGGAGGGGGTGGGGCATGCCCCCATTTCTGTGGGGTGCGTCCGCGTGGAGCACTGCAGATTGCTCTTTATTGTAGTTTAATAAGATCGATTTCTGGTTGGCTGCATTCCAGGTGATACAAGTCTAAGGTTGTCTCTTGCATTTATTTTCTTAAGCACAAAGATATATTCAGATCACTTGCGCAAAGGGGTAGGATCCATTGGTGAGAAATGAGGAAGTTTTCATCAATGGGCAAGGTCCAATTCTCGTGAGGTCTGTTCTTGGAGCGATTGGATCACCTTAAGGTAGTGGTTGAATGCATGGTTTCACCCAGAGAGATTATATTACATTATCTTTTGACCCATGCACACATAAGGGGATTAATGCCCACCCTCATGTACTTAAATTTAAGCAGTGACTAGGGTTAGCTCAAGTGTTTATGAGCTTGCCGTGAGATCTCTCCCCCCTGAATTAGGAAGAGGTCACATGTTTGACTCTCCTGATCCCTTGGGGTTAGGCTCTGTAATTAGGGCCTGTGGTTTACCCGTTAATGGTGGTGAAGTCTACTGGGGTTTTCTGAGCATAGTTATATGGGAAAAAATATTCAGACCACTTGGGGGCTGCTAGGTTCGTGGACAGGTGAAAATAGGTGATTGTATCTATTGACAGGTAGAAATAGGCTTTTTATGTTGAATGTTTGTGTTATCATATAACACTGGTTGCTCACCTCCTCAAAAATCTATTGTCACAATACACAATATTGGTGAAGAAACTGTAATTTTTTCTGAGACTTGTCAAATTTACTGCATGATCTGACAATATATAAAATATTTTTGACAGTGTTTTGCTTGGGAAAATGCATATTAGAAAAGTGCATACATTAAATCTTAGATCAGTTTCTACCAACGATACAATGGTAAACTTGCATGAGCAAAAAATTATTTAGCAAGCAAGTTCATCTACATTTCCAAGGCATCATTGGTGTGATAAAAAAAAAGTTATTGCACTGTTCTTTTAGACTGGGCAATTTTTAAAAAGTGAGTAATGTCAATTGTTTGAAGGTATTTCTTAATGTGTTTTCAATGAGAAAAGATTTTTTGGTGAGTCTTGCATTATTGACAATGATTTTTTATATAATCAGCTGATTATTTGACATCTTTTGAATAGATGTTGACAGCAAAGGATTTGAATTTTGTTGGCTATACATACAAGCACTTTGATGCTGTGAAGGGATCATCTGTTGGTAAGTTTCTCATCTTTATTTCAATAATATATTTAAACTGTTATGAGAACTTTGATGCTTTTAAGTTAAACATTACCCTTTATTTCCGGGGAAATGTGTTGTAATTTTATTCAAAAAGAAGTAAAATTACAGTGTAGATGCCCTGCAGCATTCAAGTTTTCTTTTCTCGTGTCTGAACATACTGTCATCACATTTTCCATACAATCAAAATGTGTCATTATAAGTTACTGGAACGTCTAGGAAGACGATTATTGGAAACGTATGGGTTTAAAACCCACTGATCTGTGGACATTTTATTGCATCGAATGCTTGTCTACTATAGTTTTTGTGTCACAGCCTAGTATAGAAGTGCGTTGACTGTGTTTTATTGTCTTTTTTTCTCAGCTTTTGTGCCAATTGCTCAGCTTTGTTGCAAATAAACCCAATGACTTGCATATGTGATAAAATGACTTGCATATCAAAATTGTAATGTGGTGGTGTCAACTCTACAAAATAGCAGACGGCATTAATGAAGGGTTACATGGACCAACAGTTATTTCCAATAATCCTCCAACATCCTTTAGTTTTTTTTTTGAATCAGCATGAACCATTGTTCAAAATATCGATGAAAAGCTGGCCAACTCACGAAAATCACATTTTTTTGGCGTCGAATTTCTAGCCAGAAAAATTCATGATTATTTTGAAGAAATAAAAATCGCAAAAATTTGTGAAAACATTGCACCGTGACAAAATAAAAATCACTGTTTGTGTGTTGAGGTGACTTAAAGGGCGTTTTTTGTATTTTGGGGGTCAATTCACATTGTAGCTGTTGGGGAATGAGAGGGAGAGGGTTTACAATCATCAACCAACAGGCTTAGGAGGGCCAAAACCTTGCTTTTATCACCATCTTTTTTTAATTGGAGAATGGATCAATTGGTTGCTGCATATGGTGTTGGTAGTCTCAAATCCCAGGTATTTTTTCAAAATCCACTTTCTTGTTTTCTTTGTTTTTTAATAGATTTTTGTAGGGTTTACAAAGTCCATCTTTGCTTGCATCTTATTATTATTTTTCATGCCTCAAAGATCAATTTAGAGGTCAGTTTTTTTCTTTAACAGCAAGTTAAGTTACCAGGATACGGATCTTGATATGGATCCGGATCCGGATACAGTCCGCTATATTTTTAAAAAGCCAGGATACGGTGGGGAAATGGCAGGTGCAAATAATATATATATATATATATATATATATATATTTTAAATTAGAACTTATATAAATATTAATAACTATATAAAGTTATCAATAGATGATGATTATTAATGTGCAGTGACACCACTATCAAGCTTTAAGGAAAGGAAACATGTTAAGAAATTAATTAATGTATTAAATTTTAATAATGGAAACATTATATAAATTTTATTAATTATCGTTTTAATATATAAATTTATAAATTATAATACATGTTGACTAAATTGTCATTGATGCCAACAGGTGTGTGTCGGTGTGTCTTGGTGCCCTTTGAGGAGCCCCCGAGGGTTAAGTAGTTGTCAGTGTCAAAAGAGACCTTTTGACCTTGTCCAAGCCCAAGTCTGAAGCCCTTGGAGCCCTTGGGACAATGGCAAAAGCCCTGTACACCCTTTAGAGTGTTTAAGTACCCCTAAGTTGTTTCTATGGTTCCACAGTTGTTTTTTTGGGTTCCCCAGTACCACAACCTATGCCGTAGTACCCTAGAAAGTGTCCTTAGTGGGTTGAAGAAGTGTAGAATGTCAAAAAGTAGTACCCTAGAAAGTGTCCTTAGTGGGTTGAAGAAGTGTAGAATGTCAAAAAGTCCAAATGACTGTGTCTTTAATGAGGTCATGGTACCCTTGGAGAAGTCTAGGCACCTCCACACTTAATGGTTTAATGTTCCTTGAAGGAATGGGAACAGTAATATCCTTGAGATAGTCAAAATGATCAAGAAAGTTCTTGAACCCACATCTTGATGGTTATGGGATTCTTGGTGGCTAATAGAACACACCCATACATATGTGAACTCTAAAACTTGTGTTAAGATCACTAAATAAAAGAAATAAAATATTAAACAATGCTTAAGGACATTGAGTGCTAAAACATAATTAAAATATTAATCCAAGTGAAGTTGACCAGCTTATCCTCCAACGTTGACAACCTTTAACCCTTCATGAAGTCAGCCCCATTAAGTGTTGATAGGTTAAAACTTTTTTAAAATTAATAAAACATTTAAAATGCTTCTCCCTCTCATTGAGGTCGACCCTATCTCCCTCTCCACGCCTAGTAGGTGTGTAAATACACCAAACGCTTGTCACATTTCAACCATCAATTCAATGTAACATATTTGGGAGTTTGAACTGAGGTATATTCGTTGGTCTGAGAACTCGGTGGCAGCAGAATGTAATTTTTTTTGGGGAATAAGACTTTAAGCTCACTGATATGTATGATTGTTGTGATTGGGTTTGTCAAACAGTTCTTGACTAACCCCCTTTCTGCCTTATTTTATCAGCTGCTATGAATTTCAGTTTTGAAATGTATTGTGGAATGATTTCTTTGCTAGGGGTTCATCTTAAGAATACTTGTTTGTATTACAATTTAATCACAATACTCACAACTACCATATTACCGTGTTTCATATGCGGCAAATATAACAATTTGGAAAGGGTTTAAACCAACAATTTAATGAACTGATATATAATACTTTTAGTGGCAAAAACATCTCTGGAATAGCATAAACAGGTTTGAGATCACATGCCTTTACAAAGCCTGATGGAGAAGGAGCTGTTGCTGAAGAAGATACTCCTTACAAGGAATTCGCTGCCACAGTTAGTCTAAACACCCAGATTTATAGTAGATTCACCCAGGATGACTGTAAATGCAGATTCAAGCTTCTTCAACTAATCCACGCTGTGTATCTCTGTCTGTGATTCAGTTTGATCCGCCCAGTATGAAGGAGCATGCCCAGCAGTAACAAATAGGACCACTATAATGGATCATGTCCTAAGAGGATAATCGTTGCCCTAAATAATGGATCTGGGGCTTTATACTCTTTGTAGCAGCCCATACATTCATTCCTTTAGGTGGAGACCACATATCAATTTAAGAGGGAGATGCTGCTCCCATGCAATTAAATGTCATTCTCTTGAATGCCCCAACTGTCCACAATCTGAGTGCAACCCGCGCATTGTTTAAGAGGGAGGTGGCTTCTCTTATTTATGCCCACTAATTCAAGGGATCTCCATGTTATAATTGTGACAGAGATCGCTGCCCTAAATCTGGTGGAAACATTGTTCTCTTGTTGAAGGGAGGCGCCTCTCCTTAATGGATGGTGATTCCCATGTCTTTAGCAATATTCTAATCAGCAGTTGAAGAGAGAAATACTGCTTCAATAATTTGATTGTCGTGCCCTACCTTATCACACTGATGCCTGCAAATGAACACTTCTCTCGTATTCAGACTTCCAAAAATGATGTGCCCTCACTAATCAACTCTTCAATATTGATCCTCCAAATAATAATGATTCTGCTGCTAACAATCTCGATCTCTGCCCTAGTTGTTCCAATCTTCTTTGTCTTGAAGCACCTGTGATAGATTTGGATGATCTATCCTTTGAATTGGTTAGGGTGGATAGATTTCGCTACCAAACCCAATTAGGTCAAGGCAATCTGCCCTAAACTCAGTTGCATGCATGTCACTTTTAGGGTTTGCATGCATGTCATTTTTAGGGTTTGCATGCGTGTCACTTTTAGGAACATTACACATTTCAACCATCAATTGAATGTAACATATTTGGGAGTTTGAACTGAGGTATATTCGTTGGTCTGACAACTTGGTGGCAGCAGAATATAATTTTTTTTGGGGACATCTTTGCCAATAGTTGAAACTTGGTGGCAACAGAACCAAGTCTGTTGCTTTTGTGAGTTTGTTGGAGATTGACTGCAGACCCTTATCTTCTACACGGTCTGAGTCTGTTGGGTGCTTGTCTGCTTGAACAGTCTGCTCATACAGTCCGATTTTTGCAAGCTTGTGACAGTCTAGTCTTGGGGTCTTAGCAGTACAGTACACGAGGTTCGAATTAATGATGATTGGGTCTTCTTCTCAGCTAATACATAGACCACGTTTCATAAGCATAAATAGTCTTGCTTGGGATCTTCTGCATTGACAAGGTATGTGTGCATGTATGTGAAGAGTACAACAATATATATATGTACAGTGAGTGTACAAGGGTGTGAACAGTATAGTGTATGTACAGTGAATGTAAAGTGAACATACAGTATGCAATGTCACAAGGTTCGGGTTCGTGTTCGGGTTCGGCAACCTTCAGGTTCGATTTGGGTTCAAATTTCCTGATGAGGTTCGGCATAGGTTCGTCTATATACATTTTTCAAAAAAATTATATATATATAACATAAATATTAAAAGGTTCATTATTGTTTATTTTTAAAAAATTTATGTTATAATTCATAATATTGTATATATATATATTATATATTACAAATTATAACATAAAAAAATTAAAAATAAACAACAATGGATTTTAATAATAAAATTTAAAACTAAACAACAACGAATTATAATATGTATATATATATATATATATAATTAATGAACTATAACATAATTTTTTTTAAATAGACAACAAAGAACCTTCTCACAGACCACCAGCTCTGACGCAATGCTCACGGCTTGAAATGAATAGCTCTTGCCCGATGATCAAGGCTCCAAAGGACACCACGAATGCCTCTCAATAGTCGACCAATGGGTCGCACGCAGCGACTAGATCTTTGCTTATCGTGACTTGCAGGGTTCTTGCAGCTCGACAGAAACCCCCGGCTGGTCCAAAAGCTGCGAGAAGGAAATCAAGAGCTGCTCCAACTGTAGTAGAAGCTGCGAGAAGCAAATCAACTATTCGCAGTACACAATTATCCCCTCGTAAGTGGGTGAGGGGCCCATACAGGTCTGTAGCAGCTGGCAGAAAGCGGGCATCCTACAGGCAGAAAGCGGCTTAATGCAAATGAAACTATGCCCGAACTATGCCTGAACCATTAGCGTTAGGGTTTTTTTAAGAGGTTCGGCGAACTTGATGGCCGAACTGGTTCGCCTTCAGGTTCGACATGAGGTTCGGCCATCAGGTTTGCCGAACCTAAACGAATTTTTCAAATTTTTTTAGGTTCGCCAAATTCCGAACCTGGAGGTTCAGGTTCGGCGAACCCTGTGACATAGACAGTATGTACATTAATGTGTGAGCAGCATTGACTACAGTGCTATATTGATATATATGCTATAAAGTGATGATGCACTCCTATGCTTTTTGATGTGCACTGTATGATGCATGTGATGATGTACCCCTATACTACATGATGATGTGATATACACTCTATGATGATACATGCCTTGACATGGTACACTCGATGATGTAGATGCATTCTTACACACTATGATGTACACACTACGATGATGATGCAGTCCTACACTCTATGATACTTGATATGATGAATATACATGCTATGGTGTGATGATGCTCTTCTATGCACTATGATGTATACTTGATGACGATGATGCATGCACAGTGCACACTGAGATGATGATGACGAGGATGCATACCTTATGATGATGATGCATATCCTACGATGATATATGCATGCCTTATGTTCAGTGAAAGCAGAGTAAGATTACTTGTTTAGTGATTGTGTATGACAAGGTACATGAGTGGTGTATGGCAGAGCAGCATACAACTATGTTGCAAGAAATGTGGCCCCCAACCTCATTTCTAGCGTTTCCCTGTTTCAAAACAGGGATGACTTGATAGTAATCAGAGAGCAGAGATTATCAGCAGTAGGTTCAGTGATTGGTTTGACAGGTCCATAGGTTCAGTCGTCCTTTTCTTCAGGGTGGTAGGGTGGTGATAGGGCTCACAATCTTGTGAGTTAAGCTGTTGTAGTAGCTTGTTAGTTGTAGCCCCTTCCAGTTGTAACTGGTAAAGTTGTATTAAATTTGTTTACCCCAGTTGTTGCTAGGTCAAATTTATTTTTAAAAAGGCTTCCGTGGTTTTACCTCTAGGACTTTCCACGTCAAAATATTGTATACACATCTTGTTATTTTTATGTACATTGATGATATGCTATGATTGGTGATTGTACAAATATTGATTCACCCCCCTCTTAGTATTTTAACAATTGGTATCAGAGCGAGGTTCCTTCAAAACAGTCTAACCGCTGGAAGGAAGTCATGGGCAAGTTTGCTAAACAAAACAAAAATGGAACACCCTTATTTGATGGGAGCAACTATGCATTCTGGAGCAGAAGGATAAGAGCCTACATAGAAGCTCTAGGAATAGAAATATGGCAAAGTATCGAGAATGGGTACAAGGTACCAAAGACTGTACCAACAGATGCAAATGAGTTGGTTCAATACAACAACAACTCAAAGGCCAGGAACCACCTTCTAGGTGCTATAGATGAATTCATCTTTAACAAAGTTATGAACTGCCCCTCTGCAAAGCAAAAGTGGGACAAACTCCAAACCACATACGAAGGAGATAGTAAAGTTAAGGAAGCCAAACTTCAAACGTACAAAGGACAATTTGAACATCTAAGGATGAATGAGGGCGAAGACATAACAACCTATATTCTTTGATTTGATCAACTTGTAAATACGATCAGAGGTTTGGGAGAAGAAATTGAGGAGGCCATAGTTGTTCGAAAAGTTCTAAGGACTCTTCCCAAAATGTTCAATCCTAAGATCTCTACCCTAGAAGAAAGAACAGATTTGAAGACTAACAGTAGATCAACTACATGGGACTCTTGTGGCCTATGAAATGAGAATTGAAGATGAAGACACATCAAGAAAGGAAGCAACATTCAAGGTCTCCTCCAAACAAGTTGGGAAGAAGAAATCAACAAAGGGCAAGCCACCAAGTAACAACAAGCTATATAAATAAATAATAATTATATTATAAATAATTAGACTTAGAAAATGCATATTAACTTTGTAATTATGAATTAGATTAGTTATTATTTGTAAACATTATCCATATTTATTTGATCTAAGTAGTATATATTTAAATTATATAATTGAAATATATATGCATGTGTTTTAAAATTTTATTAAGGTTTTATTTTAAAAAAATTATTAAAATATTTTTTTTTATATAATTTATACCTATTGTATTCAGATCTGAATCGTGGTAACTTAAATTAAGACCATTGAAGAGATTCATCCATACAATGTCATTCAAGTCATTATTGATAGCAGTGTTTTAAAAATCGGTCTAACCGGTTTCGGAACCGGTCGGTTCACCGGTTCGGTACCAAACCGGTTCAAACCGGCAGGCAAACCGGATCGATGACTGGTTTGTTACCGAACCGGTCGGTTCAGTCACCAAACCGGTCCGATTCGGTAACAAACTGGTCTGACCGGCCAAGTTCCGATCCTAACCGGCCGGTTACAACCCATCTCAACAATTTGTCAATTTTTCTTTTTAATTGTTTTAACTTTTCAACTTCTGTTTTTTTACCTAACCTAAAGGCTAATCCCTATCCTAACCCAACCCAACCCAACCCAAGTACAAATAATAACAAGTTGAAGACACTCACTCACTTTTTGTTTGATGTTTGGAGTCTAGAGTGGAGCTGCTAACTTGCTACAGCGGCAGCCTGAGTGGACAGTGGAGTTGGACAGTGGTAGTGCTGAGTTGATAGTGCTATTGCTGAGTGGACAGTGGATATTGCTGAGAGGAGTCTGGGCAGTGCTGAGTGGACAGTGGACAGTGGATAGTGCTGAGTGGAATCATGGATTATAATCTTGAAAATGTTGTTTTTCTTTAAAATTTAAATATTTTATGTATTTTTTAGCAAATCGATTCATTAAATTCAAATCGGCCGATTTATGACTGATTCATTATCGATTCCGATTTCGATTTCGAGTTGACCCTCGACCGATTCTGATTTTTAAAACTATGATTGATAGTGCAACTGATTATAAGTCAACAAGAGCAATCATTGAGGATATGTACTATAACATATTTTGGCCAAGGTGTTTGGTTCACATATTGAACCTTTTGATTCATTATATTATCAAAATGAAGGACCTTAATTATAGATAAATTCGTCATTGTACAAGAGAGGGAAGAAAATGATTTTTTTATACTAATCAATCATGGCCCACCACATTTTTTGGAATCACTCTAGGTTGGAGCTACTTAAGATTGCAAAGACCAGATTTGCTAGCTACTACCTCACCTTTAGGTGCCTTTTGAAGGCAAGAGAGGCATTGGCTAGTGTGGTCTCATGTGATTCATGGCAGGGTTAGAAAGATAGGGTTGAAACCACATCTGGTAGACAAGACTTTTAGGAGGTGGAGGACACTATTCTTGATGGTTAGTGTTGGGCACATGTTAGGTATCTTCTAAAGTTCACCAAGCTCATTTATCATATGATTCGGTTTGCAGATACAAAGAAATTTCTGATTGGGGAGTTGGATGAGCAAATGGATAACATGCTAGGACAAATCAAAGACATTGTTGAGCAGAGAGATGCGGTCTGTGTGATCATATTCATTAACATGTGATCAAAAGGTAGGATAATTTGAATGTTCCACTTCATGTCCTTACAACAAATATTATTCTCCATCTTGGTTGGCCCAATTAGTGCCTGGGGGAGGAGTTAGGAAAAAACCACACATAGATCCAAAGGTGTAGATTGGGTATATGCTTGCATTAGACAAGTTGGTCCTTGATGAAGAGGAGTGTGCTCAAGTACAAAGCGAATTGAGAAAATACATTAATGAACATGGAGTCTTTGCCAACTTGCATCCAACCAAAGATCAAGACAAGTTGAATGCTATCGAATGGTGGAACATTAATGGGTCTTCTATCACATATTTGCATAAATTGGTGGTGAAAGCGCTTTCACAGGTTGTTAACAAGTGTTGGAGTACCTACAATCCATCCATAATTTGAAGAGAAACAACTTGAATGTAGATTGGGTAGAAAGCTTGGTTTAATTGCACTGTAACTTGAAGTTGTAGTCCCATTATTGTGATGCGACCAAGAATTATAAAACCTGTGACTTGGGACAACAATGTAGGGGAGGATAATTTGGAGGATGGAGCCGTAACTTTATAGTGCTTGGAGGCTAAACTATTGGGCATGATGGTGATCAGATTCATGCTATGGAAATGCCACCCCCCACCACCAATAAGTTTCCATGTGTAAGAGCTTTGTGTTTAGCTTCAGAATGTGCAACATTGCATAGGGGCTATGCAACCACTGCTTGTATTCCACAAACACTTCTAGTTGCTCCTATGCATGTTCCTACATCATGGGAAAGAAAATGGAAGCTTCTCATGGCAAGAGGAAATCTTGGTTGATAGAACTTTCTCTTTGATATTTTTATGGCCTATTTGGTCAACATTATGTGATAATTTGAGTTTTAACTTTGAAGTTTGAAGTTTGAACATACCTTTGAAGTTTGAATTATTGATTGCATCTTACTACTCTTTGGTAATGGATACGATGCACTGTTTCATTTCGTGGCTGATGTCATCTATTAAATATTGTTGATGCAAATGTTATATGTTGGAACTTAAATGTTGATGTGGTTGATGATTGATCATTTGATGACAATGTTATAAGTCATAGCTACTAGATGATTGATGTTATATGTATAGTAAATGGTTAGATCTATGTTTTCATGTTTTCTACAATTAATTTGACATTTCACATATTTTTTTAATATATATGCATTAAAATATATCAATATATGAATTATATAAAAATGCCCTCTAAAATGCTCCACTCCCATAAGATTTTGAAAATTGCTCTACCCACTTGTTGCTACCTAGATCCACAAGTCAACGTGAGAAAAATCTCAACTCACTAAGAGTGGCTTTGGGGGCAAGTGAACTAGTTAGGTGCAACTGTCACCACAACATTCGACTCCTCTGTTTAGGCCAACTCTTAAACAAAACCAAGGGAGGTAGACCTAAGAAATCCAAGGATGGTTGCTTTGGAAAAAACGACTTAGGAAATAATGAAAACTAGGCAATTATCTAGCAGTGTATCTGACTAGTAAATCAAATACACAGTCACAAGATCAATTTTTATATTTTACTATGGGAATCGACCACTGGGGATAGGGTTGGTACTTGCGTGACACGGGGTTATCAGTACCACTATACCTCTAGGTGCATCCACAGGGCTTGAACCATGGCACATGGGGAAGTTTGGGGGGATTTAAACATAAGACCTTCCATTTACAACCATTTACAACTTTTCACCTTTACCACTTGCTCTGCCCCCCACGGGAAATCGCAAGCTCAATTAAATCAAAGCTTACAATATGTATCTAAGAAAGACCAATGCTTTATCCATTTGGGCAAAGAAGATATAATTGCAAAACTTGAAATAAATTGCAAGCTAAGCTATGAGTTAATTTATTAACATAAGGGGAAAGTTATTTAATGATGTTTAATGTGGTACTACTCGAAAAGGGGTTAGATCATAGTTGTATGGGATTCCCAACGCAGTACACCAAACGAGGGTGTAGACTGACAAGTCTCGATCAACGGTCACTACCTAATATGCTCCCTCAACTGTAGAATTTGCCTACGAAATGACAGTCTCCTGTGGATCTTTATAGACTCCGGAATATGTCTCCAGTGAAGATTAACTTTAAGTTATTTTAATGTGAACTACTCAAAATGTTACTTTGGGAGAATTAATCACGGAATTACAACATGCATGATTAAAATAAGCAGACTATACTAGCATGCAATGGGATTCTTTATCCAACTGAAAATAGATGTGATGTAATTATTATTCAAAGCAAAATAAATAAAAACTTGAAACTAAACGAGCAGGATGCCTAAGTTAACAGGTGAACCGGTGCATGAAAGCAATGGATAGATGCAAAATTGACATGGAAAGAAAAGAGGGCAATGAGAAACCCAGTGATAAAAATCATTAAGTTTGACTGAGCTGGTACTCCCTTTTGAGGCAGCCTTGGATGCTTATTACTGATCCTTATGGGAAGCAATCAAACTTTAACAATGTGGCTTATACTGCTACGTTTGAAGATTGCATGTTTGCTGTCCAAAAATTAGCGAAAGAAAAGTTTGGAACAATTGTAAAAAAATTGGTAAAAGTAGCCCCTGTTATCGCTTTGGATGATGGCTTTCACCCGCAAAGTTATAATACAACTAAGACCAATTGTTAGGAGGGTTAGTATGTGTTGATTTTGTACCTAGGAAAGTGTGCCCCTCGTGACTTAGTGCCTAAGTCACTAAAAAAGAGAATAGTGACATGACCCTTGTATTATTTGCTTGAGATGAGTAATTAATTCACTTTAGAGTTATAATTTATAGAGTGACTTTTTAATAAATTTAAGTTGTAGTTGAGAGAGAATTAATTTATGGAGAGAAAAAGTGTTTTATTCTCATCCACTGATCATAGATCACCAAATCCAATGTGGGTCCTTGGATTTGGTGAGCTTTCAATTGCCACATGAGGAAACTAAAAAGACAAGGGAAAAATGATAAAAGGCATTCATTCTTCATTTCCACTTACCAAGAGAGTTGGAGAGGAGATCGACCATCTGAGAGAGAGAGAGAGAGAGAGAGAACCAGCAACACAAATTCCAAGGAGAATCGAGCAGCATGAATTAGATTGATTCTGGCATGCGTTTTTATGCCGTCTGTGCAACAGCTGAAGGGAACGATTTTCTAGGTGAATTGTTTCAGATTTTGAGGTGAAGAAAGCAACATACTTTCCTACTTCATTGGCACAAAATTTGAGACTGTCCTTGCAGCAATTAATGAGGGTCATACAGTCTTTATATGCAGCAGTTAAATTCTGTAGTTGTCACGAATTTCAAGGATGTGAAGGGCACAAAATTTGAGGATATTAATTACTGAAATTGCTGGCACGAATTTCCAGGTTGAAGGCCGTACTGTGCATGAATTTCGAGAATGTGACTGGGTTGTGAGATGCAGACCATACTGTGCTGAGATAGCACGAATTTCGAGACTGGTCTGTACACAGTTTTCAAGGAAGCTACAGCATGTTTTCAGGCAGCCTTGTGGTCTTCTGGGTGAGATAAGTTGTGCATAAATTTTATCATACTGTTGTACTATTTTGAATATAACAATAAAATTCAACTCTCTCACAGGTTTTCCCTGGGCCATTGGCCAAAAATTCTTGTGTTTGTAAATTTAACGTGTGGCTGAGTTTTTAATTCAGCCACACATGAAAGTCTGTAAAATTCATCAAATTTCATTAATGTCTGTAAAATTTTCCTAGTGTTTCCAGTTCTATTTGTTTATGAGAAAACAATTAATTTGCAGCTGTCATGTTCAGTGGGTCAGGTGTTAAACAATTAGGAGTAAAAATTGAAATCGGGTTGGGGGATAGCAATGAAAATTTTACATGGTATTAGAGCTTGGTCAAAGAGAAGAGGGGTAGAGTTGATAGGCTATAATTCCAGACTTTTAGAGAGACTTTTTTTTTGTTTATTAGGCAGATTTTGAACTTTACACTTTCAGTGAGATGGCTACTGGGTTGAGGTTGGAGGACAGGTTGGATGGGGCAGCCAACTTCATTCCTTGGAAAGCAAGGATTGTACTTATACTGCAAGAGAATGAGTTGTATGATGAAGTAGTGAGCAACACTCAAACAAAACTGGTGCAGGTACCCGCTTCTACTGATGCAGTAGCGTTGGCAGCCTTTAATAAGGACTTCAAGGCAAATAGGATTATCCTTGATGCGGTGAAGGACCATGTGATCCCACACATGACTAGTAAGGACTTTGCTTACGAAATGTGGGATGCCTTAATCAATTTGTACCAGAGTTCCAATGAAAATCGGAAGATGGTACTGAGAGAGAAGCTGAAGAGTATCAGAATGGTGAAAGCTGAGAGTGTGACATCCTACCTTGCTAGGATCACACAAGTGAGAGATGAACTTGGTGCAATTGGAGAGAAGGTTGAGGGTAGTGCGCTAGTGCGAACATCCTTGAATGGCATGGCGAAGCCATGGGCTATTTTTTTGGAGGCCATTGTAGCTAGGGACAACATGTCTTCTTGAAATCGTCTTTGGGATGACTTTGTTCAGGAGGAGACTTAGAGAGGATATGTGCAAGGGTGCTCTTCGAACAGTAAGGAGGATGAGGAGAATGTGGCCTTGACAGCGAAAGGAAAGAAGAAGTCCAAGAAGGGTCCCAAGCACGGTGGGGCCAAGCAATAGGGTGGACAGAAGAAAGATTTGAGCAAAGTTAAATGCTTTGCTTACTAGAAGTTTGGGCACTATGTTGGATAGTGCTTGAAGAAGAAGAAGCAGACATTAGCTTCAACGGAGATTGAGGAGTACGTAGCTAGAATTGAGAGAGTTTTCTCTTTGTGTTGGTCATTCAAAGATAGCATCCATCACCAGCGCGGATATGGAGGATGAGAGAGAGAGTATTCTTTGTTGATTGGCCATTCTTTGAGTGCATCCACCACCATTGGCACTTGGTACATTGATAGTGGAGCTTCGATCCATATGACAGGCGCACGAGAGATGCTTTTCAAGTTCACACAAATAGGCTTGGATGTGGAGGTAGTGTTCGGGGATGACAAGATTGTTAGAGTAGTTGGACTTGGGATCGTCACCTTTCAGAGGGAGTCTATGAGTCCCATGACTTTGAGGGATGTCTTGTATGTTCCTGGGCTGAAGAAGAACTTGATTCCAGTGTCCATGATTGAGGATAGGGGACTTTCTGTGTACTTCCTTGATGGACATGTGCACATTTTCCCCAAGGGATCAGAACCATCTGCTTCTTTTTTATTGGAGTCAGATGTGGGAAGTTGTACAAGCTATTGTTTCAGCCCCAACATACTTTGGTACACAGTAGTAGCAGTGACCTATGCGTGCTATGTCATAGGTGGATGGCTCATTTGCGTCAACCAACCTTGAGGATGTTGCGTGATGTGGTGATAGGTTTGCTTGAGTTCATCATAGAGCACAGTGATGTGTGCAGAGGGTGTGCTTTGGGAAAGTACACCAAGACTGCTTTTTCGAGCAGTGACAGTAGATCAATGAAAGTACTTGATTTGATACATTGAAATTTATGCGGTTTGATGTCATCTATTTATTTGACTGGTTATGAGTACTATGTTACATTCATCGATGACTTCTCCAGGAAAGCTCTTGTGGAGAACCAGATAGGGAGGAGGATTCGACTGTTGAGATCAGGCATTAGGGGTGAGTATACTTCCAATGCATTTGATGCGTTTTGTAGACAAGTGGGCATCTAGAGACAGTTGACAGTCTCCCATATACGTCCAAGAAGAATGGAGTTGCGGAGAAGAAGAACATGGCTATAGTGGGAGCAGCAAGAGGCGAGGGCTATGCTTCATGATCGGAGTCTTCTTTTCTTTCTTTGGGCCAAGGTGTGTAGCACAACTGTATAGATTCAGAACATGAGTCCCCACAAGGCCTTGTGGTGTAAGACAAATGTTCATAGGGAAGAAGCTTGAGGTGGGCCACTTTTGCATATTTGGTTATCTAACTTATTCTGACGCCCCTTGAGAGAAGAGGACAACGTTGGAGCCCACACCAGAGAAGGGAATTTTTGTGGTGTATGATGAGACTTCGAAGGCGTTTCTTATATATCTTCCTCTTCATAGGAAAGTTGTTGTATGGAGGGAGGTGAGATTTGAGGAGGAGTGGGCCTTCAAGAAGTCTTGGGAGTCAGAGGAGGGGGAGCAACAGGCTTCCATACCTCAAATGAGAACATCTCAGAGTCTAGCTACTCAGAGTGTTGGGTCACAGGAATTAGGGGCGATTGGTCCACAAGTTACAAGCAGTGTTATCGGAACCGGACCGGAACCGGCAAAACCGGCCGGTCTGACCGGTTTACAGGGTTGGCCGGTCCGGTCAGCAAAGAAATGGAAAAAAATCGGATTTTTGTCCAGACCGGGTACGGAACCGGCCAAAACCGGCCAAAACCGGCCAAACCGGTCAAAAACCGGCCGAACCGGCCGGTCTGGACTGGGGACTCAGGAAACTCAATTTAAAAAAAAAACCAGAAAACTCAATTTTTAATAGCTTGTGTGACTTGTGGGATGAGGTGTTAGGAGTCTGGTTGAACTGGAAAATTGTTGTAACTTATCCATTAGTAGTGGGTGCCTAGTTATGAAGAAATGTACCTTTATAGATCTTTCCATTGTTCTTCCAAAGTCCAATATTTCAAGATTAATTTCAATGCTTGTGGCCTGATTCAAAGGGATTTAAGATAAACCATACATGGACTATGAGTTCTTATAAAAAAAATTAGTCCAAAATCTCTAATTGCAGCAAGACTAAATAAGAGCTGGGCTGTTTGTGATGTTTAAGATCGGCAGATTGGATGATGCCATATTTGATTTTTTAATTCTAAGTACCCGGTTTGCTTACTTGCTCGCATATTATTCTTGTTAGCATCGGCTTGTATATTAACCTCATCCTTTTCTTTAATATTGAAATAATTTAACTTTATTCAAACATCTACCTATGCTTTTAACAGTTGAATTATCATTGGCTTTTGGCCAAGGAATCACTGTTATTGTTTTTGAAAGGTTACCTTTGGACGGGTTGTTGTCCACTGTTGTGAAATCTTCATCCCTGATGAAAGTAGAGAAAGATTAGAGAATATTGGAAATATTAGGAAGGTTGTCCATGGAAAAAAAGAAAAATGCTTTTGGTTATTTGCTGGCATGTATTTCAGAAGCTAATTCTCAGACTTAAAATCCAAAGGGTCAATTGCCGTGAATATCTTGAACATAAACTATATTATTGGAGTGACACTCATCCTTTGAATGTCATTGGGTTTTGGCTAAGGAATCACCATTATTGTTTTGAAAGGTTATCTTTGGATTGGTTGTTGTCCATTGTTCCATTGTTCTATTGTTATATATGTTTTTTACAAAATATGAACATTTTATGTATTTTTTAGTCAGCCGGTTTTTTACCCGGTTTTTTGCTGGTTCCGGTCCGGTTCACATTTTGGGCTTCGCTGGTTCGATGACCGGTCCGGTTCCGATAACATTGGTTACAAGTGCTTCGAGTTTAGGGACATAGTCTATAGGTTCACTTGGTACAAGTTCAGGTTCTCAGATTACAGGTTCATCGGGTCCGATTTTTGTTTCACAAGGTTCACCAGTTTTTGGGTCACCAGCTACAGTTAGTACTACTCCTGAGTCTTAGTCTTCAAAGGATGATACGCCAATTTGGGAGGAGTCTTCATGAAAGAGGAATCCCAAGTGGATTAAGGACACCCCAACAGAAGCTAAGTCTTTTAGAGGTCCCAAGAAACCTGTACAAGAGATTCAGATGCTGGACAGACTTGGCATGGATTTGGTGGCTAGCTTTCATGATTCAGAGCCTTCTACTTTTGAGGAGGCATCCTAGCATCATGTGTGGAGAGATGACATGATGGAAGAGTACCATTCCATCATGAAGAATGATGTTTGGGAGATTGTACCAAGACCTAAGGGGAAGTTAGTTATGACTTCTCAGTGGCTCTGCAAGGTAAAGCATGTTGTAGATGGAAGTGTGGAAAAGTACAAAGCTAGGTTTGTTGCGTGGGAGTTCTCATAGGTAGAGGGAGTGGATCACGACGATACCTTTGCACCGGTTGCTTGTTACACCTCGATCAGAACAATGATCTCCATTGCAGCGGAGATGGGTTGGAAGATCCATTAGATGGATGTGAAGACCACATTTCTCAGTTGGCTTATATAAAAGGAGGTATATGTTGAGCAACCACAGGGCTTTGAGATTCATGGGATAGACTCTCATCATCTCATGTTTGGAGGATGAAGAAAGCCTTGTATGGGCTGAAGCAAGCTCCTAGAGCTTGGTGCTCTAGGATAGAGCTTGGTGCTCTAGGATAGAGCTTGGTGCTCTAGGATAGATTCTTCATTATTGTCGATGGGATTTTAGAAGAGTGAGGCAGATCTACATTGTGGTTGGTGACGATCTGCTCATTCTTCTGCTATATGTGGATGACTTTTTCATTACAGGTGAGGGGAGCCTCATTACAAAATGCAATAGAGATCTTGCTTTAGAGTATGAGATGACAGACATTGGGTCAATGGATGAGATCCTCTAGTGAGATCAATGGCCAAGATTATATTAGCCACCACTTAAATTATTTCACTTTTCGCTTTATAAAAGTGACTTCATTAAGTCAAAATCAAATTAGATTAATTAATGTATTTTCCGAAGTCTAAACTTATTAAAATCACATTATTACATTTGGCTTCCCGTTTAATGTCTTTTAGCATGCAAGGACACATGCAATGATAAAAGACCTTCCTTGTTGCCACTTTCTAACGCTCCCTCTCAACAAGGAAGGGATTCGGTAGCAACCCCAACTTGTTTGTGAACTTCACAAAATTGTGTCTGCAAAGTGCCTTGGTGAAAACGTCCGCCACCTGCTCATCTGTCTGAATGTAGTCCAATCGAATGGTTCCTTTCTGTACACAATCTCTCAGGAAGTGGTACCTCCTGCTGGGTGAAAGTGTACAACCCTTGTCCTTTTCCTAATCTTCCTGTGTATGTGTCCTCTCCACCAAATCTTCTTTTAACTCAATGGCTAAGCGAAAACCCTAACCCTCACTATGGATCAATGGATGAGATCCTCTGGCGAGATCAATGGCCAAGATTATATTAGCCATCAGTTAAATTATTTCACTTTCACTTTAGAAAAGTGACTTCATTAAGTCAAAATCAAATTAGATTAATTAATGTATTTTCCTAAGTATAAACTTAGGAAAATCACATTAATACATTTGGCTTCCCGTTTAATGTCTTTTAGCATGCAAGGACACATGCAATGATAGAAGACCTTCCTTGTTGCCACTTTCTAATACTCCCTCTCAATGAGGAAGGGATTCGGTACCAACCCCAACTTGTCTGTGAACTTCACAAAACTGTGTCTGCAAAGTGCCTTGGTGAAAATGTCCGCCACCTGCTCATCTATTTGAATGTACTCCAACCGAATGGTTTCTTTCTGTACACAGTCTCTCAAGAAGTGGTACTGACTGTCTATTGGTTTGCTTCGGTCATGGAACACTGGATTTTCAGATAGCTTGATGGCACTCTGATTGTCATAGTGAACCAATGTAGCTTCTAGCTCACACTCGAACAACCCTGAAAGCAACTTCCTCAACCACATTACCTCACAAGCAGCCAAATTGGCTGCCATGTACTCAACCTCTTTCGAGCTCAATGCAACTGACTTCTACTTCCTGTTGAACCAAGAGACAACCCCTGTCCCAATGCTGAAGCAACAATCTGAAGTGCTGTTTCGGTCTTCTACACATCCTGCCCAGTCAACATCTGTGAAGCCTGCTAACTGTACACTCCCACTGTGCTCATAAACCAACCCATTCTCCATTGTACCTCTGATGTAGCCAAGCATGTGCTTTGCAACGATCCAATGTACTCTTCGAGGGTCCACCATGAACTCGCTCAAAGAGTTGACTGCAAAGCTAATGCCTGTCCGTGTGTTGACCAGATACATGAGCAATTCGATACGCTGGTGATACAATGTAGGATCAAATCTCTCTGACCACGATGCATCAATCTTCCGCTAGTTGGAAACTAGAGGTATGGACATAGGCTTGTAATCCACCATCCTGAATCTCTTCAAGATCTCCACTGCATACTTCACCTGTCCAATGAAGAAACAACTATCTCTTTGCCAAACCTCCACGCCTAGGATGTAATGCATCAATCCAAGGTTTTTCATCTCAAACTCAACTGCAAGGTTGGACTTGTAGTCGTTAATCAACCTCTCATCTCCTGTAAGAAAGAGATCAGCTACATACAGTACTAGTATGAGAGGCACCTCACTTGACAAGAAGTACAGGTTGTGATCTGCCTCACTTCGTTGAAATCCTATCTCTCGTAGATAGTTGTCTATCCTCGAGTACCATGCTCGAGGTGCCTGCTTGAGCCTATAAAGAGCTCTCTGCAACTTGCATACATGTGTCTCCTTGTTCTCCACATCAAACCCCTCGGGCTGCTCAATGAGTACCTCCTCCTATATCACTTCGTTGAGGAAGGCAGTCTTGACGTCCATCTTATGAACACGCTAACCCATCTCTACTGCTAATGAGATAATAGTTCGAATAGAAGAATATCTGGTGATAGGGGTGAAGGTCTACTCATAGTCAATACCCTCCTTCTGTGAAAACCCCTTTTCCATGAAGCGCGCCTTGTATTTCTCCACGCTTCTGTCTACTGCATGCTTCACCTTGTATATCCATTTGGATCCCACCACCTTTTTACCTTCTGGCCTCGGCACAACCTCCCATACCTGATTCTTCATTGTTGAGTCATACTCAACCATGGCTTCCTGCCACATGTCATGTTGTGTAGCCTCCTCGAAACTGGAAGGTTCAGAGTTAATCAACTCCGTCATCAATGCCATATGGCTAAGTCTCTTTGGTGGTTTGCTCCGTCTCATGGAGCTCTGTGGAAGAGCCACCTGCCTCGAATCCTGAACTGTGGACCTAAACCACTTAAGCTGTGGCGTAGTGTGTACCTACCACGACTGTTGGATGTCCTCCTCAAGTTGCTTGTCAACCTCCATGTCAATGGCCAAAGGATCGTGTCCACTTGACTCCCTCTGACTATCAGAACCCGTGCTTTGTATCTATACCTGTACTTGTACCTGTGGCTCCTCCAACTTGATCCTCGAGTCCTGTGCTGCTGCTCCTGTGCTGGTATGTCCATAGATCTCTACAACGCTCTGTCCTCATCAAACTGGACATCTCTGCTCACAATGATCCTCTTGCAAGTAGGAATATATACTCTATATGCCTTTGAAGTTTTGCTGTAACCAACAAGTAACCCCTTCTCTCCAGAAGGGTCCAACTTCTTCCTAGTGTTAGCATGAATGTGAGAATAGCAGACACTCCCAAATATGCGCAAGTGGCTCACATTTGGTTTAGTGCCTGTGAAGACCTCCTCGAGTGTCTTCCTCCTCAAAGCTGTGTGGGGTAACCTGTTCTGAATCTAAATTGAGGTCCTGTATGCCTTGGTCCATAGGAATAGTGGCAATCCCTGATCAAATAACATGGCCTTGGATGCTCCTACCAATGCCCAGTTCTTTCTCTCTGCCACTCCATTTTGCTGTGGGCATGAGGAACAATGTGCTCCTTCTTGATCCCCTCCGATGAACAATACTCCAAGAACTCATTGGAGGTATACTCATCCCCATTGTCTGTCCTCAATACTCGAATCTTCGTTCTTGTCTGGTTCTCTATGAGAGTCTTGAACTCCCGAAACCACTCAAAGACCTCTGATATCGCCTTCGTGAAATAGATCCAGGTCCTCCTGGAATAGTCTTCAATGAAAGTGATGCAATAGCTATAGCTACTGAATGATTGGACACTCATGGGTCCGCAAACATCCAAATGCACCGAGTTCAAAGTTCCCTTAGACATGTGCTCACTTTGTGGGAAAGGCTTCCTGATGTTCTTCCCCATCACACAACCCTTGCAGTGGTTATGCTTCTCCTCTTGTACCTAAGGAACTTCAATTACTGCCTATCTCAAATGCCTTAGTGCTCCACAGTGTAAGTGTGCCATCCTCCTATGCCACAACTCACCTTGACTGTTGTTGCTGCTGACCAGAGCCTTTGCAGACTCGAAGTGTAGTCTATACACCTTCCCTCTTCGGATAGCAATCACTCGATCCAAACTCCTATCTGACCCCTTGGGCCTGATATACACTCTATGGTCTCTGAACTTCACCTGAAATCCTTTGTCCACCAGAGTGGAAATGGATATGAGGTTCTTGGTCAACCCCGAAACATACAATACGTCAACAAAACTGAGGGGTTTGCCAGTCTCCCTCTGAAACAAAACAATACCGACTGCCTGTGCTTGATAGTGCGCATCATCATTTAACTCAATGTGTATATTTAATCCACCCTCGTGCAAGCTCTTGAAGAACCTCTTCTATTTCGTCATATGACAAGATGCTCCACTGTTTATGTACCAAACGCTGCTGCCTGTGGTGCTTGCTATGCAAGCTATCAAACAAAAGTCTTCGTCGAAGTTTTTGTTGAACTCCTCCACCTCTGTAGATCCTACCATCGAGGTATTGTTCTTCTTCTTCCTGTATGGGCACTAGGAGGTAAGGTGACCTTGCTTGTGGCAGATAAAACACTTGACTTTGGACATGTCAAGATTCTTCTTACCACCCTTCTTTTAATTTGTCCTTCCTTTGCTCTTCCACAATCTCCGGGGCACTACTGGAACAACCTGAACCTTGACCCATGCAGGTCTCCTCCTGCACAAAATCATCCCACAATCTCTACTAGTCAGGGAGCTTCTCCCTAGCCACCACATGTTTTACAAAGGTTTCCCATGGCTTAGAAAATCCATTGAGAGCTATTCGAACTAGCTCCTCATCCTCATACATAGAGGCAACTGCTCCAAGCTTGTCTCTGATCTGTGTGAGCCTTGTGAGATAAGGGACCACTTCACCCTTGGCCATCCTGGTACTGCGCATCCTCTTCTGCATCACCATCTTTCGATTTTCGTTCTTGCTTTGGTAAAGTCGTTCCAAATCCTTCCACATTTCCATTGCGGTCTTCTTCCCGGAAAGATGAGGGACATGGCTATGGAATCTAACTTCTTCCATCTCGCCAACTCTGCTGGATCTGTGGGCACAACCTTCGTGGAGTCAATGTGCTCCTCTACATCACTGACATCCAGGATCCTTGTGATCCTTTCCTTCCAAGTAGGAAAGTTCTTAGCCCCTTGGAGTCTTTCCTCAACTCTCAATTGTACGACCATAGTGAAGTGTACTTGTTAACCCCTAGATCATAACTCTAGGTTTGTGTCTTCAATAGATCTGCCCTCGATCTATCAATATTGCTGTAGTTTCTCAGATTTAGCTCAACATAGCTCTGATATCATGTAAAATTTCCTTTAAAACTCAAACTAGGGCTAAACAGTATATATTTAATTTCTACTGATAACCACCCATGAGTTTCTTTTACTAGTAATGCAACAAAAAGTAAATACTGAGAAACATTAACAACAATCACATCAATATAGCCACAGTGTTTGGGTATGGAAACCCTTGGATAAAACCCAAAATGGGAAAACCGGTGTAGTAGTCAGATATGAAATTTTATTATGAAGATATAGAGTAATTACAATCCAACAGATGAATACACCCAACCTAGAAAAATATAGCCTTTGCAAAATTCACTGAGCAAACCCAACCAAAGCAGTACACCCCCCTGCCAGCTGTACGACCTGTTGTGTTAGTAGTACGGCCCTCCGTGTCAGTTGTACAGATCCATACAGTTGTCGTACGACTGCTGTTGTACGACCTCTGTTGAATCTGTACGACGTCCTGCTGGGTGAAATTGTACGACCCCTGTGCTTTGCCTGATCTTCCTGCGAATCCTCTGGATCAAGCTCCTTCGTCTTCTCAGCAAACTTCTTTTTCTGACTTCTCTTTGTCTTTGTGTATGTGTCCTCTCCACCAAATCTTCTTTTAACTAAATGGCTAAGCGAAAACCCTAACCCTCACTATGCATTAATGGATGAGATCCTCTGGTGAGATCAACAACCAAGATTAGATTAGCCATCACTTAAATTATTTCTCATTTCACTTTATAAAAGTACTTCATTAAGTCAAAATCAAATTAGATTAGTTAATGTATTTTCCAAAGTCTAAACTTAGGAAAATCACATTAATACATTTGGCTTCCTATTTAATGTCTTCTAGCAAAGAAGACCTTCCTTGTTGCAACTTTCTAACGACATTTATCTCTTTGAGTATCCAGTTATTTATGATAGGTCAAAGCACATTGAGATCAGGTGCCACTTCATCCGTGACTATGTTCAGAGAGAAGCTGTGGAGTTGCAGTTCATTTCCACTGATGAGTAGGTGGCATGCATTCTGACGAAATCTTTGGGGAGGGGCAAGTTCATCTTGTTCATAGACAAGTTGGGAGTGGTGAGAAACACCTTCCTCGGTAAGAGGAAGTGTTGATTTTGTACTAGGAAAGTGTTCCCCTAGTGACTTTGTGCCTAAGTCACTAAAAACTAAAAAGTGACATGACCATTATATTAATTGCTTGAGACTAGTAATTAATTCACTTTAGAGTTATAAACCTACTTTTTAATAAATTTAAGTTGTTGAGAGAAAAATAATTTATGGAGAGAAAAGGTGTTTTATTCTCAGCCATTGATCTTAGATCACCAAAGCCAATGTAGGCCCTTGGATTTGGTTACCTTTCAATTCTCACATGAGGAAGCTAAAAAGACAAGGGGAAAATGATAAAACCCACTTCATTCTTCATTTTCACTTAGTAAGAGAGTTGGAGAGGAGATCGACCATTTGAGAGAGAGAGAGAGAGAGAGAGAGAGAGAGAGAGAGAGCAACACGAATTCCAAGGAGAATTGAGCAACATGAGTTAGAGTGATCTTGGCGTGCATTTTTATATAGTATATATTTTAATATATTTTGATGGATTTGTATTTAAAACATGTAGGACGTTGAATTAGCTATAGAAAACATGAATTAAACCATATAACATCAATCATCTAGTAGTTATAACTTATAATGTTGTCATCAAATGATCAACCATAACAACTTTTATAGGAGATTGGCAGAGAAGGGAGGTACCATAACATTGTCATCAAATTATCAACCTAGTATAGGAGCTTTTGGTATAGGAGAGGTAGGAAGTGCTTAAGAGCATTTTGGGGATGAGCTTCTTAAGTGGGAGCGAGGGGGGCGCTCCCATGCAACAGAGTTTTGGCAAATTTGGGAGGATGTAAGTTTCAATAACATACAATTTTATGGCTGTCGCAAGAGTGGGGAGTGTGCTAAAAGTGATCAAAATCCCCAAATAAATGCTTTAGGGTGCTTTTTGACGACATGCAACGACATGCATTAACATGCAAGGCGAAAAAGTAATAAATAGATGATTATTTTGGACATGCACGAACATGTATGTATCTTTCGATAACATGCATGAACATGCAATGCGTTTCCTAGATCTACTCTTTAAATGTTCAACTTATCAACAAGATCTATGGATGCAAATACATCTACTTAGAGAGAAAGAGAGTTGTGCCTTATCACAAATTTGAGCAATGGAGTCACCAAGGAACAACCTCGAGGGCCTTTCTTTCTTGAAAAGATGACTGGGAGGAAGAGGTTGCATGGGATAACCTCAGGCTACTGAATGTTTGGAACAAGCTACACAAGGTTGTTCTAAACATAGCTCAACAATAGATATATGCTAGCAAAACTATGAAGCAAGGTACTACTGAACGGAGTAGTAATACCCTTCCAATGACCACAATATAACTAGAAATGCATGCATAAAATAACAAGATACTGATTACCTCCATAGAAGCATGAAAAGCAAGTGACACCACACAACAATGAGCCACATCACAACTTTCCTCCAAAGCCTTTCTTTATTACATAAAACTTAGTCTCCAATAGAGACAATACTACAACAATCTCAAAACCAAATAATAACCAACCCCAAATGAGAGGTGGAGCCTCTTTAAATAGGAAAATGCCACTTTCGGAGCTTCTCCATGCATGGTAGGAGAATGCGCCACCTCTTGCGGGAGATCCCAAGGAAAACATGGAGAATGCGCCACATGAGGGAGTTAGCTCCAATACTCCGAGAGTGCACCACCTTTGGAGCTAATACCAAAGCTAATAAAGGAGAGAATGCACCACTTGTTGAAGGAGAATCTCATGCTAGGTAATGCACCACCTTTGGGAGGAGATACCACTGTTGACAAGGAGAGTCGATGCCACATCACGGTATGACTCATTAGTTAGGTGAGGGCGCTGCCTAATTCTCTTGGATGAGGGAAAACACATCAATGAGGGGGAGCTATTGCTTCTTGATGGGGAATGTGCGGGGGCTTATCTTAGCCCACAAGCATGGTCATAATTTTGGATTTAGGGGGGTGCGACACCTTTTTTATCCCACTGGAACCTCAGCATGAGAAAAGGCATATGCTAGGATTATTCCCTTTTTAATATTTGACCTCCTTAACCCCTTATTATATATTTTTTTTCTAACATTTTTACCCCTAAAGGGACCTTAAAGGTCATAACTTTTGCTAGGGACATATGAGCTGACTCAAATTTTGATATCAGACTTTAAAGATAGACTTCAACTTGAGGCACCTATATTATAACATACTTTGGCTTTGGAGGGGTGAGTGAAAAAGCTTGGATAAACTGTGATCACTAGGATCTAAGTTCATCTAGGTGAAAAAGCATTCCAAAGTACCCATAATACAAATGACTCACTAGGGCTAGACCTTTTACACATATAATGGATGTCAAAATTTTACAAACAACTTCCTTTGACATGACAAATGAAGTGCAAAATACAACTGAGCAAAACACTGCTTGATCTAGATGAGGAACTGAAAGGTCCCTGATTGGTTGGTGTCTTTTGTCTATTGATTATCCTGTGCAAATTGGTTGGTAACACCACCCACACTCCCACTCCCCACTCCCAATAGGATTGGACAAACCATCAAATGTTGCCTTGTAAATTGTATGGCCACCCTATGATAGGAGGGGTTAGCCTGTTGAAGTAACACTTGGTTAAAATTCCATGGCATGATGTGATTTGTAGTGAATCAACCTCGCATATTATGCGGATGGCCAACGATTCTATTTATGAGAAGGACAGAAATAGCGAAGAGGCAATTGCTAAAAAACTTGAAGTTGTTGTTTGTGGAGTGGCTAGATCCTTAAGAACCAAAGGCAAACTTGCGACACAAGCTGGTGATAGGGACTCCTTGAATTCACCTTCCATGAGGACCTCACCTTTCATTGTTCCAAGAATTGGAGATGGGGATCAATCTTCCGTTAGGTCAATGGTTAAAAGGAAGAAGCAAGAAGTAGACAGGGTTTTGGGGAGGTGTGTTTTTTTGAGTGATTTACCTTTGAGCATCAGAAAGACCAATCCATTTTTCTTGCGATCGTGTGGTGCTATTGCTATTATTGGCCCAAGGTATAAGTGCCCTACCTATGAGGAGTTGCGAGGCCCAATTTGCAAGTAGAAAAGAATGACATCAATACTAGATTGTAGGAGCTATAGAAGTCACGAGAGTCCATTCGATGGACCGTGATGTCCAATGGTTGGAGAGATAGGAAGGGTAGGACCGTTCTAAATTTCTTGGTACATTGTCTTAGAGGTACAATGTTTATTAAATCCATTGCTGTGTGAACACATGTTAAAGATGCAACATTGTTGCGTGGATTGTTGGATGGATTTATCTTAGAGATTGGTTTGGAACATGTTGTGCAAATTGTAACAAACAATACAACTAATTATGTGGTTGTTGGAAAGATGCTAATGGAGCGGTACTCCATAGTGTTTTTGTCCCATGTGTTGCCCATTACCTCTTTCCCTTGATTTGATGCTCAACTAATTGTGCTTGAGGATGCTTGAGCATCACAAAATTCATATATAACCATGCATTTGTTCTTAGCCTCATGGGGAGATTGACAAGAAATAGGGTGTTTTGCCAGTAACTTCATTTCTCTTCAATGCATGCTCCAATGTTAGTATGAGTTGAAGCAGATGTTTGTTTGTGATGAGTGGTGTGATTTTGCACTTAGCACAAGACAAGATGAGAGAAGGATTGCGAGAAGTGTGCATGGTTAGGGAACCTTTGGTAAACGTCCTTGGCTTGGTTGATGGGGATAAGCTCACAATGGGCTTGTATGAGGACATGGATAGGGCCAAAGAAATTATTTGATCTTATTATGTGGGAGTGGCACCCCCAGATATAATAACTACACAATGATTAAAGATTTGATTGATGGTCAATGGATTAGGATGCTCCATCAACCCATTCACGCAACAACACTTTTCTTCAATCCTAACTAATCAGCTTTGGTTTTGATGGTAAGGTGATGGATGGGCTCATGACGTATCTATAAAGGATGGTACCTAATAGCAAATACTCATTGAACAATTAATCATGAGATGGAGATGTATTGGGAGGATAACAGACTATTTGGTTTTGTTGACAATGTTGTTGAAATTAGTATTTTTGATGCCATGTAAGCCACTAGAATTTAAATTTTAAATTATGTATTTTATTTGAAAGTTGAATTATATTATGATGAACGTTGTTCAAGTCCTATTTTTCTTGTTTTTTGTAAATGTTTGGTGGAAAAACTACGATGCAAGAGTACCAAATTTACAAAAAAATTCCATTCGGGTTCTCAACCAAACATGTAGTGCTTGAGGATGTGAGTGCAATTGGAGTGTTTTTTGAAAAATACACTAAAAAGTGCAACAAGTTAGAACTTCAACAAAGTAATTATAATTATTATATTTTATTACCCTTCGACATGTTGATGTCCCTCAAGATTCATTAAATTATTACAAGTTGGATTTCCCACCTCTCAATAATTTGGTATTTGTCCACTACAACCTTCGATGGTAGATGAGACAATTGGAGAAGGTACATATCGTGGAGTCCATTTCTTTGGACAACATTAACATATTGCTTGAGTGGAGGGTGGAATACTAGGCCCCTATTATGGAGGAGGGATGAANACAATTGGAGAAGGTACATATCGTGGAGTCCATTTCTTTGGACAACATTAACATATTGCTTGAGTGGAGGGTGGAATACTAGGCCCCTATTATGGAGGAGGTATGAAGAGGAGTAGCAACAAGCGTAAGGGGTTGGGGAGGAGCAATAATAGTGGGGTGCAGAGGAGGACCTTTACATCATGGAGGGCGATGTGTCACTATTAGCAGCACATTCTATTGGAGCACGATTTTCGTTAGACCAAAACCTGCAGATGTTAATCTCCGCTCCACGAGAGGGGTTTAACCCATGTCGTGAAACTCAGGAGAGCGCTAGATGTAAATGCCAACAAGCTCCCACCCAGCGTTACCCGGGTGAGTTTCGAACTCGAGACCTGTAGCTCTGATACCATTTGTTGGAGGATGATTCTTGTTAGACCAAAACCTGTAGGCTTAATCTCCGCTACAATTGCCAAAGTTAGGATCCATGAGAGGGGGTTAACCCATGTAGTGAAACTAACGGGAAACACTCAAGGCAAATGCTTACACATTCTACATAGGTTGAAACAACTACACCCTCTAGTTGGCATCAGATAGATGATGCAAGAACTTCTAGTAGCAAATGATCCATGGCCTTTTCCCATAAAAGGGTAAGAGGTCATTGTTTGTCGAAGATAGCTGGTTATTAGTGTTGTCATTGTAGATGATGTTAAAGACAGTGCAATTGCAAGACCCATTTGTTGGACACAATGTCTCCACTAAGAGGGGGGGTGAATCAGTGTGAGAGCAATTTAAACCTTTTTACGAATCAAAGTGTATCAAACATTACATTACCAAATTACATCATCATATGCATGATCTAAACCAACCATGTGTCATAAGCACAATCATCACATCAAGATAAACAAGAATATATGTAATTTTGATTTTTATTTATAGTAATGGAAGACTACAATCTTCTCAATTACAATCAGCACCATTAGAGGAAATGAGCATCAACTCCTATAACAGGACCCACACTGGTTTTTTTAGCTCCAACTAAGAAGGGTTTGAGGAGTCCAATCCTCAAGTGCAAGATTCTTCTTGCAAGCAATCATATAGCTCTGTTGCTCAACCAACCGTTGCTGCTCAACCAACCTCTACTTCTCAACCAACTCATCAACACTGCTGGTCAATCTTTGCTCATCACTCTACTGGTCAACATTGCTGGTTTTCTGCTCATCACTGCTACAACATTGCGAGGTTTGTGTTACACATATATAGTAGCCGGGCTACCATATTCTATTTTTCAGATACATTACATTTTTCAGCCAGATCTCTTACATATGAGATGCTGAGATGAGCAATTTTGACGGATCATTATTTTATTTGTGGACTATTGTACTCTCCCATGTCAGGACTGAGCAGTTATTGATGCCCAGTTTTATATCAGTGCTTTCTCATTGGACAGACGATGGTTCAGATGGATTATATGCATGATTATGACTCGGCTTTTATTATATAGTGTTATGGTTATCATTGCTCTTATACTCATCTTTGTGACATGTATTAACACATAGTGTCGTGATCTGGCGGTCATAATTATATGGACTTGGATGTATTTTGTATTATGTATTGATGTCCCTACTTAGACTTGGAAGTTCCTGATCTATACTCATTGGTTTTACCCTCATTAGGGAGAATAGAGGTAGTCATTCCCACCATTGTATTGGCTTGCTAGTGTTGGCTTCATCTTTCACTGTCTCCACCCATCCATTACCTTCCAGTTTTGTTTCTAACCCGACTTACTATTTGACTTATGGCATGGAGGACCTTTCCCCACTAGAACCTTTGTTGGACAAACCTCCCTGTTTATATTGTGTCTTGGCTCTGAGTTGGTGACAGAGCTTGCCTTTGGCGAGTTAGATTGGATGCCTAAATCATTCTGGTCGGTTGTCCCGATGTTTGGCACTGTGCAGAACTCCCCCTGGTCACTTGAGATGTTGTTGACTAAAACTGAAAGCTCATGTACTACTTGTATTGGAAAATGTTATATATGCGCCCATGGAAAATAAAAAATGCTAAACTGTGTTTCTTAACATATGTGAAAAAGGGCAAGAGCAATGAAATGCCAAAATACCCCTTGAAGGGTATAAGAAAAGGTCCCAAAAGCAATGGTTAAATATATGCTATATCCAAATATTGCTGACCTTATAAATTTGAATATGTCCCGGATGAAAGCTGTGATTAGCTATGCTTTTAAGCACTGGTGAAGTCCTAAAGGGTCATATAGGCCAAAAAGGCCATGGAAATAAAATTGATGGTCCTAATGAAATTGGATCAAACTTGATGTAGACATGATGCCTAAGTTGAATAAGCACTCTTTGAACAACTCAACCATTTGTGAGGCACCGCCATTCCTCGTGTTGTTGTTTGTCCGGCGGGTGGTTATAGTGAGTATTTCCCTGCCATATCCAAAGTGTCATAATGTTAAGTAGGATTTCATCCTTTTCCCTAGCCTTGTAAATTTCATCCTTCACCCTTCACTAGCAAATTGATTACAACTATGAAGTGAGTATAGTCCTGAAAGTCTAGTCTGAGTAATAATAAATAAAGCCCTATATATGTATTTGGTTGATATATTGCCAGTGAAATGACTGCTACTTGTTGTGATTGTTGCTTAAATGATTTGTAGAGCATGTCTTAGCCTTATAGCACTTGCAGCAGATGGATGATAGTCTGAGTTATATTATTGGTATTTGGTCATTTACAGGTGATTATAGGTGATTATATTGTCTATTGGATGGTGTTGATGATTAGGCAAAGACCCTAGGAGGCTGTTTTGGCAGGTTCACGTTTCCTGAGGCAGATTAAAAAATGATTAAATGCCTATTGAAGAAATCGATTTGGGCTACTGAGGCAAGGAAATGACATGGGATGAGTCATGATGATGAGAGTGATGTCCTCCGCACCTTCTCCAGCAGTTGCAGCACCTGATAGGGCCCACACCTATTTTTTGGGCATTTTTGTATTATTTTCTAGAGCTTTTGGGAGGCTCACGATTTCCTCATGGAGGCACAAAGTAAAAAATTAAAATATTATATTATGTATATATTTTTTTTGGTGCCATGGGGCACCCAGAGGGAGTTAGTTAACACTTCATGGACCCACCATGTGCTTCATTTATTTCTTGTTGAGTGGGGTACCCTCTTTATGGGTGATATAGTCCACTTTGGTACATTATGGTTATATTGATCTATATATTGTATGTTGAACTCATCTCAACCATTGATTATAATATTTTATCTTTTAATCTTAGCCACTCGTTTTGAAAGTGGTTAGGATTTTGGTTCTCTCGTTCCTATTTAAAGGAGAGAGCTTCTCATTTGTAAGGGGTCTTTGGCTCTTGGATTTGATTAATAGAAAGATTTTTTTGTGGATATTTTCTAGATCTGCTTTGCATCTGATGTTCTTCGATGGTGATTGGAAAGTCTTTTGCTTCCTAGCATTCAAGAAATTGTTATGAGATCTCTATTTTTTTGGACATCATTGTCTTGTCTACAGGAGGACGACTTCAGCTTGGGCGTTTTTGTAGGGGGACCTCAACTCGCTTGGATTGTCTTTGTTTTTTTATCAGGGAGTTTTCATTAGTGTTGTGGTGACCTATGATTTCTTCTTGCTATTTTTTCTGCAGCATATAGCTTCTTTCTCATGTCACAACAAATCTAATATGGTTGACATTTGTTGTGTAGGAGAGAGGGTGCATTGACTGCCTCGGGCAAACACTGGACATAGAGCTCGCTTCAATCTTCTCAAATTGATCGGGATGGCGGGGATCATCATCATCAAGGCATCTACAAGCATTTCCAGGTAAGATCTAACAGGGAAGTCTCTTCTCTTCAGATCTCAATCCATTGTACCTTCTTTTCTTCAATTTTTCTGAAAAAACTCCTAAATAATAAAAAATCCAAAAAATATTTAATCGGGCAACCGCTTGATCTTTGACCAAACCATTTCTGGGTTCTGTAGATCGAGCCTCTCCCTTATTGAATCATCCTCAATGCTGCCCTAATTTTGATTGGTTTTCCCTAGATCTGACTTCCTGACTGCTCAAACCCCCCACTGAAAATTTGACTTTTTCCAGAGTTGACTTTTTTCGGAAAGTAATTACACGGGTTTGTAGATTAGGTCTTCCTCATTCCAGAACACCCCCAATGCTGAGCTAGTTCCTGCCAGGTAGCCCTAGATTTGAAAAACTGACTTTTAGCCTATTAGCCTCCCTCATCAGATTTTGACTTTTTCCAGATCGGGCCATCTTGATCTCATTTTCACTCCAACACTGAGCTGATAGTTTCCTGGTGGCTCTAGATCTGCAGATCTGCCTCTCTAAACCCTAGCGCTAGCCCTCCTTTTGTTGATTTCCCTGTAACCTGAATCTTTTGGGCCAAATCCTTTTCTGGGTCCATAGATCAGGGCATATTCCAGGCGGGTTCACTTAAACGCTGTGCTAATACTGACTCCATTACCCAAGGATGAAGATGCACTGATCTCCAAGCATAGTGCTAGCCCCTTGTTGACCTCTTTCCCTGAAATTTGACCGCTCCTTGATAACTCAGGTAACCTAACATTTTTGTATCTCTCACTGAGTCTATCTCTTTGGTACTAGACAATCCCAACTCTATCCTTACTCACCTTGTCTCAGTTACGTTTCCCAAGACAGTGGTTATCTTCATCAGTTGCTAGTACCTTAACCCTAGATCTAGTATTACCCCTACAGGTCACTTTGGATCAAACCTCGTATGACTAAAGCCCTCATCCAAAGCCCAAGTCCACTTACTACTATCATCCATAGATCTAGAGTTTCTAATTACCTTACACCTTACGTACCTCAAGCGATAATTGATCTAATCTGGTGTCTACGTCTGATCTCTCTTGTCGGGAGTAGATCTGGGTCTCCCCTGTTGTTGTCTTGGAATTAGATAACATAAAGTGAAGACTTCCTTGATTGGTGTGACAACCATCCATTTGGGAGTCTAGGCAGTCTTGGTTCCACCTCCTTAGTTGCTTGCCCCTTTAGCATCCATCTTGGTTCCACCTCACATAGGCAACTACAAGGTTGGTGACAACAGTCTGCTCATGTACATCCTTGTAAACTTCATCATACCAGTCACTCATCGAGTAGTTCTGCTCTGCTTTCACTGATCAAAAGGCATGCATCGTCATCTAGCTTCGCCATAAGTATGCATCATCGTCATAGGGTATGCATCCTCATCATCAAATATGCATCATAGTGCATAGGAGAGCATCATCACACTATGGTATGCATGTGCATCATATTGTATAGGAGTGCATCATCACACTATGGTGTGCATGTACATCATATTGTATAGGAGTGCATCAACATCATAGAGTGTACATCATTATTACATGCATTATCATCATAAAGTGTATCATATTATAGCATAAAAGTATGCAACATCATCATCATAGGTTCTATAACATATTCAATGACTTCAAATATATATACCAATATAGAGGCTCACATACTAAGATCAAAGATGAACTCTATCCATGAGAGACATGTGCCATCACAAGAGAAACCTAGAAGCATGAACCATACCTTTTTGAAGATCACAAGATGAAGAAATAGTAGACAAACCAAAATAAACTCTATATCATGTCATCACATAGCCCTCGCAACAATCTTTCCAACGAGCCAAGAATTTTGTAATTTCGATTCTGTATAAGAAAGTTACGCCAATTTTAGTGAAGATGCGCAAAAATTTCTCCTCCACAAAGTTTCACACTTTTCTCCAAGAGTTGCGAAATACCAAAGAGAGACTTGATTCATAAACAAATGAAAAGTTTGATATTCTATTTATATAGGTCGTGGAGGAAATTTAATGCCTCAAATTGGGCCGACATGCAATTCAAAATTACAAATAATTAAATTTTTTCTTGTTTGGTCGACTAACCCAAAAAGGTGGGGTACACCAACTTCAAAAATTCATATCTCTTCAATCGTAAGGAGTTAGAAGATGCTCCACATATCACGGAATGGCTTGACGAGGACTATCTCCCTATGATGGGTTTATTTGCAAATTCTTGGTGTAATACCCTTAAATTATTCAATATGTTTAGGACTTCAAAGATCCCACACATAAAGGTGCCAAAGACCATGTTACCTTAGGCATAAGTTCCAAGGTCAAAGTCTTCAATGGACATCATAAAAGGCATAAGGGATTCGATGGTCTTCACATCCACAGACTTCACATCAACAAGGACCAAGGGTGTAGCAACGACCCCATTACCATGTAAGACCAAGGAGCCACAAATAAGGGTTGTTCCTTTCTTCCATAAGAAAGGGGCTCCTCACACATATGAGCCTCTTCAAGGATGTGTGCCATCACTATGTCCTTGATAGCTATGAGTATAACAGACCTCAAAGATAAGGGTACAAAATCACCATTAAACATGTGGGCCTAAAGGCCATCTTGTGGGTTCTAAGGCCTCTTCAAAAGCTTCTTCATCATACCTCCATGCAAGTTCACGACCAATCATCATATAAGTGGGTGCAAGGTCTTCCTTATGCGCTTAGGACCATTTTCAAGTATTATCATCTCCTTCAAGGTTCATCATGCCATCTAACCATATCGGGTGCAAGTAGTGGGCTTCATGACTATACGAAGGGAATCAAGGTCATCATCAAGGGTTCCAAGTCTTCATCAAGACAACAATGACCACATCATCACTTTCAAGGGTGCAAGGACCATCAAAACATCAAGTGTGGGTCAGAGGACTTCCGTGGGTCAAAGGACTTCTTTTAAGAGCTTCTTCATCAAGCAAGAGGCTTCATGGGCTTGTTCAACCACCTCACCCACGCCAGGAGACCTCAAGGGTCAAGATCCATCATGACATCACCTGTGGGGTTGCCAGACCTTCTCCTGGGATACCATGATACCATCAGAGCATGAATGACCACATAATCGGTCATTAATGCTTCTCCAACCCATCTAGAGCTTTTGCATCATCTTCAAGGGCTTCACCACCATCTCCAAGGTCGTTAACATCATCAACAGGGCCTTTAGCATTGTCAACAAGGTGGTGGCTCCAAGATCCAACCTTGTGGTTACAGGGACCTTGTCAACTGGGTACATGGTGCTTCAAGGCACAAACCCACTCTGTAAGGGGTCCAAGGCACTGTAAGTGAGACTTGGTGGCATTGATGACAACTTGTGGGGTCATTGCAAGTCCATGTTGGCACCAATGACAATTTCATCAACAATCTCCCCCTTTGTCATTGATGAAAACAACTCATGCTCCCCTTTTGTCTTCATCTCTCCCCCTTTGGCATCAATGGAAAAGGGTGACCGCATATCTATATTTGAAACCTTCGATTACTTCTTAATGCTCCCCTTGTCAATATGAACGATCCTAGGACTTGTCTGTATGCCTGGAGTAGCTATCCTTTCTTCTTTGAGTTCATCCTCTAGCATTATGAACTCAAGGTGTGCTAAGGTCTGAGAGACCCTAGGCTTGGCTTGCCATATGGAAGGAATCCTCCCCGCTCTGATCAATCCCTCTTATCTGTAGTTGCTCGGTCTTCTTCATCCATACTTGCTTCTTGGCATTTGTCTTTTCAGCATTTGTTCCCTCATTTGTACTGGCTTTCCTTGATCAGTTGTATAGGGAACTTCTCATGGGTTGTTTTCGTGTACTCCAACAATTTTGAGCTTTGTACCCAAGGCCACTGCAACTATAACACCTCATTGTACGACAATATGTAGCAATGTGACCAAAATGGTTACATGTCCAGCACCTGACTAAGCTGTTGGAACTGCCAACACTTTTTTGATCAACTTCATTTCTCCATGCTTGAGAGTGTCCCTGATTGTAGGCCTTTTTCTTTTGATCATCAAATCTTCCTGCATTGTCTTCATACAAGGTTCATTGGTTCTTCTTGGTGATGTGTATTAAGGACTCCTCATTGGTTGATTTCTTTGACTTGCACATTCTTGGGCTTTGTAACCAAACCCACTACATGTGTAGCATCTCAATGTGTGACAGGTCGCAAGGACATGTCCAACTTGATTACATGTCGAACATCTAACTGAGTCATTGAGGCTTCTAGCCCTTCTTCTTCCATAGAATCTATAGTCCATAGCCTTATGACCAAAGTTAGAACAAAAATAACAATAACCATTGAAACCACTTTCATACTTGGGTCTTGGAGTTTCTTTTCTGTGCTTGCTTTGAGGAATAATCAATAAACCTAACTCCTTGTTGCATTTTTGAACTTCCAAAGTCTTTGTTGTCATGTACAGGTACATGAGGAGCAACTTTGGATGTTGGTGGATCTACTTCTGGAGTCTTAGGAGACCAAGTGTCATCTTCAGATTTTTCTTTCTCCTCCTTGTACCCAAGACCAGTCTTGTCACATGGAGATCTTTGGCAATCCAAGATCTTGTCTAGGACAACTGAACTGTCCTTGAACTTGACAAAAGCATCATTCTTCTCACCTTTCTTCTTGAGACCAACTACCTCCATTTCCAGCCTTTGGATTGTTTGCTCCTTTTCTTCCAACTGATTCTTCAAGATTTCTTCTATCCTCTTGGCTTTCTCCAGCTGAGTCTTTAGATCATGATTAGCCTCTTTGGTTTCTTCAAGCTCTTCTGATTCTTCACCAGGTTCTTCTCGTTCTTCCTTTTGACTAATCAACTAGTCTTCAGTTGTTCAACTTCAAGATCCTCGTCTTTCATCTGATCCCACAACTCTTTGTCCTTGTGTTTGAGTTTTACAAGCAACACTTTCATTGTCATGGTCTTTTGTCGATATTCATTCAGAGTCCAAGATTTCCTTTTTGAATTTCGTGAATTCACTATGGTTCAGATTTACTGTGTTCATGACCTAGTTAGCTCTGAGATCAATATTCACCAATGTGAGATGTATCTCATGTGCGACCTTTGATAGCCCTTCATCCTCATTTGCAAGAACTTTCTCAATTTCATCACACAAGTTATCATTACAATCACAAGAGTGCATACCTTTACTGGAGTCCTCTTCTTGCTTCTCTTCTTTTGATTGATCTCTTCTAATTCTCATCTGTGGGCTTGGCTTCTGATTCCTGATCTGTCTTTCCGGGTTCTGGTCTTTCCTTCTGAAACCCGCTGCCCAACTTGAACCATAGATCTTTGGATGAAGTGTACTCCCCTACACTTTCTTTCACTGAACTGGGAAGTCCCTCCATGAAGAACTTCAAGGCTGTAGTATTGTCCTTCTTTGCTTCCTTCTGTGCAGTTGATTTTCCCTTCTTGTTTGATGGAGCGAGTGGATTGATCACAATCTCCCAAACACCAAACTTATTCAGATATGCCTTCATCTTGCGCCTCTAATTGAAATAATCGGTCATATCAAGTACAGACACGTCATTGCTTGATGACTCTGTTTTTTCTTCCATTGTGTCTTCATAGATCTCCTTCAAGCTTACAAGGCTTGTGACGAAGGCCTGCTCTGATACCAATTGTTGGACACAATGGCCACATTGAGAGGTGGGGTGAATTACTGTGAGAGCAATTTAAACCACCAACTTCAAAAATTCATATCTCTTCAATCGTAAGGAGTTAGAAGATGCTCCACATATCAATGGAAATGGCTTGACGAGGACTATCTCCCTATGATGGGTTTATTTGCCAATTCTTTGTCTAATACCCTTAAATTATTCAATATGTTCAGGACTTCAAAGATCCCACACATAAAGGTGCCAAAGACCATGTTACCTTATGAATAAGTTCCAAGGTCAAAGGATTCAATGGACATCATAAAAGGCATGAGGGATTCGATAGTCTTCACATTCACAAACTTCACATCAACAAGGACCAAGGGTGTAGCAATGATCCCATCACCATGTATGACCAAGGAGCCACATACAAGGGATGTTCGTTTCTTCCATAAGCAAGGGGCTCCTCACACACATGAGCCTCTTCAAGGATGCGTGCCATCACTATGTCCTTGATAGCTATATGAGTATAAAAGACCGCAAAGATAAGGGTACAAAATCACCATTAAACATGTGGGCCTAAAGACCATCTTGTGGGTTCAAGGGCCTCTTCAAAAGCTTCTTCATCATACCTCCATGCAAGTTCATGGCCAATCAAATAAGTGGGTGCAAGCTCTTCCTTATGCACATAGGACCATCTTCAAGTATTATCATCTCCTTCAAGGTTCATCATGCTATCTAACCATATTAGGTGCAAGCAGTGGGCTTCATGACTATACTAAGGGCATTAAGGTCATCATTAAGGGTTCCAAGTCTTCATCAAGACAAAAATTACCACATCATCACTTTCAAGGGTGAAAGGACCATCAAAATATCAAGTGTGGGTCAAAGGACTTCTTCATCATACAGGAGGCTTCATGGGATTTTTCAACCACCTCACTCACACCAGGAGACCTCAAGGGTCAAGATCCATCATGACATCACCTGTGGGTTGCCAGACCTTCTCTTGGGGTACCATGACATCATCAGAGCATGAATGGCCACATAATGAGTCATTAATGCTTCTCCAACCCATCTAGGGATTCTGCATCATCTTCAAGGGCTTCAACACCATCTCCAGGGTCCTCAGTATCATCAACATGGCCTTCAACATTGTCAACAAGGTGGTGGCTTCAAAATCCAACCTTGTGGTTACAGGGACCTTGTCAACTCGGTACATGGTGCTTCAAGGCACAAACCCACTCTGTAAGGGGTCCAAGGCACTGTAAGTGAGACTTGGTGGCATCAATGACAACCTGTGGGGCCATTGCAAGTCCATGTTGCCATCAATGACAATTTCATCAACACCATTCTCATGGAGGATGGTACCCTAGTTAGTTAAATAAGGTAGAGTAAGAGCCTAGAAGGTACCCTTGGGCCCCCAGTAGTCGTCTCCTGGGGTTCTTGGTCTGGGACTAAGTAGGTTGATGCCATGGCAAAGTCCCTAACATGTGGCTAGGGCCCCTATGTGCCTCTGGCGTTCCTGGTCTAGGACAGGTAGATTCTTGGTCTGTGACCAAGCAGATCCTACAGTTTGAGGCAAAGACATTCTTGGTCTAGGACTAGGCAGATTCTTGGTCTGGGAGCAAGCAGTTAACTATGATGGTACCCTAGTCAGTTAACTAGGGTAGAGTAAGAGCTTAGAAGGTACCCTAGGGCCCCTAGTAGTCTCCTGGGGTTCTTGGTTTGGGACTAAGTAGGTTGATGCCATGGCAAAGTCCCTAACATTTGGTTAGGGCCCCTATGTGCCTCTAGGGTTTCTTGGTCTAGGACCAGGCAAATTCTTGGTTTGTGACCAAGCAGATCCTACAGGTTGAGGAAGAGACATTCTTATTCTGGGACTAGGCAGATTATTGGGCTGGGACCAAGCAGTTTCTGCGGGTACATCCCTGGTCAGTTAACCAAGTGGATCTTGGTCAAATTGACCAGGATGATGATGTGTGATGTCCTCTCTCCTAAATGGTTATGGCTAGGTTGTTTCTCTAGGGACTGATCACCCCTTGATGATGTCACCTACACCTAACCCTTAGGAGCAGTATTAAGGACCAGAGGATCACATCATCACTTTGGATCTTTTCCTTATACAATGATGATAAAATATGTGTGACAATATACCTTGAGTGAGAGAAACGATTAAAGTCCTTGGTCTTGTTGGTCCTATGGGTAAAAATGGGTTGTTTCTCCACCTTTATGGTACACCTTCGTCTTGTGGGTATGTGAGTTTCCTTACCATCTTGTTGTGACCCCTTTGGTTGACTTTGGTCCTTTATCTTGTACTTGGTCCTAGTGCCTTGATTGTGTGTGGTACCTTGACCACCTATGGTATGATGACTTAACCTTATTATTTTTTATTATTGTTTTATTGTTATGTCACCATATGACCTTTGGTACCCTATACAAAGTCAACCTAATTTTATTTTATGTTTTATTATGGTAATCATCCTAAAATGTAGGGTTGCCTAAGTGACCCTTCTAGAAGGCTTGTCAAAATTAAAAATTAAGTTCAATTCTCCTTAGTGTGCATCTTGACTAAAAGAGAAAAACTTAGATATGATTCTTTGTCTTCCTTTAGAGTTCGCTGCTACAATTTACTTAACATCTAGGTTTTCTTAGGCTTTTTATGCTCTTAGAGTGGGTTGTAACTCTCCTGCTGCTAGCCGTGATCTCATTGTTTTTGATTGGGCTCATCTGTGACCTTTTTGTTGCTTCCTTGACTAGGCTGTGGATCTTGTTGCTGCTCTCTAGCTTGGACCGTGACGAGAAGTTCCATCCAACAAAGCGGTCAACAAACAACTCTGATAAAGATAGATCTCAGATGGACGACTTCACAAATGATGCAACAATTTTTCTTGGCAATCCGTAACACATATCGTTTCATTTCGTCAAGTGTCGCAGTTACTAAAACAAAAATCAGGAAGGTGTCATTACGAACAAGAAATTAGACGCAATTCTAGTCTTCTCTAAGCTTTGAGGACAAAGCTTCTCCAAAGGGAAAGCAATGTTATATAAAATTATATAACATACCATAATTAATAATATTAAAATTAATGTTAATTATTAAATAAATTAATATTAATAATTAATATTTATTAAAAACAATAATTAATTAACTAATTATGAAAAGTCAACAGACATGACTTATTCAAAAATGCGCAAATGGCTTATAAAGCCCAAGGCAATGTAATTGTAAAATCATCACTTATCTTATCAAATATATTTTATTATCCATACATGGATTATTTATTTTATTTACATTGGCTTTTCCCCTAAGAAACAGAGTTTTTTTGTTTCAGCACATGCCCTTCATATTCCATTAGTTTAGTTCATAGTGGGTTGTCATCGTCTCAGGGTGGAGATGGATCACCAGATCGACCGATCAGACATGAACTACCAAGTATGCCACACCTTTGAGAGGTTGAGACCGAGGAGCACGTCATCTTTTGGTGTCCTATCTACTACGAGCTTCATGGGTGGTTTATTGTCTTTTTAGGGACCTTCTCACAGAGCTCTAGACTTTGATTAGTTTCTAGAAAAAATCGCGACAAAACTTTGTTGTATTTGAAAATCTAACCATGCACGGATAATCTAAAGTCGCGTCTTTTTCCAAAAAGTCGCAATGGCTAAAATGGCAGGTCCCGACTTTTCCCAAATTTTTCCAAAAAGTCTCCATTTTTGCTAACATGGCTAATTTTCCAAACAATTGCCGTTTTAGCCATTTTGTTGTATACTAACACCTTTCCTCTACCGTATAAATATTTCAAAACTTTGTTGTATTTGAAGATCTAACCATGCATGGATAATCTATACAAAATATGTATCTGTTTATCAAAGATGCACAATAATGGTGATTGAATTACTTTTTTCACTATTAGGGAACTTTTTGAGCAAACATATTTTGACTGATCATCATAGCACATTGTAGGAAAAAGAGAGCAATGTTTCAAGTGGTAGATGAGTTAGGGCTAAATGTGAGGCTCATGTCGGAAATTCAATTTGGGAGGAGTGAAAAATACATCTATGATTTATCACCAATACAAAACAAAAAATATGTTTAATGGCTGACAACCAAATCAGTAAAATATACCTTTCAAAAATTAGGTTTAAGTCGTAAGATGAGGGACAGATAAAAAACATTTATGAAAAACTTATATAAACCTAATGATTGGAGTAGGGAAAAATATTAAGTATGAATGGAAAACTCGGGAAGAGAGCATTGATATTAAATAGCTAGATGCTAGTTTTCCTCGGATACATTTATATATGTGATGTCATGTTGTATTGATTATCCACTTTTGAGTCCTTGATTGGACAACTATGATATTTCATGATACAATATCGACTTTGATGTATCATTTTACATTTGGCATGACTACATGATGATGACATATATCAATGCTTTCTCCATATTTATATTCCAATGTGTTTATCTGATGTTATTGTTGCTTTAAATGTTTAAAATTCTGAAAAAAATGAATGTATTTTGTATTTTTTGATGTTGTCTACTTTTGCCGATTTTTCCCAATTTGTTTGCCGATGTTGTTGAGAAGTTGTATTCGGGACCCTTGCCAACTTTTTGCCGATGCCGACTTTTTCAACATTGCTTTAAATATGTTGGTCAAAGATCTTGGCCTTGTACCTCAAGAAGCCCTCCGTTTCCATACCTTCCCTCCAACAGTATACGCAGTCAGGACCTTCCTCCATCTAGTCGATTGCTTCCTTATTTCTAGCGTTCCTTTCCTTTAGGGGAACCCAGAGACAGGAAGATGGTCGTACTGCTTCTTACCACAGATTGGTTAGGACACAGAGGACCACCTCCACTTTTGTGCGGCACCACTAACGTAACGAGTCTTAGCTCCATCCCAGCAACCAGATGACTTCATCAAGGTCACAGCAGCCAGCTCCTCACTCCATGCCAATGTTTTAAAACTCGGACTCGGACTCGGAATCGGTCAAGGGTCAACTCGGACTCGGACTCGGAACCGGTAATGAATCGGTAATGACTCGACCGATTTGAATTTAATGACTCGGATTACTCAAAAAATACATAAAATATTAAATTTTAAAGAAAACAAGATTTTAAAGATTTTAATCCATGCTTGCAAAGCATTAAAGACAAAATATCCAACGTCTACTCATGCATATACCATATAAGTGTGAATATATCAAAATGGCATCGAGTGTACTGTGCAATACATATCTAGAACAAAAAACATAATCAATGAGGCCTAAATGGCCTGTAGAGTCCAAAAAATAACATGCTATGATGCCACTACATCATATGTCAATGATCGTACATCTCTTTTGTTTAGCCTTATCCTTTTCAAATTCTTCAAACTGTTGTTGCAACTCCAACCTAATCTCTCCAATAAACTCTAAATCAACTTCCCATGGGGTAATATTTCCTCTAACAATAGCAATTGTTGTTTAAATCTATTAATGCCCCCTCCTTTAATCCATGTCTTGCAACACTAGCAATACATTTTCCCTTCAATGACAACAGCATGGATCGATGCCTGATCTTTTCCTTTTGGGGCCAATCTAGAATCTAAATCCAAAGGAAATCTAAACATGCAAAGCAAAGAGAAAAAAATCTTATTATTTTGGCAGCAGACAATAGAAAACATGACTGATATTTGTCAATTTAATGAGAAAAAAGAAAAAAATGGCTAGCTGGAAGCTAACTTACATCTAGGTAACAGAAAACCGGTCTCCAACAGTCCAACTCCTCCAATCATGTTGATTGTTCTTCACTGTTGGACGCTCCTCCAAGGCTCCATGAATCCAAACAACAATAATGCCAAATGCTCACAAACATCTTACAACAGAAGTGTGAGGCATTCAGAGGGGCAGGGGGTCATCTTATGGCCTCAGGTTATGGTTAGAATAAGAAAAATATTTAAAATAAAAAATAAACATGTTATTTTGGAGTTTGCATTCTTATGGATGTCTTCCATAGCTGACTCGGGTTGCAACTTGGTCGACTCGGCCGATTCGGCCAACTCGGACCCTAACTCGGTCGACTCGGACCCAACTCGGCCGACTAAGTATAAAATCGGCCACCCGAGTCAGCTCGACCAGGGGTCAACTCGGACTCGGACTCGGCCGGTTTTTAAAACATTGCTCCATGCAATTGTGCACCACCCATTATAGCTCTTCTTCCAATTCTTCCTCTAGACAGTACTATTGTGAGATTTCTTCATTCAGCTTCATATGTTAGGAGATATGCTTCCAGTGCACCATGACAGATTAACCATTTTCGTACCACAACTTCTAGATCCACTCATATATTTTCCTTTTGGATTGGCTGTCTTTGTACATTTCTCTTCTGTATTCTCTCTCCATCTTTGGAGTTAGTTCTTTCTGATTTTTATGTTAAAGTCTTACTTCTTGCTTTTTATAGGAGTCACTTTAGCTCTCCCATTTGTATTGACATCATGGTACCATACAGTCCCATTGACCTACTTTTGTGGTCATTTGTTTGACATTAATAAATTTATCTTGTCTTATCTTATCTTATGGCACTAGGGATAGAAGAACATTGTCTATGAGAATATTTGAGTTTGCTAATTTCAATTGTTATAAATGACATGAATGCCTTTAAATCTAATCAATGAATGGTGATCTGAATTATGTATATCTCATGGTGTGCAAGTGTGTAAGTGTGCTGCAGTTTTCCTGCCATATTTTATCCGAGTTCTTTGAAAATTTATCGTATTCATTTCCCCCCTCGAATCCGTATTTGTTCCCATTTCCATTTCAGTCCAACTTAAAACATTGTCCATATTTTTAAAGCATTAGACTTTCAAATCCCCCCCAAAAAACATCTTGTTCAATCATCTAATGCCAAAAAGAGATTATCAAAATACTAAGAGAAACTGTAACTTCATCAGAAACTAGAAGAAAGATTCATTCTGGAATTTCTTATTGAGAACACCATTATCTTCCAGTATGACGCATTCCCCCTGAGCTAAAGAGACTCGAGAGTCCTTTTAATAGTATGTCAGCCAACTTATTTTTTTCTCTGAAAATACGAGTAAAGAAAACAGAATGGAAACCTACGTGTATCCCCCAAATCTCATCCAGCGAAGACTAAAGCCTGAAATTCCTTAAAGCATATTAATAATTTAGCTATTTTATAACTAACTGTGATTCACAATAAATCTTTAGATGAGGTAGCCCATACTCAGCATCTAAAGTCAAAATTCGTTTCAGCACCATAAACTCAGAGAAAATATTTGTGCCTTCCTGTATGCCTGCTTTAAAACACAGAGAGGATTACCCTTGAGAAGCACCATCGACAAAAACCGACACCTTCCTTCTGTCTATTTCTTCCTCTGATCTGTATTGAAGCTTTTGCAGGCCTGTCCTGAGGGAAAAAATCAAGGATTTGGAGTCCCTGCATTGCACATTGAAGAGGGGTTATAGCCTTCTCCTCGAAGATTAAAGCAATCCTTGTCAACCATATTCCCCAAGGTACCACCAGAGGTAATGCTTCAAATCCATTTGATAGACCACTACCACACCATCTCGTTAGACTTTTTCATTGGAGTTCCGTGTCCATGCATCTTTTAGATCTGTCCCTCCAAACATGTTTTGATTATGGGCATGCCATTATAAGATGGACATTTGTTTCTTCAAGGGATAACATTACTTGTTTGGAAGGCTCATGTTTATTTCAATAAAAAATAGATTTTTAGTCAGGTTTATTGTTGATGATTTTAGTTGGAATTTCAGGGCTATATGCCCTCGTAAACATAAGAACTTAGAAGTATTTCTCAAAAAAAGAATAGAGTGTTTGGACATCAACTATTTTACCAAAAAGAATAGTGTGTTTGGATATGAACTATTTTACCAAAAATTAGGTTTTGGAAATCAAACTTATTCACCCAATGTTTTCATATGCGTCTGCCATATTCTTCATAATCATTGACCGAGTGTATAGGGGTTTTCCTTTGCTTGTTTTTGCATGTGTAAATTTTGGTATGCCATTGTAAGACTGGGTTTTAAATATTCTACTTTGGTAGATGCATGAGTGAGGTGGAAAACCATGGAATCTGTTTAAAAATTTGTGTTTCAAGCTTCAGAGGCAAGGTAAAATGCTGTGGAAGGTATTGTCAAAGTCCATCATTACACGAAGAGACGGGTCAGAGAGGCAATGGAGATAGAGAAACTCCCAAACAACCTCAATCAGGATGGTGGCTGGAAATTAAGCAGATCGTGGGCTCCTTTTATTAACCATATTAAAAACACCATTAATTAATAATTCTCACCATAGAAAGAACTGACGTAGTAGTTATTGTTTTAATTGGTGGTGATTATCATTATTAAGTAATGCATTGGGTGTATTAACAAGTGAGAATCGGTGAGTATCTCCTCCTGAAGATAGACTGCACTACTTACGCCAAAAAGGTGAGAGAATAAAGAATGTTACACAAGGTTTCTAAAGCTAATGAAACTCTGGAAGCTGTTTTCTAAAAAGCTTATTGTACAAGATTATGTCCAACACAATATAAACATCATATGCATGTTACAAGGGCATTCTTGTGTTGTGTAACCCCAAGTCACAAGATTCGGTGAATTTGAACCTTCAGGTTCGAATTTTGCCGAATCTCAAGCTGGTTTGAATCTGAAGACGAATTTAATAAAAAAAACAAAAAATTTTGGAGTTGGTATTTTCACCTAAACCTTATTCCTAACACGCTATGGTCTACTTACCCTAGTCTCGACAACCAATCTGTGTGCAAGGTTTTCGTCTCTGCTTGTCGCTGCTTAGCAAAGAAACCCTCATGCTAGGGATTAGAGCTCACGACTCCATGAGTTTCCATCTCAATGTTCACGAATCACTTCTATTGCTCAATCACCAACTCATTGTTTGAGTTACAGACTAGAATCTACGAGTGCAATTGCAGTCACAGACCCGTGATTCTGTTGTGCCACCATTGAAGAGTTAAGTTAATCGCAATTGAGATTAAAGTTATCTAAGCAATTGAGCTGAAATTTTAAACAAACCTGAGTTGCACATTTCTAGTTCCACAAATAAATTGTTGATGTATTTTTTTATTAGTTTGTACTATATTTCAATTAATATATATATATATATATATATATATATATATATATATTTGAATCTAAAGACGAATCTCAAACGAACCTCATAGAGAAATTCGAATTCGAATCGAATCAAATGGTCATCAAACTCGAATTCGAATTCGAACCACGTGACTTAGGTGTAACCCAGGGAAGTTCAAGCTAGTAGATTAATGTTAGTATTGAATGTTAGTTTTGTAACTAGACAAGTGTTCCCCTAGTGACTTTTGCCTTAGTCACTTAGAGAGGGGACATAAAGTGACCCTTGCATCAAATGACTTAAGTAAAAGCATTTAATTTGACTTTAGAGCAATAAATTCACTTTTTGATAAATTTAAGTGGGTGAGTGAAATTAATATTTTAGAAATAAAATATGAGCATTTAATTTCAGCCCTTGATCTAATCTAATCTCCATCGTTAGATTAGACTCACCCTAGGGTTTTCTCAAAAAGGCATGGGAAAGGCATTTGGCCTCACTTTTGCAGATTGAAGTGAGAAGAGAGAGCTGAGAGAGAAGAGAGAAAGTTTCCATCTTCCTTGAGCAAGAGGAAAAATTTGCAGCAAGCAAATCGAGGGAAATGACAACAACAAAGAGGGCACAAAAATTGAGAAGACAACAGCATTTATTCGAGGCAAATTTTTGGACATGATTTTTGAGATTTTTTTTTTCTTGGGCATGGATTTCGAGGTCTGTACAATCAGTCCTTACGGTCTGTACGCATAGTTCGTACGGTCCGTACATACAATCTGTACAGCGGCACAGAAATCGAGGCAGAAAACAGAGAAGAAAAAAAATCTGAGTTTGATTTTTTCTTGTTTGGCACAGAAAACGAGGCAGAAATTTTCTCTTCTGGGTTGAGATAAGTTGGTCTGAAAATTTCTGAGTTTTGCTGTAAATTTCCCCTATAATAAAATCTTTCTCTCTAACCGGTTTTCCCCTTGTGGGTTTTTCTAGGGCCATTGGCCAAAAATACTAGTGTTCTGTGTGATTAAATGGCACGCTGATTTTTATTTACTGTCACTGAAAAAAATTAGTTATAGCAGTGTTTTAAGTCTGGAAAAATTTTGTTTATTTTCAGCACTTTATTTTTCTGAGAATGTCATAAACAAAGATTTAATTTTTACTTAAAACCGGTGGCTGAAAACTAGTGAAAAATCTACATGGTATCAGAGCGGGTTGTGGCAGAAAATTAAATTTTTAGCAGTGAAACAGTCATTTCCAGAATTCAGAAAAACCTTTGTGACAGTAGTACATTTTGCTGAAACTTGTTCTTTGAGAAAATGATTTCCGTGGGGTTGCGAAGTGAGGATAGGTTGGATGGGGCAGCGAACTTTGTCTCATGGAAAGCCCGGATTTTACTTGTGCTAAAGGAGAATGAGTTGTGGGAGGAAGTAGTTAGAAACAGTACAACAAATCCCATTGCTATTCTCGCTTGTACGGATGTAGTGTTACTTGCAGCCTTTAATAAGAAAGATATTAAAGCCACGAGGATAATCTTAGATGCTGTTAAAGATCATGTTAGTCCTCACGTTTCAGCAAAAGATTATGCACATGAGATGTGGTCTGCTTTGATCTGGTTGTTTCAGAGTACTAATGAAAACAGGAAGATGGTGCTTAGGGAGAAGCTGAAAAAGATCAAGATGGTGAAAGGAGAGTTGTGTATGGCCTATCTTACTAGGATCTCTCAGGTGAGAGATGAGTTTGCAGCTGTGGGGGTGGTGGTTATTAGTCATGAGTTAGTGTGGACAGGCCTGAATGGGGTGACTGCACCTTGGACTGTGTTTGTTCAGGGGTTGGTGGCCAGAGAGAACTTACCAACTTGGGATAGGGTCTGTGATGACTTTTTTCAGGAGGAGACTCACAGGGGCTTCTTACAGTGCAGTGGTTCTACTAGTAGGGGAGATGAGGAGGATGTGGCATTGATAGCGAAAGGGAAGAAGCAGAGCAAGAAGGGTCCCAAGAAGGGTGGGGCCAAGCAGCAGCAGGATGGGTAGAAGAAGGATATGAGCACTATGAAGTGCTTTGCATGTCACAAGATGGGACACTATGCTGCTATGTGTCCGAACAAGAAGAAGAAGCAGCAGATAACCGCTTCAGCTGAGATCGATGATTTTGCAGCTAGATTTCAGAGTGAGTTTTCACTATGCACTAGGCATATTGAGAGAGAGAGAGCATCCATTCTCACCAGTGCAGATGTTGATAGACAGAGGGAGTTTTCCTGCGTGACAGACCATTCTTACAGTGCATCTACTTCCAACATTTGGTACATAGATAGCGAAGCCTCGAGCCACATGACAGGTGCTCGTGAGATGTTCTTCGAGCTTTCACAGGCAGATACAGATGTGGAGGTTGTGTTGGGAGATGACTCAGTAGTTAGTGCAGTTGGACGCGGGACCATTACATTTCAAAGGGAGTCCATGAGTCCCATGGTATTGCGGGATGTATTGTATGTACCTGGGCTGAAGAAGAACCTAGTGTCAGTTTCCATGATAGAGGATCAGGGTCTTGTGGTGTCTTTCATCGATGGACACGTGCATATGTTTCCCAAGACTGCAGGACCATCTGCTTCAGTTGCCATTGGAGCGAGATGTGGGAAACTGTATAGGCTCTTGTTTCAGCTGCAGCATGCTTTAGCACATAGTAGTAGCAGTGAGTTGTGTGAGCTTTGGCATAGGAGGATGGCTCACTTGCATCATCCAGCCTTGGGGTTGATGAGACACATGGTGACAGGTTTACCAGAGTTCAGCACAGGGCAGAGAGATGTGTGTAGGGGGTGTGCTTTGGGAAAGTACACCAAGACTGTTTTTCCAAGCAGTAGTAGCAGGTCAGGTGGTACTCTTGACTTGATACATTCAGACTTATGCGGACCTATGTCTTCTGTGTCATTGAGAGGATATGAGTATTATGTGACATTCATTGATGACCATTCCAGGAAGACCTGCATCTACTTTCTGAAGAGCAAGAAGTCCGAGGAAGTCTTGCAGAGATTCCAAGAGTTCAAAGCTCTTGTGGAGAACCAAACAGGGAGGAAGATTCGAGTCTTGAGATTGGATAACGGGGGTGAGTATACCTCCAAGGAATTTGATGGGTTTTGCAAACAGGAGGGGATTAGGAGACAATTGACAGTTCCGTATACTCTAGAGTAGAATGGAGTAGCAAAGAGGAAGAACAGAGCCATTGTTGGAGCAGCTCAAGCTATGTTACATGACCAGTCACTTCCTTTCTTTCTCTGGGCTGAGGCTTGCAGCATCGTTGTATATCTTCAGAACAGGAGTCCCCATCGGGCAGTGGGGAATATGACACCTGAGGAGTGTTTTTCAGGCAAGAAGCTTGAAGTTGGCCATTTTTTTATATTCGGTAGTTTGACTTACTCTCATGTCCCTTCAGAGAAGAGGACAAAGTTGGAGCCCATTGCAGAGAAGGGCATCTTTGTGGGCTATGATGAGACTGCAAAGGCTTTTCGTATTTATCTTCCCTCTCAGAGGAAAGTGGTGGTGAGGAGGGATGTGAAGTTTGAGGAGGAGCGAGCCTTTAGGTGGTCAAGAGAGTCAGAGCAGGGAGAGCAGTAGGTCCTTGCATCTCAGGTTGTGGCACAGGTTCCATCTACGCAGTAGTCAGGATCACAGGTTTTTGGGGTTACAGGACCACAGAGTGTTGGCACAGGTTCACCAGGTTCAGTGGTTAGGCTAGCAAGGTCTTCGAGGACAGGTGATGGGTCTACTATTACAGATACACCTTACAGGGGATTGGGATCAGGATGGAGATTAGGATTGCAGGGTACACCTGGTGTTGGCACACCAACTTCAGGTTCACAGGTGACTGGGGCTTCTAGCTCTGGTAGTTCTTCAGATGAGGATAGGCTAGTGTGGGAAGAACGTTCAGGGAAGAAGAAGCCTAACTGGCTTCGGGAGACCTTGAAGGATGCCTTAAAGGCTGGGACACCCAGTGACAAGGTGAGAGCCATCAAGATGCTTGACAGATTGGGCATGGTTTTTATGGCTTGTACACGAGATTCTGAGCCTTATACTTTTGAGGAGGCCTCCGAGCATTTGGTATGGAGAGATGCCATGATGGATGAGTACCATTCCATCATGAAGAATGATGTATGGGAGATTGTTCAGAGACTAGAGGGGAAGTCAGTGGTGACTTCTCGTTGGCTTTACAAGCTGAAGCATGCGACAGATGGGAGTGTGGAGAAGTATAAAGCCAGGTTTGTAGCGCGGGGGTTTTCACAGGTTGAGGGCATTAATTATGACGAGACTTTTGCGTCGGCTGCTTAGTATACATTTATCAGGGCATTGATTTCCATTGCAGCTGAAATGGGTTGGAAGATCCATCAGATGGATGTGAAGACCACATTTCTCAATTGGATCATACAGGAGGAGATTTACATTGAGTAGCCTCAAGGCTTTAAGATACATGACAGAGAGACACATGTATGCAGGTTTTTAGAAGGCCCTTTATGGGCCGAAGCAATCTCCAAGAGCTTGGTACTCCAAGATTGATTCTTACTTGCTGAGTATGGGGTTTCAAAAGAGTGAAGCAGATCCGAATCTCTACTTCATCATGGTTGGAGATGATCTGCTTGTTCTTCTGCTATATGTTGATGACTTGTTTATCATAGGGAGAGAGAGACCCATTGCAACTTGCAAGAAGGATCTTGTAGCAAAGTACGAGATGATTGATATTGAGCTGATGCATTATTTTTTGGGATTAGAAGTTTGGCAGGAGCCTGGACATATTTTCTTGGGGCAAGGAAGGTATGCGGTTGATATTTTGAGGAGATTCAGGATGGAGGATTGCAGGCCTGTGTCGACACCTATGATCACCAATTGGAAGAAGCTTCATGCTTTTGAGGGAGAGTTGGTGGATCCTACTTTATACCATCAGCTTATTGGGTCGTTGATGTATCTGGTCAACACTCGACCAGATTTGTGTTTTGCAGTGAACACTCTTAGCCAGTTCATGGTTGAGCCTAGGAGTGTGCATTAGGTCGCTGCAAAACATGTGTTGCGCTATCTTTCAGGGACAGTGGATTTTGGTTTGGACTACAGGAGGTCAGAGGGGATCAGATTGGTTGGCTATACAGATTCAGATTGGGCAGGCAGTGTGGCAGACCGGAAGAGCACTTCCGGATGTTGTTTCAGTTTGGGCTCGACAGCAGTATCGTGGTTCAGTCGGAAGTAGAAATCCGTTGCATTGAGTATTGCAGAGGCTGAGTACCTTGCAACCAGTTTGGCCAGCTGCGAGGCCTTGTGGCTTCGCAAGTTGCTTTTGAATTTATTTGGTCAGGAGCTTAGGCCTACGGTGATTTACTGTGACAATCAGAGTTGCATCCAGCTCTCTGAGAATCCAGTCTTTCATGACCGGTCAAAGCACATAAAGATCAGATATCATTTCATCCGAGACTATGTTCAGAGAGGAGCAGTCATGCTTCAGTACATTTCCACAGATGAGCACGTAGCAAAAATTCTGCCAAAGTCTTTGGGGAGGAGCAAGTTTGTCTTCTTTGGAGACAAGTTGGGAGTGGTGCATGATACCTTCCTCGGTAAGAGGGAGTGTTAGTTTTGTACCTAGGGAAGTGTTCCCCTAGTGACTTTTGCCTTAGTCACTTAGAGAGGGGACATAAAGTGACCCTTGCATTAAATGACTCAAGTAAAATCATTTAATTTGACTTTAGAGCATTAAAGTCACTTTTTGATAAATTTAAGTGGGTGAGTGAAATTAATATTTTAGAAATAAAATATGAGCATTTAATTTCAGCCCTTGTCTAATCTGATCTCCACCGTTAGATTAGACTTAGCTTAGGGTTTTCTCAAAAAGGCATGGGAAAGACATTTTGCCTCACTTTTGCAGATTGAAGTGAGAAGAGAGAGCTGAGAGAGAGAAGAGAGAAAGTTTCCATTTTTCCTGAGGAAGAGGAAAAATTTGCAGCATGCAAATCGAGGGAAAGGACAGTAGCAAAGAGGGCACGAAAATCGAGGAGAAGACAGAAAGCATTTATTGCTGGTCTGTACAGTTCGTATGGTACAGTTTTCGAGGCAGCTGGCACGTTTTTTGAGGCAGATTTCAGGGCATGATTTTCGAGAATTTTTTTTCCTTGGGCATGGATTTCAAGGTCCATACAATCAGTCCGTATGGTACAGTTCGTACAGCGGCATGGAAATCGAGGCAGAAAACAGAAGAAAAAGAATCTGAGTTTGATTTTTTCCTGTTTGGCGCGGAAAACGAGGCAGAAATTTTCTCTTCCGGTTGAGATAAGTTGGTCTGAAAATTTCTGAGTTTTGCTGTAAATTTTCCTATAATAAAATCTCTCTCTCTAACTGGTTTTCCCCTTGTGGGTTTTTCCAGGGCCAATGGCCAAAAATACTAGTGTTCTCTGTGATTAAATGGCGAGCTGATTTTTATTTACTGTCACTGAAAAAGATTAGTTACAGCAGTGTTTTAAGTCTGAAAATTTTTGTTTATTTCCAGCACTTTATTTTTCTGAGAATGTCATAAACAGAGATATAATTTTTACTTAAAACCGGTGGCTGAAAACTAGTGAAAAATCTACATTGAAGACATAAATTTTAAAGGTGGAGCTGTATGAATTTGGAAGATAGAGGGGAAGTATATGTGTCATTTTTGATAGATTCCTTTTTGGTTAACCAGTTCTGGATTAGTAATGTGATTAATGTCCAACACTGGTATAGATCTTAACTGGACATTACTTCAAGAGATACAGAAGCTGATCAGGATAGAAGAGAGTTAATATTAGCATTGGGAGAATCTTTCGTTTTCTATTTTTCAGTGCTAGTATCTTTAAAATATTAGCGAGTGAAATTTTTGTGGGCTCTTGTTTTCAAGGTAATATATTGAAGTTTAGAGGCAATGTCATAAATTGTGAAGGTTGAGCTGTACAAATTTGGAAGATCGAGGGAGAATATAGGGGTCTTTAGGACGTTGGAATAAATTCCTTTTTAGTTAACCAGTTTTGTAGTAGTAATGTGATTAATGCCAAATACTGGTATAGATGTTAACCGGACAGTACTCCAAGAGATACAGAAGCTGACCAGGAGAGAAGAGACAGAGTTAATCATAGCATTGGGTGAACATTGGATTCTCAGTGTTAATATCTTTAAAGTATTAGCCAGTAAAATCTTTGTGAGATCTTGTTTTCAAGACAATGTTTTAAAGTGTAGAGGCTCTGACAACATGAAAAGATGAAACTGTGACAGGTGGATTTCAGTTTATTACCAGATGGTTCAATTGGTATATTGATTTTGTTTGATCTTTATCATATCTCCAAGTTATTTGTGTTACGTGTACATATTTTCAGCTATTCTACGCTGACAGGAGTACATGGTCACTGGTCAGGATGTTCAAATACTAGGTTGAATTGGAGAGGCAGAGTGCTTGAACTCTTTCTAGCACAAAATATGAGTCTTGACAGTAAAATATTATTGTAACTTGTGGGGAATAAACAATATAGTTATATTATGAATGGCTTGGTTTTAGAGAAAGCTTGAGAGTCGATTCTTGAAGTTGAGGTGCTGCAGGAATGTGTGAACCACTTTATGGCAATAACTGTTTGAACTTGGAAATGAAAATGAAATTCAAGGATTGTCAGAAGATAATAATTTATAGGGGGTCCTTAACATCCAGAGGTCAATGGTTAATATGACTGGCTTAGAGTCTGGTTGACTAATACATGAGTCAGGGAGATATGCGTTTATGCGTATCTCTATGATTTTTCTGAAGATCTTGGAGGATAAGTTCTGTTTAACATACTGGAATGACACATTAATTCTTCACATTTTATAGGAAACAATTTCAGATTTTATATGGTTCAGTTAAAAGTATCAAAATAGATTTTATATGGAAAATCTAAAATAAGAGCAGACTCTGGATGTTTTTATTTTCTGTTTACATAGATCTCTAAAGCCAACTAGATTCACTTCATAACAACCTAGTAAAAATAGAAAATTCAAATAAACTGTCTCTCAGTGTCATGCGATTCAAGTATCTGTAATTCTCTCATCGATGTCTGCTATAAAGATACACTTACAAACTATACATAAGTCAGCAGATCTGTGCACCCAATGTTTGATTTGGTTTATCTTGACCTTGTATTAGTGTCATTTTCTTGATCAGACAACATGCTTCCATAAAGTATTAAGCTGTATTGATAACCTAAATTTATTTTCTATGATTGGATTCATGATCTAGATTCTGAATAATCTTCAATCACCAGGCTATTTATTATGGTTTGCTGAATCCTTTTGCTAATATTGTATGTGTCTCTGTTGTCTGTTTTAGAGAAGTCAGTCGTGACATTTTTAATTTTAGATTCATTCTGTTGAAGCATCTGAAATAGTACTTAATTGTTTGTTTATTTTCCAAGAGCAGTTGCCAAGCAGAGAAAATATTGCCTATTTGATTTATTGTTTTTAATAAAGCAGATTGCACTTCAGTTGACAACATGACATCCTTAGCCGACATTGGGTGTGCACTGTGTAGTTTTATGAATTCTTTTACTGTGGACTACTTATTAGAAAGAAATATGTAGCTTGTCAGTAATTAAGCTCCTTGGGAAGAACTGTTTATTTGATGGTTTAATTTAAGGATATTCATTTTGTAAAGTTGCCATTTAGCCAAAACAGGTATACTGTTGTTTTATTTTACCATCTCTCTAGTTTTTTTTCCATTCATGGTGTTTGGGTCTTGTGGGTAATAACTATGTATATGAAAAGTAACTGATTCTTACTATTTTCATGATTGGGACCTTTTCATGGATGATTGATCCCTAGGAATATCTTGATTTTGTTGTGTTTTAAGCAGTGGACTTAAAGAGGAGCGTATCTCCGAGGAGGCCATCTATAAACTCTCTTTTTGGTAGGTACAGATAGGCTATTACAATAATTTTTGTGACACTGATTGTAACATATCTCCTAAAGCATTATTCAGCTGGTTCTTATTTTTACGTTTTACATTAAATATGATAATATTTGTGCATTGTGCAGAGTCAAAGAATCTAGGTGTAGTTCTTCCTGAGATTGCAAATCCTGCATGTTCACGACAAGAAGAATCCGAATCTGATATTTTTGTGTCAGCCGATCGGATGTCACCTTAATATTTTCTTAAATAACTTGAAGCATCTGTGAGGCTTGTGATCTTTGAACTGGTTTTTTAGGCAGGCCGTCAAGATCCTAATTTTCAATGACAGTCTGAGTTCTACCCTGAACTCGTAAAATCTTAGCTTGTATAATAGAGTCGATCAAAGGTTTGTGGGCTTAAAGAACAAATCCATTATGAATAAGGGGATATATCTTTAGAACAAGGCAATTTATGATTTTGTAGGAATGTATCTTGCTGCCCAGGTTGGCAAAGGCAAGACTTGCCTTCGCTCGTGGCAGTTTTCAACATAATTGTGGGTTGTAATAAAAGCTGCGTATATGTTAGGCAAGATTGAACTGAAATTTTTTGTTCTCATTCTGGTCAAAAGCCAATGCGATGTAGATTGTAACTGTTGTCTTCAGATTTTAATATGATGTCTCAAGGTCTTGCTTTGCATTTTCAGCTGATTGCTAGAAATGACTGAGATCACATGTTCAAGTTTTCGTGGTAATCATCTTGTAATGACTACTGAAAAGACCTCATTTTATAAATCCATTATGAAAAAGGGGATATATCTTGAGAAGAAGGCAGTTTATGATTTTGTACGAATGTATCTTGCTGCCCAGGTTGGCAAAGGCAAGATTTGCCTTCACTCGTGACTGAGATAACATGTTCAAGTTTTCTTGGTAATCATCTTGTAAATTGCTACTGAAAAGACCTCAGTTTATAAATCAGGATTCTGATTCACTAATTTTAGTTGGAACTATTATCGTGCAAATGAATACTTCACTCAGTGTATCATAGTACATTTCTAGACTTCTCACAGAACCTTTTTGTCCGGAAGGGCTCCAAGTGTCAAATAGGTTTAAACTTCGAGAGGCTTTAGTTTAGAAAAAGTGTAGAACTTTGCAGTTTATAATGTTCAAGTCAATTTCAGAGTCATGCCAGGCAGTTACTGTGGATTTTTTTTAGACTTTTACTGACTGCAATAAAACATTTGATTGATGTCAAAGTCAATTTCAGAATTGGGATGTGTTATGTGCATTTCCTTGGAACAGTTCTTTTGACTATTAGCTTACATTTCACAGAAAGCAAAAATGTATACTCGATTTCATTATTAGATAGTCTCTGACTCTCTAGGTGTTTTCTGATCATGATATTTGGTGTCTCAGAAATGTTATTTGCGAGTATATTTTTACAGGGCTCAATATGCGAGAGGTGTAGCAATTATATTATTAGTCATATCAATTAAAAAGACAATCATTGAACCAAAATTAAAAGCACAAGACTTTATTAAAGCATAGACGCTGGCACTTTATTGCAATGCACACAGTTTGACCAGAAACTTAGACGAACACATTTCAATTGAAATTGAGGAAAATGTTGGCTTGGAATATGTACATGCAAAATTGAATGAAGGTCGGATGACATGCCAATGATATGGCCTTTTCCGATGATGTTCTGTTGGGGCTTAATCTGGGATTTGCTAGGGGTTTTCGATGCTTCTGAATTAATATGTACAGTAAAAAACAATGACTTTGAATGATTTAATTTTGAAGGATTTCAGGCTAAGATACCGGACACGGCCTTTTATGCCGAAGTGTCTATGTCATTGTATCCGACACAGACTCGCTGATGACACGTGTTGGACACATGTTTTTTGGGTGTCCTATTGTGGGACACGGCCAGAACACGTGTCCGACACCGAATTCCGTGTCATGACCTGTGCACAGTGTGTCCCTAAAACAGGAGAGTTTCGATGGAAAAAAGGCCTGCGGGTTTATAAATTACGTTTTCTCCCTCATTCTTTCACATTTGCAAGTGAGTCTAAAGTTTGAGAGGTTGTTTTTGCAGGTGAAGAGAATTTGAAGGTTTTTCAAGAGATTGGTGACTTGATGGTGGATTTCATTGCGAGCATTGCAAGTTTACCATCAAGCAACAAGAAGAATGTCTCAATCAACAAGGGCAGCTAGTAAAGGACAAAGGAAAGGGAGGAATACCCCAGCTGGTATCTCCCCTTCTCCTCATCCAATCTTAAGTTCATCTAATCCTGCTAATGCCCCATCTGCTGCTAGTGGAGCTGCTTATAACCCTGAAGTCCTAGAGAAGAGATTTGTGAATGTGTAATGCCAGATGGATGTGTATTTATTCCAATTTTATTGAAAATTTGTAAATGTTCTAGTTTATATATATATATAACGTGTCCTGTGTCCTGATTTTGAGGGTCATTGTGTTCTTGTCGGATACTCGTATTTATGTCCTCCTGTCAGGTGACATAGATTTCTGGATATATTGGGTTGAGTATGAGTCGTTGGAAAACCTAAAAAACCGGGCTTATGCAATCTTGTTATTTGAAATTCATGATACCATCAAAATAAAATCAGAAGTGTTAGATTTTGGTGAAAAAACGTGGTAATGCCTCCCATGCAAAAAAAACATAATGATGTAGAGAGAAACTCGACAACACTACACACAGATCCACAACAGAACTATCCATATTTTGGTGAAAAACGGTGGTAATGCCTCCCATGCAGAAATATCAAACAAAAAATAGGCAAAACTTTATGTTTATCCTATGCTAATTTAAATTGCATCAATGCATTTAAAGTTAATGCTAGAATTTATAAGCAGAATGATGTAGAGAGAAACTCAACAACTCTACATAAAGATCCACACCATAACTATCCATACATGAGTAAACTTAAAACAAAATGCTTATAGACATCCATGATATAATTAAAAAACGACACATTATTTACAGAAACAACTACAATGATGCAATATTTATCTATATAAGATGGACTAATCCTATATTACATTCAACATAGCCACTCTTGGAACTTACGCTTTTCTGAAGCCTCTGTAGGGTCAGCCTAAGAACTCACGCCCTCCTCTCCTCTGTGTTCTATCTTTCATCACATTAAAGCGTATACATATATAGAACTATTGGAGGAACACCAAGTAATTCAACTACCAACAAATCAATTTAGATTTGGGGAGTTGGGGCAAGGAATCGTTTCACATTCTTGGCTTTATTATTTTAGGTTATACATTAGAGATGATTTAGATATCAACTCTCATGACTATTTCATGTACATGAATAACTATATCTATGTTGGGAATCTAATCCTTTGGGTTAGCATATTTCCATATGTTGTGTTTGTTAGAGTTTCAATGGTTATTATACAAGATCTTTAAACATTTTGCATTATTTCATCATAACTATAACGCCAGGATCATTGAAAGAAAGATGAGCACAAAATAAAATAGAGACAAAGATATATCCTTGGAAACCCTCTCGAGAAAAACCCAACTTCTTTTGTATAGATTAACCCAACTTCTTCTGTATAGATTCATCGCTAAATACAATTTAAGATAAAGATAGAAAAGCAATAGATAAGATATCCTTCACAACTTCTTCTTTTCTACCGTAGAGAACTTGTCTTCCTTCACTTTGGAGCGAACTTGCTTGAACTTGCTTAAGGAGGGTGCCTCCCTATTTATACTCTTCATGTGGGTGATCGAAAACCCAAACATGGGCGACTTCTCCTACGGAGACTCAAAATTACATTTTACACTTCTTTTGGAGACCATTGTCCCGACTTACAACAGATGTTTTACTTCGATATTCTTACATGACCAAGTATACTAATAACATCTCTGAACGTTGGAAAACATCTTCGAATGTTGGAAAACATCTCCAAAGAAGCTACAACAATAATAAGATAATAATAAAATAATAATACGACAAAATGAAGAATATCTTTTGAAGTTACATTTACAACAACACTCCCTCTTAACAAGGAAGGTATTCTTTCGACCCGGTTATCACCACAACTGGACACAATCTTTGGACATCATCATCATCGTTGGTCATCAACATCACTGGATCATCATCATCGCTGAATCATCATCATCATTGGATCATCATCACTGCTATGTCAACTCTCATCTCATCGACCATTTACTAGTGACATCTCTGGAATCTATACGTCATGAGAAGTTCTACAGAGCCAGCTCTCTTTTTCATGTTGGATGTAGGCCTAGATTCCATCTAGGACTTCATCTTCTATAGAGCGAGTCATTTTTCATATTGGATGTAGGCCTAGATCCCATTAAGAACTTCAACATCTTGATACCAAATTAGGTCTTGGTCCCAGACCAGGTTCTACAAAGGCAATCCTTTTTCATATTGGATGTAGGCCTAGATCCAATCTAGGACCTCAACATCTTGACCCTAGATCAGGGCTTGGTTCTAGTCTAGGTTCTATAGAGCCAATCCTTTATCATACTGGAGGTAGGCCTAGATCCAATCTAAGACTTCAACATCTTGATCCCAGACCAGTTTCTTCAACCTTATGCTGAAGGTTGACTGAAGGCAACATCTTGGTAATTAACCAAGTGCCTCTATGCTCCAAGAATGACACTCAACCCCAAGTTGAGCTTCAGTCCCAAACTGAATCATTTCAATATGACTCCCTCTTGCAATGGACACCAATCTGCACAACTCCAAGCTTGTCCCTGAAGTATTGCAAGTTCACTCTTGCTAGAGACTTGGTCAAGACATCGGCTATTTGCTTGTCTGTCGCAACATATTGGAGCTTTATTGTTCCTCGGACACCATACTTCAACTTGTCATGGAACACTGGATTTTTGGACAACTTCACACAACTCTGGTTGTCATAAGAGATACAAGTCGCCTCTAACTCGAGATCAAACAAATATGACAGTAGCATTTGAAGCCATACTGCCTCAAAACTAGCCGAACTAGTTGGAATGTACTTTGCCTTGGTTGTACTCAGCGCCACACTCGACTACTTCCTGCTAAACCAAGAGTTCGTACTAGATCCCAAACTTAAGCAACATCCTGAACTACTCTTCCTATATCTGACACTTTTTGTCCAATTCGAATCCTCATAACAATGAAGATTAATCTTTTGATCTGTCGCATACTTGAGCCCATACTCAGTTGTACCCTTCAGGTAGCTCAATACATGCTTTGCAGCAACTAGATGAACACGTCTCGGGCAATGTTTTAAAACTCGGACTCGGACTTGGAATCGGCCGAGGGTCAACTCGGACTCGGACTTGGATTCGGACTCGGCAATGACTCGGCAATGACTCGGCCAGTTTGATTTTAATGACTCGGTTTACTAAGAAACACGTAAAATATTTAATTTTTAAAGAAAAAATATATTTTAAAGATTATAATCCATCATTCCAAAGCATTAGAGACAAAACATCCAAAGTATGATCATATATATACCATATAAGGGTGAACATATCAAAATTGCACGAAAGGTACTGTATAATGTATAATTATAACTATACAATGTACATTATATATTATACATTATAATTGTAATACATTGTAATACATTAGGCTGTTATAATTATAACTACATTATAAAAATTAAAACTTAATTGTAATTTATAAATTATAACTACATTATACATACATGTAGGCTGTTCAACTAAATTATAATTGTATTACAGCCTAATGTATAATGTATTACAATGTATAATGTATAATGTATAACTAAATTTTAATTGTAATTTGTAAGGTTGTTCAAACTTCAAAGTTCAAACCTTCAAACCTTCATGCTGTATGCTGTAACTTCAAAGTTCAAACGCTGGCACCTTCAAACCTTCAGTGTGGCAGCAAACAATAGAAAACATGACTGATATTTGTCAATTTAATGAGAAAAAACAAAACAACGGCTTGCTGGAAGCTAACATACATCTAGGTAACAGAAAATCGGTCTCCAACAGTGCAACTCCTCCAATCATGTTGATTGTTGTTCATTGTTGGACGCTCCTCCAAGCCTCCATGAATCCAAACAACAATAATGCCAAATGCTCACAAACATCTTACAGCAGAAGTGTGAGTCAAATAGAGGGGCATGGGGTCATTTTATGGCCTCAAGTTATGGTTAGAATAAGAAAAATCTTAAAAATAAAAAATAAACATGTTATTTTGGAGTCTGCATTCTTGTGGGTGTCTGCCACAACTGAGTCGGCTGACTTGGGTTGCAACTCGGTCAACTCGGCTGACTCGGCCAACTCGGACCCTAACTCGGCCGACTCGGACCCAACTCGACCGACTAAGTATAAAATCGGCCACCCGAGCCGAGTTGCAGGCCGAGTCAGCTCGGCCGGGGGTCAACTCGGCCAACTCGGCCAACTCGGACTCGAACTCGGCTGGTTTTTAAAACACTGGTCTCGGGTCTGCGATAAATTGGCTCAATGTGTTCATAGCAAAGCATATATCAGGTTTCATGTTCATCAAGTACATCAACGAACCAATCATTTGTTTGTACATCGCAGCATTAACTGTGTATGAAGAATCATAACATAGTAACTTCAAGTTTGATGCCATGGGTGTGGAAATGGCCTTGCAGTCCATTATTCCAAGCCTCTTCAGAATTTCTATTGTATACTTTTCTTGACCAAGGAATGTCCCATCTAATCTGTATCACACCTCCAAACATAAGAAGTAGTGCATCATTCCCAGGTCCATCTTGAATTTTGCAGCAAGTCTTTTCTTTATATCTACAGTGAGCTCATCCTCACTTGTTAGGAGCAGGTCATCTACGTATAGTAGGAGTATCACTGGTCTTCCACCCTTAACCTTGAAGTAGAGGTTGCAATCTGCTTTACTCTTGGTAAAGTCTAAGCTCATGAAAAAACTATCCATATTTCCATACCACATCTTGGGTGCATGCTTCAAACTGTACATGTCTTTCTTTAACGTACACACATGAGTCTTTCTGTCATGTGTCTCAAATCCAAGTGGTTGCTCCACATACACTTCCTCCTCAACTACACCATTCAAGAAAGTTGTCTTGACGTCCATCTAGTGTATTTTCCATTTCATTACTATGGCCAAGGCTAGTACAGATCTGATGGAAGTCTATCTTGCTACCGGTGCAAATGTCTCCTCATAATCTATGCCTTCTTTGTGGGAGAAGTCATGTGCTACAAATATTGCCTTATATTTTTTGATGCTTCATCTGTTGCATGCTTGATCTTGTAGACCCATTTAGAAGACACTACAGACTTCCCTCTCGGTCTCGGGACCACCTCCCAAACATTATTCTTCATGATCGACTGATATTCTTTGATCATGGAATCTTTCCATTGCTTCTTTTCTATTGCTTCCTCATAACTGGAAGGCTCTGACACATTGATGGCACACATCAGTGCCACATAATTGGAGTATGTCCGAGGCCACTTACCTTTTCTAGAAATCTCATATGGAGCACCATACTTCTCGGTATCTTGGATGATCTCGTGCCCATGTTGGTCTTCTCTTGTGGGTGATGCCTCTCACAGTGGATCTACATATCTATGTGGCTTGGTCATCTCATGGTCATCATGTTCTTTTGAAGTTCCCTCTTCTACAATTATGCCTCTGATTCTGGCAGCTTCAGGTTTTTCTTTATGTGCTTCATCTAAGTAAATATGCTTAGAGTGTTTTGGATGAATTATCTTCACTTGTTCTTCGAAACAAGCCTCATCATTCTTCTCTTGTAGGTGATTTCATACGATGCTTCCTACAAGTCAAAAACAGTTGCATGATTAGAAACATTTCATATTTTTCCAAAACATATTAATAATGACAAATTCTCATGCATAAAGACATATGTCACACAGTCATGCAACTACCTTAGCCAATGCTACAACATTAATCCATATATTGTACACATACAACAACCTTTTAGATGCCTTCCATCTCTACCAAAACATTGTTAAGAGCGTGCACTACTCCCAATATGCCAGCAAAGAGGTCTCATTCTAGATAAGTAACAATGGGATGTTGTATAGCTCCATAGGCCACTTACCCATCACATGTATATTAGTAGTATATTGTTCATGAATGCAAACGTCCTATCTTCATAATACATTTCTTAAATCAACTGAACATAAATATGTACACAATATCATTTAGGCAACTAGGTATGTAGGAAATGATAATTTAAACACTTATCTTTGTTTGTTTGGTAGACTCCCTTTTGATCTTTGTCTCCTTGCTGGAATTACTGGAGTCTTTAATAGTGTGCTCTTCTCCATTATCTGATTTTGAGGCCCTATGTCTATCTTGCTCATGATCGATAACGTTGAGCAAGTCTTCTACCATAAATTGCATGGAGTTGTCCCTTCTTCTTCATCCACAATCATATCCCTTCTCATTCAATGTTGAAATGGACAAGAGGTTCTTCCATCTTCATGGTTTGAATCCTTCTGGATCAAAATACATATTCCTCATCACCTGAGGAATCTTCCCTTGTTCTCTTCTTAGTTGGTTCATCATATTTGGTGGCATGAGCTTTTAGGGTTTGATTGTCATCCTCACCCATGTTCTCTTCTGGCACAACTTCCTTGAATGAAAGATTCCAATGATCTTGGGAGACCATTCAAGTTGGTCATCACCACTTCTGCTTCCTCGACATTGTCTCTAATGGCTTCTAGTTGCTCCATGATCTGCAAGACCCTTGTGAAGTAGGATTGAATGCTTTCTGACAACTGCATCTTCAAACCCTTGAGTTGTGTTTTCAAGGTCATCTTCTTATTGATGTTCTTTCCTTCGTACAAGCTGGTCAATGCATCAAACATCTCCTTGGGATTCTTTGAAGATGACATATGTGGGATCAAATGGTCCTTGATGGAATATGTAATAATCCTCTTGGTTTTAACTATGTTCTTCTTATGCTTAGCTTTGACCTCATCTCCCTTTGGATCTACAACTTCTTCTTTGACATAGTTCTCCAGGTCACGCTCTTCTAGTATGAGAAGCACACTATACTTCTATGCCTAAAAGTTCTCGGCTCCAATGAGATTGCTTCAACTGGATGCTTGGTCTAAGGCTCTTATGGAAAGTTTCCTCTGGTGGACCTAGGGTTTGAGAGAGAAACCCTATTTTTTCAAACTTGATGTCTTCTAGATCCGATTGGATAGAAAGGTGTGCCTCCTCAAGGCAAGTTGAGCAGTATACTTCTTTTCCTAAATCTGTGGACAAAAATGCAAGATATTTGATGTCCTAGTTTCTTCAATTTCTTCTGCAGGATTGTCCGTTCTTAATTATGATGTATCTCTCAAATTTCTGCTTCTCAAGGTCTGAAACTTCCTCCTGAGGTATTCTGATCTGTATTCTTTTCGACCCCATGGGTTAGAGCAATATTGAATTTACCAAATGGAACTTATGCTAAGTTTCCCAAGGTGACATGTTTATGGACTTGTTCAGTATAGAAAACTTGTACAGACTGCCATGTATCATTATTTCAACTTCGGGTTTTGAAACTTGCATCACAAACTACACTCGAAGCCTTTTTTGGAACATCTTAGGAAATTTGATTTGGATCTTCATAACCCGAGATATAGCATTTCTTCCTAGGCCACCCGTTTAAAACTGGATTCTGGAAGGGGTTGGAACTCTATTCTGGAGGGATCGTATCTCCTGAAGTACAAAGAATTTGAAGCTAAAAATTGCATAGAAGGTATATAAACATTTCATCTTCATCATTTCCAATTTTCATCACCCGATCCTTCACCCAAATCGAGTTATAACGAAAATTCCCTGATGATTAGATTTTTCCTTCTAGGGTTTCAAGCATAAAACCCTAATCTATGACAGTTGCAATTCTAGCTGTATTTCGGCTACACAAAGACCTCTTTCAAGGTAGCTTTGATAACATGTTAGATTTTTAATTGTTATACAATATATTTAAACATTTCGTATTATTTCATCATAACCATAACATTAGAATCATTGATGGAAAGACAAGCACAACATAAAATAAAGACACAAAGATTTATCCTGAGAAACCCTCTCTTGGGAAAACCCAACAACTTTTGTATAGATTCGTCACTAAGTACAATGTCAGAGAAAGATATAAAACCAATAGATAATATATCCTTCACAACTTCTGCTTCTTTTCTACCATAGAGAACTTGTCTTTCTTCACTTTGGAGCGAACTTGTTTTAGCTTGGAGTGTGTCCAAATGAGGGAGAGTGCCTTCCTATTTATACTTTTCATGTGGGTGACCTAAGAGCCCAACATGACCGATTTCTTAGCCTTATTGGGACGAATTCTCCTAGGGAGACTCAAAAATTCATTTTACACATTCTTTTGGGGACTGTTGCTCCGACTTACAACGGAAGTTTTACCACGATATTTTCACATGACCAAGTAAAATAATAGCATTTATGAACGGAGGAAAAAGATCTCCTAAGGAGGTACACCAATAATAAGATAATAATAAAATAATACTACAACAAAATGAAGAATATCTTCTGAAGTTACATTTACAATAACAATGCTATTATTAGACATCCTTTCCATGAGAAAAGGAAATGATGAGTCATAGGGGAGACCAAGAGTCACATGGGAGTCCAAGAGGCCACTTGGAATATGAGTCCAAGGGTCACTTTTCATGTATATATGTACATTAGTTAATGATAAGTAAGTGTTCTTTGATGCATATCTTTATGTTTTGTGTGGTCTTCCTACTTTCCTAAATCGGCTTGTGTTTGCCAATATTATTTATGCCCTAATGGGATCGTTACAGTGGTATAAGAGCTGCTTGTGAACCTACAGCTTGTGCTAATCTGCCATACGTTTCCGTTGTTGAAAATCCTAATTTTTAGCATATTAATTTGTCTAAATATGAGAACCTATTTTTAGCGTACATCATTATTCCTCAACGGATTCCTGTACATATGTTATTATTCTCAGTCTGCCAGCTTGCAAAATCTGCCCCATAAGCATCCTCTTGCAAATTTCCCTTACTGAACGTTTTAGCAAATTCAATGAGTTGCCCCTCCATACATGAACTCTGAAGCACTCTCTCCTAGAACAAGCGTTGTATTGGTTCAACATGGAATCTCGTGAAGATTGCCTTTGAAGAGATGTGTTGAACGACCCAATGGTATGTGAATAGAGAACCCTGATTCTGCTGCTCACCCACCTTCCAATCACCAGTCTACCCTCCACTATTCTCTCTTGCCAGCCTGTCTGCCATAAGCGTTATTCTCTTGCATGATACAAACCTACGTTGAAGGAATGCTTCAGGCATCTTTGTATTAATTCAAGTCCACTCCAAGAGTGTTGCGACTCCATCAGGCCCCTACATTTTTGTACTCAACATTTTGTGACTCTTCTCTCTATATTATCTCCCAAACAAACTGATTTTGGTATAATCACTGTTCATTATCTTATTTCGCAAGAATTTGTCCATTCAACTACCCACGTTTCCACACGCTCTCACAATTAGTGAACTCTAGAGTTTGGTTAGTTTAAAATTGTGAGGGTCTCAATTTCTTGAGTACTGCATTCAATTTCTCGAGTTGTGCGAATGAATGATTGTGTATGTTGTTGAATGCGTGAAGGTCTGATATATGAGATTGTATTATTCTAGTTGTTGTGTATAGTTTGTGAGTTGAGCCCTCCATGTTTGAATTGTCTTCCATGTGTGAGCTGCGACTTACATATGTTAGAGTTATTTTGGGAGCTAAGATTTCAATCTCATATTGAGTGTTGCAAACATGTGGTCTGAATGAAGAGCCAAACTGAAATAGAACCCGATGGAGATTCACACCTTCTTCAATTGCGTGAAGTTGTGTTTGAAGCCACAAACATGTAATCTGAATATTCACGCTCTTATTCAGTTGGGTGGAGGTAAAATATTTTGTATTTTGTGCTACAATTGTTTGTTTGGAATACATAAATTCGAATTTCTGTCGTAATTTTGTGCGTGGAGTTTGAGTGAAAAATATACAAACACGGTTTTACCCCTCCATCTTTGCCCACTTCCAGCTCAAGCTTTTCTCGCGGCCTCTTCATGACAACAAGATTCCTTAACATCTTTGCCATTGCTCAATCTAATTTAACTCCCGAGTTATTTGATCCAACAATCAATGTGTAGCTTATGAGCTTGCTCTTCCACTTATGATCAAAATACATAATGTTTTCAATGTATCATTATTAAAGAAATATTATTAGGATTAATTAATCCTCCTTTGTCCAATATAGGCTATTTGGTCTATTTTCCTAACTTAGGGGGTAATTATTACTATACTAGAGTGTGGGGAACACATATAGAAGTTATATGCTACTTACTGCATGTGCATGCATGAGTTTATGTACCTATGAGACCAATCCCTACATTATAGGAGTCCACTCTGATTGCCACCAACAACCTCCATCAATTGGTCATGGTTGGTAAGCAGTTATGCTAAGTTAACCTCTAGTTACAATCAGTTAGATCACTTTTAGTTAGCCTAGCGCCAGTTTTGCATGCATGCAGGGAGAGTGGCGCCTTTTTTCCACCTACCTCATCAGTTAACTGATTGTTGACTCTGGAGTTAGACTAGTGAGCTCCAGTAGCGATTTATACACACCTAGTTAGCTATTTAGTCAGCTTTAGTTAGCTAGTCAGTCAGCTCGAGCTGGTAGATTTGAATCCTATCCACATGATTCAAATTCTATTTATTGTATAATGAAGATTAATGTTGTGATTAACTAAGCAATTCTTGTCAGATTTATCCGAAATTTGTGGCATGAATTTCCTATTCAGTGTACATTCTCTTTGATTATTCCACTGCATAATTCCCTTCCTACAACTCTTTGAATGGTTCACAAATTTAACAAATATGTACACGATACTTTTCTTCTGCGTTGAGTGAAAGAGGCTTGTGAATGTTTGTAATCCAAAATGGTGTAGTATATATTGCGTGAAGTGCTTCTTATTTCTGAAACGGATGTAATTCTCCTCCTGGTGCTTGTATCCACTCAAAGCTTGCAACTGTGTATCATGGAGCTACCACAAGAAACTTTGTTGTTTCCAGTTCACTGACCGATTGAGATAGCATCAGTTCGCCTTCCAGATAGACATAGTCTTGAAGATTACAGTCACATGTGGAAGAGGCCGTTGAGATGACCGTTGGAGAAATATAATTGATAACCGTTGAGTTGAAGTGATTACTTGTTGATAACTAGAGTTGGATCTAACGGAAACCCAGATTTCCATTTTTCGTAGAGATGAGACCATTGGTGGTGAAGGTCACTTACATGAGAAACCCTAATTTTTGTTGCTGCATTGAATTTCTTTCTCCAAATGTTGTGCGACGAGTAGTGATGCTGGTGATGACTGCAAGAGAACAACGAGCTCCCTTTGTAGAGTTGAACATGACATCAGGGATAAAATTTTGTCCAGTGTTGGGCCCCTCTTCACAACCAGAAGGAGAGCGTCACTCGTAAATGATTGCAAAAACAACCTTAAAGAAAAATGTTACATGACAGATGAACTGTGTCTTTGGAGCTATGATCTTGAGACCTCCGACATGCTTGGAGAAAATATCCTTGTATTTAAAAAAATCGAGGTATGTGGGATTTTCATTTCTCTTGGTGAATGTGATCCATGGAACTGTGTTGAAATATGAAGAAAGTTGGTGAAATACTTCTTTCTCCTCTAGTGCGTTGGTTGTGTGTGAAGACTTTGATGTATGTTTTGACCTCTCTGCATCTGTGACTCCAAGTTGATGCATCATGTTTGTATTGAAGAGGTGATCAAATAAACGGTGTGACTGGTGTTGAATAGTTGTTTCATGTCAGTTTTGTGGAACTGCCAACATAAAGCCTTGAGAAAGGAAATAAAAAGAAACCCATCAAGTGAAAAGGGTCGGTAAAGCATGAAGCCACCATTGATAAAGACTCATCCATTATTCATTGATATCTCAGGAGCTATGAGTGTTATTTTCAAGCTTGCAACGTGGAAAAATATGCCTGCAATTGTGACCATTGTAGAGCATTCTCCAAATACTTTGTGATTTTTTGATGCATGAACTCTACATGAAGTTTGAAGACCATTGTAAATTTTTCTCCTTGATGAATAACGTACTTTGAAGTGCTCTTTGAACCATCTCTCATTTGTTTTGCTTTATTGAAATGCATGGAATGTGAAGCTCTATTAACCTTAGACTGATTTATAAAGGTGAATGTATTTCAACCGTGTGACTGCTCTGGGGAGCTATTGCTGCTATGAAGTATACTGCGAAGATTGAAGCTGATGCAACCTCCTCGGTGACTACATTTAGCTGCGAAGTCTATGATGCTTAAAGCTTTCCCCCGTTGATGCGACTACTCACTTGAAGACTATGCTAGTGGTTTATTCCTAGAAGAAACCTAAAATTCTATGCACTGAGAAACTTTATTGATTTCACTCAGTTGAAAAGCTATGACTCCATTCCTCTTGCTTCCTAAAGGATAAGAACACTAGGAGATGCTGGTGGAATTTAAAATTTTCCCAGTGTATGGGTGTTATTCCTCACAAGAAATGAAGT
>LPNX010835052.1:31615-51107 GCA_001517045.1 Pseudotsuga menziesii | reverse complement strand
GATGGTTTTCTCAATCTCATCTTTGTACCTCTTGGGATGCCTGTAAGGAGTGGTGATGACTGCTTGTGTTCCCTCCTCTAGCTCGATGATGTGTTCAAATCCCCGGTCTGGTGGTCTGCCTGATGGAAGGTCCCGAAAAACCTTTTCGTGTTTCTGTAGCAAGGCTTGAATGTCACTGGGGTGTTGTGAGCTGGTCTCTGGGGGTTTCCTGAAGGTGACAAAACATTCTGCATCCCATTCTATATCATCCTGTCGAAGCACTGCCTCCATTCTTTGTGACGAGACCGGTTTTGGGGGATAAGTGTTCATGCCCCTCAAAACTACCCGTTTGCCATCTGGCCCCTGAAACTCCATTTCCATTGCCCTGTAGTCTGTCATGTATTTCCCTATAGAGCAAATCCACTGAACACCCAATACCGCATGAGTATCCGCTACATCCACTACATAGAAAGAGTCTGTCATCTGATAGTTACCCAAGGCAACATTCAGTTTTGGGATCCAGTAGTTGCACTCCATGCTGGAGTTCCCCGCTACTGCTACAGTGAATCCCTCGAACTTCTCAGTCTGAATACCTCATTTGGCTACCCAAGCGGAGTCAATGAAATTGTGGGTGGCTCCCCCATCAATCAGAACTCCTACTCTATGACCCTGCACTACTCCCCTGACCCTGAGAGTATGGAATCTCGGTACGCCCGACAATGTAGCGATGACTCCCTCCAGTGTATCCCCCTGGTGTGATTCCTCTTCTGTGGCCTCTTGCTCATCGTCGTCTTCATCACTGTTTGAATACACCTCAATGTAGTGTGCCTTCGCCTTCCCTGTGCACTTGTGTCCTGGTACCCATGATTCCTGGCAGGTGAAGCACAGCTTCTTCCTTCTCAAATCTTTCCTAGTGTCCTCATCTAACCAGGTTTTCTTGGGCACATCCTGCTGGAAAGGTTTCCTGTCGTTGTCCCTAACAGGAAAATTGGTTTTCAGAGGGAATTTGTTTTTAGGGATTGAATCCTGAAGATCCGTTGCCCTGCTAATAGCATCCTACAGAGTGAGGGGTTTGTAGGCTTTCACCCATCCCCGTAGTGGCTCTATGAGGGCCTCAATGAATAACATAGTCAATCTGCTCTCTGACACATCTGTTACCATAACGTCTAGCCTCTGAAACTCTGAAATGAATGATTCTGCGCTACCAGTCTGCTTGAGTTGAGCCAACTCCCTGAAATGGATCTCTAGATCTTTCCTGTCGAACCTCTCCATGAATTTCTGAGTGAACTCACCGTAAGAATGTATGGTGTTGTGACCCAATGTCACCAGTCCGTGGTACCACCATTCGTGAGCCTCTCCATCCAAGTGAAGTGTAGCCAACTTAATGGTGTCTGTCTCTGTCATGGGGTTGAGTTGAAAATAGGTATCCAACTTTTGGACCCATGTTCTCGCTGATCCTCCGCGAGTCCCATCAAAGTTTGGGATGGTTAACCTGCCCAAGGTTTTCTGCAGCTCATAGTTGTGATTGAAACCCTTGTTGAAATTCCTGGGCCTATTCCTACTCTTCATGTTGCAGAAGTCTGAGAAAGACATAGCAGCATGCAACTCATCCCCTAAGTCCCTGTACTCCTACAAATAAAACCCAAAAGGCTCGCTGGGCTCTACCTGCATGACCGGGCCCCCTACTGTATCTGCCAAGAAGTGAGGCATGGTAGGCCTGATAGTAGGTCTGTTGTATATGTGGGGAGTGTTTTGGATGTTGGTGTATGCCATCTTTCCACTGCCGCTGGAAGATCCCCGATCTATCGGTGAGGGGGGTGTACTGCTGATGCCTGGTTCCGGTTTCGCTGACAGTCTGTTGATTGCATTGAGGACTTCTTTTTGTCCTTTGGCTAAGTCTTGCAATGCAGAGACCAAGCTGTGAAACTCCATCCGATCCTCCTCTTCTCCCGTTCCTTTTCCCCTATCCGAATGAATACCTGTCTGTTCCATGTCTGAATTGGTATCCTCTAGCTGGATATCTTCAAATTCTTCTGTGTATCTACTCTTCCTCCTCCTATAGGTTACAAAAGGATCTCCTTCTGTATTCATCTACTTTTCATCTCTTAATCCCACAGTTGGCCAAGAAAATAGCTCTGATACCACTGTAATATCCCAAATCATGATATTTTCTATTTCTAAACAATTATGCTGATACAACTGGGCATGCAAACTGCCATGCAAAAATCCCTATTTTATAGGAAAAATTAGGGTTAGGGTTTGTGAGATAGAATGCACACTTACCACTGATAACTGGCTGGACTGCTTCAGATAAAGTCTGCAAGTACTGAGAATTGGATCGGAGAGGGACTGATCTCTCCTGCCTCCGGTGAATGCCCCAGCAGCAAGACGCCCAATCAGAGAAAAAGGTGACGCCCTCAAGGAAGGAGGTGTCCGATGGATCCGCCGTTTTGCAGGGCTGATAACCTTGCTGTGCCGGAGAGATTGGTTGGAGTATGTTGAAGTTCTGACACCTCTAAGCAGGATAGCATCTAGGTTCAGTGAGGCAGCTGCTCACACCCATGGGAGTCCGAAAATGCTGATAATAGCTTCGGATGAGCTCAGATGGAGCTGATAATCATGGAGTACCGGAGTATGTAGTTGATGATAAGACTGGTGCCTGAGTTTCGGAAGGAAACTGAGATCTGGAGGCCCCACAGCTGATTAGGGATTTCTGGCTGAAAACCCCCCCTTACAGCTGCACCGTGCCCCTGCAACAATCTATACCTTGTGCTATATAACTGATGAATGAATGAAGAACAAGTGGTGAACCAGTATGGCTTACCCAGAATAAGACTAGGACAGATGTTTCACTGCCGAAATCCTGTTAGCTGAAGACTCCGTCTCCAACCCCAACTTTTGTGCTGCTATCCAAGAGCTTCCCAAAATAATCATAATCATAAGTGAGGTCTCCTCTTGCTTTATCCTCTATTTATAAAGTTCAACTGTGCAAAACCTAATCTTTGACCTAATTAGGTCACTTTATTTTCTAATTTGTCGTTGACTTGCATGCATGCGGATGGAGACCTAAAAAGTGCATGCATCATTAAATAATGCTTTGGATGGCATGCATGAAGGTGGCATTTGGCCCAGGTGGCCCTTCTTGACCAAGTGAGGATGCCCTAGATCTCCTATGGATGGTATCAGTCCTGATCTGATTCCCTAGCTATCAATAACCGCTCGAACCCACAGGAATCACATAGGTTAGCGGTTTTGGGCCTCAAGGCCTAAAAGGAAAAGGAAATTACACATAACTTAAAACATTCACATACCTGGCAATGGATTCTAGACAATCCTCATTTTATCTTGACCTTATAGAAAGCTTGTAAAATTCCTCCCTATACTCCTTTATTGACATCTTCAATTGCTTCAAATTCTGAAACCTTCTCAACAAATTTAAAGCATAATCCACAAACAAAAATTTACATTTCAATTTTGGCACCATCCTATCCTAGGTTTTGATCTTCCCTCTACCACTAAATTCTCTATTTAGTTGCAATCTATACTGCCACAAAGAAGCCTGAATTTTAAATTTTGTGTTAGCAAATCAAACTCTCATGATCTCTAATTTGCTCAAACTCAGAGAACTTTTCCATTTCCCCTATCCAATCTATCAATTCTTCGAGATTTAAACTTTTATAATTGACATGGGTATAAAGTTTAGGTTTACCTCCAATATTGTTGATGTCTCTGATCATTCTATATTCCATTTCCTTTCCCTCCTATGTTTCTTCTCTTGTAGTCTTTGATTTTGCTTCATCATCACTACTGTCTTGGACCACATGTGCAATACCTCTCCTCTAGGTTGTCTCCATGGCATTCATTTTGGCCATCATTATCCTCACCATTGCTGCAAGCTCATTCATATCTTCTATAGTCTCTCATCTTCTAGGTCTTCCATGACCCTTTCCTTTATTTTCCATCCCTTTGATTCTTATTTGGGTTCTCTTTTTGCATGTTGCCCACTTCAACACCATCCACAAACTACTCAATCTTCAACTGTGGTTTCTTTGATCCTCCCCACTGCAGGATCAACTTGCTCTAGTACCACTTGATGCAAAGAGAAACTTAACAACTCTGCACATAGAGATGCACAACAAAACTATCCACCCATGAGTAAATTTAAAACAAAATGCAGAGACATACATAATATAATTTAAAATCCACACATTATTTACACAAACAACCAAAATTTTGCAATAGTTATTTATTGAAGACGGACTACTATATTACATTCAACATAACCACTCTCTCGAACTTCACACTTTCCTCAACCTTTACATATTCAACCTAAGAACTCGCACCCTCCTCTCCTTTGCGTTATGTCTCTCATCACATTAAGGAGTATACACATATAGAATTGATGAAGGAATACCAAGTAGTTCAATTACCAAATATTCAATTCAGATTTGGGGATTCGCTGTAAGGAATTGTTTCACATTCCTGGCTTTATTATTTTAGGTATACATCATATATAATTTAGATATTAACTCCCGTGGCTTTCATCTTGATAAATAACAATACTTAAAATATGTTTCTTCATCACTTAGGTTGGCTATATGCAACATTGTTCTCTTCATGTAGTTGTTGGGCATTCAACTTTTGGTTGATATGAAATAAACCGTTCTGTAAAATCCCTTATGGATTTATAGCATTAAGGTTATAGCAACCCATAAAATCTAAAATATACTAAGGAATCAACAATTAACTACTAAAAACAAGTAAATGTGTGGAATAGCCATCTACACTAAGGATTCTCTTGCATCATAGAATAATATGGAGTTAGGACAATGCTCAATAACAAATGTATTTTTTGACTCCTTATCATACAACTCAACTACTTGTTCGCAATTTGTGACACTACCAACACTGTACTCCTTATCATACAACTCAACTACATGTTCGCAATTTGTGGCACTACCAACACTGTAGGTAGACATGACATTAATTCCTAGTATTGATAGAAAGTATGCAAACTATCATCATTTTGTCGTAGACATGCTATTAGCTTTTAAGTTCTATTTGTTTGATGAAACCCATTATTAGAGTCAAATATACAATTGTCTTGTTTTATGGATAGAGATATGTCCCCACTGTAAAGACAATGAATTGTTTCATGGATACAGACGTATTTCTATCGTTATTGGACATTTCTTTTTTTTCAAACCTAAAAGGAACTTGCGGATTGAAATTACTGGGAAATTATGTTAGAATTTTAAATAAATAAAATATTAAAACGACATGTCATTAGAGGAAATTTGGGGTCTAAAATGGGCCTTATAAGAAAACGTGCCAACAATAAATTTTGTGAGTTAGAATTCAAGAACCAATAGAATTTCAATAAAATGAGTCAACCATAATGGTTGAATTGACATATTTTTCATAAAAGAAAGCTACTTTTTTTGTTCGTATTTTTGACATATCTCCCTGTGTTTTTACTCGAATTCCGAGCGGGAGAGCTCGTTGGATGCGGAATTAAATTCTGAATCCAACGAGTACCCACACCGCATACTTTTGACAGACCCCGCTCGGTGTGGGTACTCGTTGGATTCAGAATTTAATTCCGCATCCAACGAGCTCTCCCGCTCGAAATTTCAAGTAAAAACACAAGGAGATATGTCGAAAATACGAACAAAAAAGTAGTTTTTTTCCTTCTTCCTCCAAAATTAATAACTATTATTTTATTAATTTCCTTAGGAGGCCCATTTTATACCTCAAATTTCCTCTAATGGGATTTTCAAGGAAGATCAAATGTCATTATCAAGATTATGTTAGTAGATTGAAATCATTATTGATCTAGTATTAGTTTTCTTTTTGTTCTTATGTTTATTTATTGTAAAAATAAAGACATTTCTTAAGCATAACTTGTTCATATTTAGCTAACTTGTTATTTTTTAGTAGATCCTCTAGGTTTTCTTTGGAATATACATAGTGTTTTTTTAACTAAGACATAATTCCTAAAGAGGTTGTGAGATTTATTCTGATAGAGTTTTATGAGATTATGAACTGCTATTGTAGTTGATGTTTAATATTGCCCTCCATTTGAGAACTTGGGGAAGGAGGACGTTTGTCGAGCGCTTACATGGCATGTGCTTCCTTTCCCTAAATGCTTAGGTGCAAGATGGCGAGGATACTTATTTCCCTGAAAACAATATTATGTTGAACTATATAGGATTTATAGTTGGTTTGATTGTGTTAGGTGCAACATGTGAATCTTGGAATGTAGAGTACTAACTACAAGTACTTTGTTTTGGCTAAGTTACCATAATACGAGGTATTTTTCTATTAAAATCACCCATGACTTGCAGTTGGTATCAATAAATTATAAATTAGGCATGCCTCGTGGGGAAGGAAAATGGGATGTAGACCTTGGTGGAAGGCTTAACACACCACCATCTTCAATGTCAAACGACTTCATTGGTTAAATGGTTCATATTCTGTTAATTAAGATTAATAACAAAGGTTGATGGGTAATAAGTACTGACATGTGACTAATATGAACAATATTTGATGAATGCTGGTTGGATTTGATCTAGAAAATAGTTGGAGATAGCTAAGTTCATCATTGAAGTGTAGTGCATTAGATTGATAGTTGTTTGTGTTATAAACATGCCTACACTTGTCAAACTTTCAAGTGATGTGACTAGTCTTGCTAAACTAAGAATTTGGTCTCACTTGGACTTCTTGTGATACCTAGGAATATTTTGTTGGCCACAAACTCACAACTTAGTGGAAAAAGATGCACTGACTAAGATGGACAACTCATTGAACTGTTACGAAGGAAGTTCAATAGTATACATATCATATTCTTTATCTTCATTTCTTCAACACTTGTATGTTATCTATTGTTATATATTAACACATGTAATGTAGAACAATTTGTATTCCCTTTGACTTACTATATTATTTTATTTAAACTCTCATTTCTAATTTGAAAGGATTTGATTCAACAAGTTGATAATTTTTAGTTGAGATTTAGCTTCATCATTTTTTTTTGTAAGTACCCATGGGGGATTTGAACTCATGACCTACCATTTACAAGTTCTCATCTCAATTACTCATTACCAATTTCTCTAACATCCATGGGTCGAGATTGAGCTTCATCTTGTTTATATCATTATGTCTTTAAATAAATATCAAAGTTGATATTTTTGCTATAAAATTTATTTATGTTAATATCTAATTGGTCACATATTTATGTCCCAAAATATATTCATTTCATAAGCAAGTTAAATCCATTGCAATGGTTGTGGTTGCAATCATATTGATATCAAAGCTAAGGTTTTCATGCAGTTGTTGAGTTCCTACATATGGAAGGGGCACACTCTTAAACAAAGAAGGTAATGGGGGATCAATCACAATGACATTGAAATGATCAAAATTAAAGCTCCCATTGTTTACAAAAAAAATTTGGTCTATGGATGGACACTTGATGAATAATCCCCCATTTGTTGCAAAATATTGCCATCCTTTGTTATAGCATTACAAGATGCCATCCGACGATGCCTTTTTGGAAGTAGCCTAAGGATGAAATGAAGTATTGTTGGAAGAGAAGTTTGTTGTTGAATTTGAGTCCCTCTGCTAAAGTGGACTCTAAGGTGGATATTTCACACTTTGATAGTTAATTGGAGGCCTTGCAACTTGATTATTGTTTTAGATAATTATATTCATTTTATGAAGTGGTACAATTCATAGATGAAGACAAATTTGCGTTCACAAAGTTACATGTGTAGAGAACTTTGGTATCGTGGAAGAGTTTATGTGAGCGGAGAGTGAGGGACACATAATAAATAGCATGGGATGGTTTCAAAGTCTCTAGGAAGAACACATTCTACTTGTCAACTATTAGAATAAACAATAATAGGAGTGTCAATCCTTACCACAAAAGTCCAACCTGATGACATATGCCTACATCTAAGAGTTGAACCACTACCTAAGAATCAACAAGTTGGTGACCAAGTTTATTGGTTGTAGTACTCGATTCCCTCTACTTGAGAACCATCACCAACTACCTAGACATGAATTCTATGTATACATTTCTTTGGTATATTGTTACTCAATATAATTCATCATTATTTGTACCTATCACCCATCAAATTTGTACTTAGCCAACCAGTAAATTAACATTAAGTAATAAAATTCAAACATATTTTCCATTAACCAAGACAATATGGAACATTAAACTTGGCATATATAGTGTAAGGACAATAGGCTTGATTTGATGTTCCTTCAAGATAACTTTCTGTTTGTGGAAATGTATGCAATACTACTACTTTAATACCGATGAATGTACCTCAATTTTCAAGGCGCCCTTTATGCAAGGGATCTAATCCTTCACTCATCTCACTGGACAGTCACTCACCCATCCCTAATGGCAGTAAGAGATAACACTTTTTTGACTGAGCATATGTTAGAAAAATTATTACAATATCACTAATATCTTATAAATTGATCTTTTTAGCATTTATATGATCATTCTCTTTGCATGCAATAGCTCCGTTCTTGTAGATTTGGGAAAATCATTCCAAGTGTAATTCCAATATGCATTATTTTCAAGTGTTTGAATATGCATTCCTTCCAACTATAATCACCAATATACATGTTTTATAAGTTTCATATCAAATGTGCATGCTTTTCAAATGTCATCACCAATGTGTATGAAAGATAAGTTTTACATATCACATGTTAGAAGTGTGTTTTCAAGTGCCACACTAATGGTGTCTCTTTTTGAATCAAAGTGGAGAGTGGCATATCATATAAAAGTGTGGCAATGATGTCACAACAATTACAATGTCTCATCTTATGTTCTAAACAATGTTTTGGAAACATTTACTTATCTAAATATGGTGTAATGCATGTATAAGCTTAAATTGATCCCTATAAATCCATGGTTTTAGGTTTTTAAGTCAACTTAACCCAAACTTAGAATTCTTACACATATTAAAGTGAGGTGGTCATACTTGGGTTACACATACTCTCATAGGATTTCTCTCGACTATGAGCCCCTTCACATTTGCATGTGTTTTTTCACATAATATTATTTGTCTAATTGGATGGATCACATCAACTAACCATGTTAGTGTTGGATCTGATGATAGTTAAGTAATTTGCAATCACTACAGACACATTAGTTTCTATTAGAATACCATTATTAACCTTATACTCTATAATAGCGACATGACCATGCTTCGGTAATGACTGAATATACATGGATAATACTTCTGTAATTAACATCATTCAGGAACACTTTGTAATACTTGTGCCACAAGACTATACTCAACTTTATGCACCATACAATCCACACTTGTGTGCGAGATGGTTCATACATAAGCCACAATCACCTCATATTTAACATAGACAAATTACCAATCACACCTTTTGGACCACATAACATGTTATGCATGCATGAGTAGTAATCTCCTATCATGCAACATCCAATCATCGTGGGTAAGAAGATGACCAATGTTCTCATCAACGCTTGATCAATATAATTGATGACCTCTACATACAATGACACTAGCGAGTACAATCATTCAACATATTTTATGGTATAAAACAAGATGGACATAGAGGTAGACTATTACATTGGTGCACTAACAATGAGAAATCATGGGAAATTTGAGATGTTTGACATCAACATTCTTTAAGGAAACTATCAAGGGTAAGTTGCAGAGGTTAAGCATAGTTGGAGGAAGCCTAATAATGTTGTTAGAATGAATTCCACTCAAGGAAATAAGACCTTGCAAAAGACTCATGGAAGCAACCATTCAATGGGACCACACAAAGCATTGACTGATCAAATGAAAGTTAAAGAATGTTCTTTTCTGCAACTATATCATGTGCAAATTATTGATTTTTGTACCTAGGAAAGTGTTCCCCTAGGTGACTTTAGCCTTAGTCACTTAAAAGGAGAAATTTAAGTGACCCTTGCATTAAATGGCATGAGATGAGCATTTAATGTGACTTTAGAGATTAAAGTCAAATTTTTGATAAATTTAAGTGGGTGAGTGAAATTAATTTTTATGAGAATTAAATGAGAGCATTTATTCTCATCCATTGATCTAGTCTAATCTCAGCCATTGGATTAGTTGGCTCCTCACCTACCTAGGGTTTAGACAAAAGCAAGGGAAAAGGAAAAATGCATTCATTCTTGAGATGAGAGTGAAGAGACGAGAGAGCAAGAGAGAGGCATAGATTTCGAGGCACCCATTCTTCTGAATAGTTTGCTGAGGGCACAGAAATCAAGGCACCACCGTGAGCATTTAATGAGTGGCACAAATTTCAAGGAGAGCTGAGAAGACCATACCAATGTGATATTGGGCACGAGTTTTGAGGTGGATTCTAGCATGCGTTTTGAGGATATAACATGCACATTTCCCTAGGAAATAGGTAGACTTTTGTGGCACAATTTTTGAGGCCGTACGGATGCAATTATTATAGTTTGTACAACAGAAATTTTAAGGAATTTCTGGAGTAGAAATCGAGCGAAGAACTTTGCTATTATTTTAGGCACGTTTTTTGAGAAGGAAAGGAACATAAATTGAGGCAGCTTTGCACAAAAATCGAGGCAACATGCTGGGTTATTTTCTCTGGTTGAGATAAGTTGTATTTTGATTGAAAATGACTGTCCTGATATTTTCCTAGAAGAAATAATAAAAACTCTCTCTCTAATTGCTTTTCCCCTTGTGAGTTTTTCCAGGGCTATTGGCCAAAAATTTCTTAGTACTGTGTGTTGCCTGAAAGTGCATTTATTCATTTTCTGTCATGAAAAATTGAGTTACAACATTGTTTATTTAAGTCTGAAATTTTATGAATTTTCCAAGTCTCTCCAATATTGACATCTTATCCTAGCTATTTTATGGAAACACTTCAAATTCTCCAACAAATATCAAGTAATTTAAACTTTTAATTTAATTTTTTTTTTCTCTATTGTGATTTATGGCTTTCGGATGCACACAAGCTAATTGTAAATCAGAAATAAAAACAAAAGAATTACCACCACCTAAATGTTTTAGAAGAAACAACTATTTATTCAACCTTTTGGAGCCCATAATAGATGAGTATAATACACACTTGATTATTGTGTGGAAACCTATAATTTACATCTCTATGGCCCTCACACGATTCACATTGGAAACCGTTGGGGCATCTTCTGTCATTCATGTCATGGAGCAAGATCACATACAAATATGGAGACACGTGCGTGGATACAACATTATCATTATTTTAGCTAATGCAAGTCCATACACATATAAAGCAGTCTCAACTCTACCGGTCCCTGGAGCATATAGTTTATTGAACTTAGATAAGGGACAACTCTTTTAGGTCCGTGAAAAAGTTAGTTGTTAGGTCGTTGATAAAATAAGGCATTGGAATTTGGAAGGAACTTTGAATGGAGGATTGATTGTGTTCGATGGAGGCTCTATTGGTCAAGTGTGATTGGGCCTACCTAAAAGAAAAACCCCATAATGTAATACCTAATGCTTTTAGGAAGCAACTTTTTTATCAACCCTAAATTCAACAACTATTTTTAAAATTGAATCATGTCCGCCCCAGATCCTCAATTCGAAGTGATCAAACAAAAGCCCCAATTTTAGGTGGATTATGGATAGTCCCTCCAATGTATATCGATTTTATCACCCAATTCAAAGTGATCAAACAAAAGCCCCAATTTTAGGCGGATTATGCATAATCACTCCAATCTATATCGATTTTACCAGCCATATCAGAAAGGTTAAGTATTTATCAGTCCACTATAAGGAAGAACTTAAAATTCTCCAACAAATATCACTACAAGTTGGGTGTCTAGTGTCTACCATAGTCAACAAGAAGATGCATCATAAACAAATGTTTGGGAGGTTTGCGACAACGAGGCTGTTGAAATCATGTTCTTTGCTAGCTCACTGCACTCCTAGTCCCTCATTCATGAACATTCGTCGAGGGATTCTCTTGTTTAGATATATTGGTAGAAAATGTTTGCTTCTTGTTGCCATTACTAGAAGGCTAATAGGGAAACGAATGGGCCAGATTCTACAACATTTACAGTGTCGATTTTTAAATATTTTATCCTTTCAACCTTTGGATTTCATTAAGGAAATTGGAAAAATTCAAACACTTGTATTCAAATATTTACCTTTGTTTCAACCTAATGTTTACAATTCACGACAGATAAAGAGCATTGACAGATTTGGAACTCAAATACCAGGGTATTTCTACTTGATCCTCCACCCAAAAGAAGTTGTGTTCCTAACATATGAAAAGTATACATTATTTTGGTTATGATTTCATTTATATACTGGGTTTTTTAAGGTTACATCTATTGAGTATTCAAGACTTAGTCTAGAGGACGCGTGGTCGCATAATACATTACAAATTTCAAACAACACTTTGGATGGAGAAATTTTAAGCCCTTATATTTATAGCATGAGAAGAAACTCCAACAAGCAACACATTTAACTTTTCTCCACATATAAAATGTTACAGAAGTACAAAATGTTGTACATACCTGTAAATTCACGACAACCAAGTCGACATCTTAGCTTTGCAAAATCTTCAAGAGGAATAGAAATTAAGGGCACATTGAAGCATGGAATTGGAGAGTTGAGAGTTCGAGCCACGACCCAAATGTCCTATACTTGTAAACCCAGGATAATGTTTTTTTCTCCCACAGACATCGCTAATCTCTTTAAGTTCGGGGAAGTTCAATCCATCCTACCCAACATTCTACCTTTGCTTCTCTTGCTCCTACCTATGATTAGGGTGGAACCTTCGAGTTGTCCACCACAGAAGACAACGAGGAATTAGAATGCACAGTCATTGCCTTCTACATAAAGATGATTGAAAGCAATGCCATATCAATTCCCCAATATCCCGATGCTCTTGAGATGGTATACCTTGCCCGAGGTATGCAAATGCATGTTTGTGTATTTCACATGATTACAAAAGTCATTTTATAATTGCTTCTACATAACATAGATATATTTGTGAAGGTCAGGGAAAACTGGGTTTTTTTTCTCGAGGTGTCCAAATACTTTAAGAGATCATTCTTTGTTTCGCGGGTGCTCAGGGCGCATCAGAGAGCCCACGGGAGGAAGAGGAAGAAGAATAAGAGGACTCAAGTCAAAAGGTGAGGCGAGTGAGGTGGGGAGATTTAATAGCAATATTTGTAGGAGCAGCCCACTGGTGGTATAATGATGGAAACGAGCCTCTTCAAATCATAGTTGTTTTCGACACAACCATCCCTCATAATTAGCTCGGGCACATGAGTTATAGCGTAAGCATCCCAACAAATTAAGTAATTATAATATTTAGTTAGGTATATGACAATATATTTTGTTTCTTTAAGAGCTAACTATATGCATATTGTACAACCCTTCTCTCTGGTTGTCACTTTGTTCCAATTTCATTTGTCTCTGCTTCCTAACCCTCTTCTTCCGACGAGATAGGAAGACTAAGCGGCCTAGGTGGACTGTGGGAGAATGGGAGTGCTGATTCAAATGATTCTGACCCCAGATGGAAATTGGAATAAATCTTGGAATCCTTGACTAACTAGTATAGGATATGATTCATGAACACAAACAAAAGGAGACGTGATGCTATCCTGCTACCAAATATCTGTCATCCCAGTCATGTGGCGATCATAGATATGTTTGGCACTGGGTGAAACCCTGGTCTGACAACTTACAGACCCTTTGGATTAGGTTAGGTTCGAATCCGACAAAAGATTGCTCAATGCATTGTAAATTACAACTTGTAAGTTGTAACCCAAAAAACAACATTAGTTTTTCCTTATGGAGCCTTGATAGTGGAGGGTTGTCAAATAAATTCACCATCCATAGATATGGCTCATATGAGAATTTAATTTCACATCATATACTCAAATACTCAAGTGACTTGTAATTTGTGAGATCACATGACTCAGTGAACAAGAAGATACCATATGGAAAACCGAGTTGGTAGGTTGGAATTCTCTCAGAATAAGATTTAATGAAGTTGGTGAATCATTAATGCATGCCAATGCCAATAAATGCTTTAAAAGTGAACATCAAATACTGAGTCATAGTCCCGACTCACCGAGTTGAACTTGGCACTTGGAATCCCAGTGGCTTACAGTGGTCCATGCCCATTGGGACAATGATCCTCATCCATGATCCAACTATTCGAGGGAACTTGGGCAGAATCTGAGTCCTGAATCTTCCATAGTCCACATAAACACTAATAACCCTTGGACTGACAAATTTTGTAGTTTCCTTTTTGTTGCAAATTTACCCAAGCTTACTCAATTTCATTATTGACGGGATAGAAATGAAACTATTTTTTTTTGCATGGTTAAATTCCTTGTGGCCTTCTATGAAGTCTAAAACGACCTTTGAAGGGCTCTAAAGGCTTGAAATTTGAATCCTGACTGCTACATGTGCCTTGTCGTTTTGCTATCTTTCCTTTCTAGAAAAGGACCTGAATTAAATATTCACGGATACCACTCCTGAAGCAACGAACTCACCATATGTTAAAAAAGTATCTAGTAGTGAGGAGCACTTAGAAAAAAAATCATTTCAACATATATGACCTGGTGTTCTCCATTAGTAACTAGCACCTAATTTCGACAGAAGCCGACGATCGACGTTTTCTAGAGTCAATGCAATGGTGTGTTGAACTATACGCTCCTGAAAGAAGAGTTGTCCTCTCCAGTATTGGAACTGTAATTTGTCTAATAAACAAAGAGTTCCTCTAAGAAATGATGGAAATTGAAGAGATACCTAAGTGCAAATATCAGAGAATTATCTCTCAAAATCAGAGATGTTTTTGATAGAACATTGTTGCCTCCTAGGACTGAGCCACCTGAAATGTATTCGCCTTACAATATGAACATTTTTTTAGCAGGCTCAAGAAGCAATTGCCATGGTATGCCAAGTTTTGGAATATAACTATGACTTGGTAGTTGATGATACAGTTCTAGGATTCCTTTTTGTTGATAACACTGTCTATTCAAGTGTCACCTATAAAATTGGACATTGTTTCCTTCTTGATAGAAATGATCCATGACTAGCTAAAAAAGCATTTCTTCAATGAAATTTTTTAGCTATCAATCTTACATCTTGTATATAATCCTCTAAAATAATAAGGATTTAATTAACCAGGCTGACCTAAATAAGTCTCTAGCACAACCTAATAATTAAGGATTCCCCGATTCTGCAAACACTTTAATGTCCAAAGTATACGCTTTACTGTTTGATGAACCTCCCCCTAGGATGTTTCCCATTTGTATGAAAATGTTACAATTGAATCCCGAAGCCCTAGTTGGTGGTTGGTTTTTCTATGAGGACCACATATAAATTTAGGTTTATGGAGTTGAAGTTCCACCATACCATCTCCCCCTCTTCTTAACCCCATCATCGTTAGCCTTAGAATACATCCGACAAAGATTTGATTGTGATGCTCTACACTTTATAAAGCATAACAATATTAGAAATTTTAGGGTACCTCAAGAAGATGCTACTTTCAATGTAAATACAAAGAAGCTCAGTCCATATTGGAAGAAATGCAAGCTATTTTCAAGCTATTTTGAACCTCCTGACTAGTTTCAGTTGTAAATCTGTGTTTGGCAGGGGGGCGCTCCTTCATGTCCGGGGTAGAGTAAATGGATACTTCGGTTGGATGGGTATGCCTGAAGTGTAACCCAATTTCCTTCCTCCAGTTGACAGATCACTAAATGATTGTCATGATTTACTTCGTCGTCTAGTCGGCTCCATATACCAAATTCACCAGCTCTTAGTCTCAGGTCCTCCTCGACAATGGCCTGCATTCGGGTACTCAAATTTATTGGAGTTAGAGGTCTTACCTCCTGGGGTATTTCCAGTTGGAGAGCTTCTCGCTGCTCTATCCACAAGTCTTCCTCCATTGGTGACACCTCTTCATCTACGCATTCCTCTTGTCGTTCATGACCTGACTGCAGCGGATTTTCCTCATGCTCTGTCACCCTAGAAACCATTATTCTTTGGAGCACTATAGCTTGCTCTTGTATCTCTTCCCTTCTTTTCTGCCTCTTCTCCTTTTCTATCTTTTGTAGGTTCGATGTACCTTTGCGAGTCACTGTCTGCTCAATTTCCTTCTTAGGTCGAATTTTCATTATTGGTTGTGGTATTTTCACAGGTCGACTAGAATCCTTCTACTCTGCCTCGACACATGGCCAACTATCCCCTCATAGCCTACCCGACAATTTATTAAGCTCGGATAGTTCTGTCTATTTGTTTAAGAAGTACTCCCACTCCCTTTCGGCAATAAATTTTTCCCACGCTTTTTTCTTTTCCTCCCAGTTAGTGTTTGCTGACGGTTCGATGAGTGATGGACGAGGTTCGACTATATGACCTACTCCTCTATCGATTAAAAATTTGAATAACAGGGTCGTTAGTGAATAAATAAATTGCTCAGTGAAGTCGGTATAGAACCTTTTTTCAATACTTTCAACTAAAACTCTCTCCTCTACTGCTTGTTCTTCACAGAATTCATTTGCATTTTTCTCAAACCACTCCGACAAGTTTGTTCTTCCTCCTCGGATTAGTTTCTAAAGCAATTCTTGATATTTAGTTTGTTCCCTTCTTTTCTCCCTCTTCTCCTTTTCTATCTTTTGTAGGTTCGATGTACCTTTGTGAGTCATTGTCCGCTCAATTTCCTTCTTAGGTCGCCTTTTCATTATTGGTTGTGGTATTTTCACAGGTCGACTATAATCCTTCTACTCTACCTCGACACATGGCTAGCTATCCCCCCATAGCCTACTCGACACTTTATTAAGCTTGGATAGTTCTATCTATTTGTTCAGGAAGTACTCCCACTCCCTTTTGGCAATAAATTTTTCCCACGCTTTTTGCTTTTCCTCCTAGTTAGTGTTTGCTGATGGTTCGATGAGTGATGGACATGGTTTGACTATATGACCTACTCCTCTATCGATTAAAAATTTGAATAACAGGGTCATTAGTGAACAAAGAAATTGCTCAGTGAAGTCGATATAGAACCTTTTTTCAATACTTTCAACTGAAACTCTCCCCTCTACTACTTGTTCTTCGCAGAATTCATCTGTATTTTTCTCAAACCACTCCTACAGGTTTGTTCATCCTCCTCAGATCAGTTTCTGAAGCAATTCTTGATCTTTAGTTGCTTCCGGAATCATCCAATAGTTTTTTCATTAGCTGGGGTATTGATTCTACAAATGTTTCATGTGTTTCGGTGAAGAATTTCTCCTTTTCATGAGCAATGGTCAGTCTGTTTCTTTTCACGTGATTCTGCAGATAGTTCGCGATCTTACGCTCCCACCAATTCTTAATCTCTTGCTCTAATGTCATCTACGTATGGTCATATCATCAGTATATGTACTACCAGAACTATAACCAATGTTGTAATCACACGGATCACATAAGGTTACCAATAATACACATATAGAGACATATATTCATACAGATACAAGAGGCAAGAACATGTGATAGAATAACATATTATATTAGTTAATCACATGAGGGTCCATACATACACAAAACTGAACCAAGTTCTTATCTGGCTCAACAACCTGATATATATGATTTACAAAACAGTTAGGAATAACTACTTGTCGGTTCAGTCAATCGACACGATTTTTGGAGGCCGACCTAATCTCCGATTAGTCGGTTAACTAGTCTAGTTGGTTCACTGACTAGCTCCTCCAACTGCAACTCGACAGAAAAATTTCCAGAGAGGGGAAGTGGTTGAGTGGAGTGATCATTTGGTTCACGAGATAAACAATGTAAGTAACACCATCTCTAGAGCTGTTGACTTTTGGGTTGTGTTGCAGCTGCAACTTTTTCCCAAAATTCAAAAATTTCGGGACCCTCCTTTTGCTTGGATTGATTTGATTTTCTTATTTGGTTTGAATTAATGACTCTTCAAAAAGACTGTTTCTAATGCCTGAAATGATCCATTTTGGTTTTTCCCTTGAATGCATTTTCAAATGTTAAGTCGGAAGCTCTTTTGCTTGCGTTCCCGCCGTTGCGGAGAATTAATTGGCTTAGCTTCATTATTTATCTCCGACGCATTTGTCTTAACCGACTGAATTTTTTGGTTTTCACATCGAAAATTTTATTGCTACTTTCTCCGCAGTTGCGGACGGCGAATTGCGAAGTCTCCCGATCATCGATTTGACTTTTTCGACCCTGCATTGTTGTTTTCGCCACCCCTTAAGTCTTTGGTGTTCCTCAGTTGCGGCCGCAGAAAGAGCCACCTTGCCGAACTTTTAGTTGTTTTCCCTTCCGATTTAGACTTTACATTGCGGATTGATTTGTCCTGTATGTTTCCATCGTTGTGGCCGCCGAACACACTATCCCTCCGGTCATTTAGTCATTTCTCCTCCGATGAAGGTTTTTCCCATCACGGACTATGATATCCTTTATATCTCCGCTGTTGCGGCTCCCGTTCCGCTATCGCTCCGATGTTTTAAAGCTCCAACGCGTTATTTGTCTCCCGGTTATCCCCGCGGATAGATTAGTGGTTTGGCCACCCGGCGTTGCGGAAGGAATTATCTTTACGTCCTCCGATCCATAGTTTTCCGCCGTCCGATATTTTTCACCCTCCGCGTATGTTTGTCCATATATATATACGGGACCGGACATGTGGATTATCCTATTATTTTTCAACTGTCGCTCTCGTGTGCTGTCATTTTCTCGAGCTCGCAAGGACCTCGTTGTCAGTACCTGCGTTTTCAGGTGGCTCAACTGTGGAAGCTTGACCACCCTTCTTCCCGCCGTCTACGCAGCATTGCCAGGTAGGCTCCTCGTTGCATTATCCCTTTCCATTCGAACTCTTGGTTTTTTTTTCTACGGTTAGTTTTTTTTTCCCACGACCCTTTTCCCTTGGCCCGTTAGTTACATGCCTATATATTGAGGATTTTGTAGTGTAACTGTCAGTTAGGGGGTTTTTTGACCCACAGGGTAGTTTTTCCCACGGCCTTAGATTATGCGACCCTACGCTTAGTGAATGGGGGGGTTGGTGCAGACGGCCGTTACGCTGTCTGCACCAATCTACCCTGTATGATGATGCTTTGGTAGGGGAGGGTTTTTCATGGCCTTCCTGTGGTGTTTGGAATGGTTTCCCCCCCCCCTTGTTTTGTTTCGTGCTACCCGCATCCTCAAACCACAGCCGTATGTCGTTGTGTTGTCGGTTTCGAACTCAAGCCGGTGGAGGAGATATATCACTGCACATAAGTTTTATTGATCATAGATTGCATGGGTAGTATTTTGTTGAAACACCCCGCTATTAGGGCTGGAATAATTTCCACTGGTTTTTTCCCACGCGGCGCGATGATCGTGGCGCCCGCAGATAGCCGAAATTTTCTTCATTTCAATGTAAATTTGTTTCCCGCTCGAGATTGGTTAATAAAACTATTTGATATTAGACAGCAGTGTTAGCTTGCGCAGAATTGCTTCATTTAAGTAATTTCTGTCATGCTAAACAT
>LPNX010835052.1:0-25269 GCA_001517045.1 Pseudotsuga menziesii | reverse complement strand
GCAATCAACCTTTCCCCAGTCTAAGATGCATTTGGGACAGGGAGAGGATGCCTGTTTATGCTGCATACAAGCCACTATGGGCGCATAAATACCATAGTCATTACCGTGAGGTCTGCAAACAGTTAATCATGCCATTGTATACGCTCATTTTCCTGAAGGAGTGTGATTGCATGTCAGAGAAGGTGTTGCAAGTAATTGAAGAATATGCAGATTACTATCTGACTGAGGATGGCCTCTACTTCAGAATGTTTGGAGGCTCAAGAGCACCCTCCCTACTACCCAAATATGCCACAGACTACATCATTCACAAGGAGGCACTTAGGCAAGTCTTCCTGGATGGTATAGGAAGCTTTTTGTTTGAACATAAGAAGGTTTCCTATCCCCCTCTGCCTTTCAAGCTAGGAAGTTATAGGTTCACCAGAGTGAACAAAGCAGATGATTTTGTGGAAGAGTTGGAAATATTTCATTTTGGTGAGATGCCCTTCCATAGAAATGATTCCCGCAGCAAAGTGGCGGAACACTACAAGGAAAACAACGTCCATTTTGAATACACCCACCATTGGGATAAAGAAGAATCCATCTTCCGTAGTGCAGTGAACATAACAACCTTGACGAGAAGGTTCAAGAAGAAGATTACCACAAAAGGTGTAAAGGGAGAGGATGAACAAGCAAAAGCTGATGAGGAAGCCCAAAGGCTGGCCCAAGAAGCTGCAGGGTGGCTGCATGAAGAAGAAGAAGAGAAAAGAAAATCTACGCAAGAGGTAGCTAGAAAATTAGAGGAAGATGCAAGGAATGAAGAAGAAGAAAAGAAGAAGAATCTTGATGAGGAGCTACAGAATCAAGAGGCAGAGAGGCTAGAGATGACGCAGACAGAGACAAAACAGTCAGCCTCTGACACAGCTGGAGGACAGACCCAGGACATGGAGAACCTCGAGGCTAAGGACCCAGAAGTACCGACTGCTAGCACACCTGGACAGTCTGCAGTCCCTACACTGAAGTTGGTCCCCTTTGAACAGAAGAAAGGGGAAGAAATACCTGATTTTAACACTGTTTTCTATGACAAGGTGACAAAGAGGATAGTGAAGCGAACGGAAAGGAAGGTTGAAACAGGAGGTATGCCCAGGAAAATGATAACATATACGCCCGTTGTATTTGGAACAGACCGAGATCCAAGATTCACCATTAGAGCCGGAGCTGCATTGATTCACGCTTCGGAGGATAATGTGGACAAGATTAGGACAGACTTGGAGCAATCCAAGAAGTCCTCTGCTCAACTGAAAGACACATTGAGGAAGGAGAGAGAGAAAAGCAATAAGCTAAAGAGGAAATATGAGGACATGAAAAGAGAGATAAGGTCTTCAAAGGATGAACTGCAGCTCCTCCAAGTGGAGAGACAAGTTAGGGAAAGTACACAGGAGTGTCTGGAGAGAGTGTAGCAAGAGTATCAAGAGCTTAGGGTGGAGAAGGAACAGCTGTTGGGAAGGATAGAAGGCTTAGAGCAGCAAAAGACCACTTTGGAGGCAAGTGAGAAGCAAGCTCAAGAACAAGAGTTGAAGCTTCAAGAGCAAATTTCTTCTTTAACAACTGCTCTAGAAGAAGCAAGAGAGTAGCAGGTTGACCTCCAACCCTTCAAGGAGCATGTGCTGGCACAAAAGGCCAAGATGCTTCAGCTACAAACTGCCATAGAATAAGAGAGACGCAAAGTTTTGCAAATAGATGGCCGATTAGAGGAAATTCTAGAGACTTCCTCTTATTTTGTTGATAGATCTCAGGACATCATGGAAGTCCTGACAGCAAGAATGACAAGGTTGGAAAATAATGAGGAAACTCCTTTAGAGCTGCCCTCGAAAGATCGGCGAGCCCTTTAGTAGGATTATGACTTATTAGAGTTTGCTATAAACACAGCAGAAGATTTCAAAAAGGCTGTTAGGAAGACAAAAGGAGCATGCTCAGAATTCTTCAGAAGGCTCTTGATTACATATAACCGATGCCAAGTAGAAGCCGAGCAGAGGCTAGAGGTTTTTCCAGACCATAACTCATTTGTGGAGATTTTACAGAAGAGGTATCAAGAGGAAGAAGAAAAAATACAGCACATTAAGACCCTTGTCCACCAGGTCTTAAGGAGTGAAGTAGATCATTTGGTCATCAGTGTGCAACTATTGGAGGACCAGCTTCATTTGAGTGCGGCCAGAATTGAGGCCATCAAGAACCAAGCTGCTAAATTTGAGATAAACATGCAATTCTTGGAACCTTGTGCATTTGAAGGCATTTCCTCTGAGGCTTTGGCATGGAAGAAATTTCTGAATACCCAAGTGGGGCCCTCCTCATGAATGATCATTCATTTTTGTAATATGTAACAGTTTTGTAAACATTTGAGGAAAGTGAAATTTTGGGAGGCGAAGAGTTGGGAAGCCCAAAGGTTATTTGTGGGCAGCCCAACGGTTTCACCTTTGTTGTATAAATATAGGAGACTTAGAAGAACAAAGGGATTTTTCCTAGTTAGACATGAAAAGCGATGTTGTAAGAAGAACTACTTTTTTCTGCAATAAAGGATTATTGTTTGCTTGTTGGAGAAAGATTGGTGGGACTTTCAAATGTTATGCTGTGGATTGCAGAAAGATGAAATATTTCATTTTTCTAGCCTTTTGTCCATTAACAGTGAGATCATTCTAACTCTTAGAGCCTATGTTCTTGTTTGAATGATTTCTGGTTTATTCTGTGAAATTACCACCATGAGTAATGTATGCTGTTCATAAACAATTGGCTATCTGATTGTCTAAATATCTTTAAATCGTTCATGTGTTGTAGGAAGGAATATCAGCTATCTGTAATTTCTCTCTATAATGTGTGCACAATACACATTACTCATAAATAAGTTACAATTTGGCTCCCCGGGGATAGATAGATAGATAGATGGATAGATAGTTAGTTTTACTTTATTACTGAATAATGTGATTTAGATGCTTGCGAGTTCTAAGATAAGAAGTAAGAACCTGCGCATCATGTTGTGACTACTCCTTGCATCCTTATCACCCTACATGGTTACTTAGGCACGTGCATATCATACTTTAAGTCAAAAATACAAAAACATACACGGTGGACTGGGCCGCAGCCGGTGAAACTTTTGTTTTGTTACTTGACCTGCGGTAGCCGGACCGCAAACCGGACGGATTCCCTACACCAAACAGTCATGGGCTAGTTGGGAACGTTGACTAGGGATAATCCCTTGCTGTTGTTGCCTGCGAATTTCCAGGCCTCAATAGGTTGATAGTATTTTGCAAGGGTATGTTACTGAGTTTGCAGTAGAGACTATAACCTCATATAGTGAGGCTGAAAGAATTTTTTTCCAAGGACCACGAAGAAGGTATTTGTTATCTATCGGTACATGGATCAAGATGATTGCTTATGAGAAGGGCATTCTACAGTTAAGTAGTTAAGTCATGCACCTAGGAAGAAGGCTATGTTGCACATGACCTATCAAGAAAATGGGAAATAATGAGCTGAGATGTTCCCAGGAAGTACAGAACTTGAACTAGAAGTTGGAGTCCTAAGGAGTGGAAGGAGATTCACATTGGGGAAAAGAAGAAAGACAAAGTAAGGTCGACGAGCTCCTAGTATGTTTGAGGAAAGTGAGCACGAACTTCAGTCACAGCTAGATGAAGGGTCTTGCGATGAAGAGGAGAACTATAGCTTGGTTTCAGAAGGGACAAAGGAGTCCGAAGAGCCCATGGAGACACCAAGATCAGGACACAACTACATCACACTCGGAGTATCGCCAGAGGTAAGGTCTAGAGCCTCATTTCCTGACAGAGTTGTTAATATAGACAGTTCTAGTAATGCGACTAGCGCCCAGGAGGGTACACCTCCACTAAATTCATCAGATAACCCCCGAAGCCAACTCAATGGTCGAGCATGATATCCGGTTACCCACATTCAATGGGTATGGAACAGAGGATCCAAAGAAGCATTGGTTCCTCTGTGAAGTTGTTTGAATGGCTCGCCTAGTTCATAACACGGACCTGAGGAAAGCACATATGATCACCACTCTGAGGGGTCGTGCGCTTGATTGGTTTATGAAGTTCTGCGTAGTACCGTTAGGAGCACCATTGAAAAACCTTGAAGAGATACGACTCGCAATGATTTCTAATTTTAGAAAGCCTAAATCTGAGTCCCAATGTATCACCGAAATCAAGGAGATAAAACAATCATTGGCAGAGTTAATATGGGACTGTGACTAGCGGTTTAAAACTTTGATGGCCCAAGTAAGTTTCCAAATGTCGGATGTACAATATAAAGAGTGGTTTATTGCTGCGTTGTTACCACACATCTGAGGTCCATTAATGCAACAAAATATTGAATCACAGACATAAGCACTAGAATTGGAAATGAAGCTGGAAGCTTCCCCAATTGGCGATGGTGCCGCGGGAATGGGACAGATTTAGTCATGGTTGGCTAATCTAACGATACAACTTTAGGATATCAAGAAGGGAAAGGAAGCATAAGAAGAATTATGGTGCACGAAATGCAGAACAGATGGACATACCAAGGATAATTTTCTGACCTACATGAACTATATCGCATTGGGTGCGCCAAACCCGTTGAGTTCCCATGGACTACCTTGGTGCCACATATGCCAGATTAGAGGACATTGTGACAAGGAGTGTGTATACTTGCAAAATATTGTAAGTACCCTAGCAAGCCTCTTCTATAAATTTTGTAAGTCAGTAGGCCATGAAGAGAAGGATTGCAGAGCATACTAGCTCTTGAAGGAAAAGATGGTAGACACCTACTTGATGAAGAATGATGGGTAGGATCAAGATGAACCAGTGCAAGCATCGTATCAGGCTGCACAGTTCCCACCCAATCAGTATTAAAACCAGCATTAGCCTCAGTATGCACCACAACAACCATATGCGCAACAGAATCACTATTAGTTGCACTACCAGAAGAACTAGTACCCCCCACAGCAAGCACACCCACAAGGAAGAGGTGGTGGAAACTTCAGAGGAATATGAGGAGGAGGAGGATTTTGTAGATGAAGGGGTCAGGTTACATGCTATAACTATGGAAAACCAGGACATTATGCTAGATATTTCCAGAAACTTGTAATGACATGTTCCTACTGCAAAGAACAGGACCATAATGTGGAGCAATTTCCTTAGTTTATTGCAAAGTGGCAGGCTAGGACCATCGCAGGCCCTAACCCTGCACAGAACCTGAATCTGAATCCTAACTTGAATGTCCAGATGATTTTTGTTGAGCCAAGAGAGGCACATGTTGCTATCGTAACACGAGGAGTTGCTGCGACTAGAGCTGATCAGGATGTACCGCAAGAACAATGACAACCACAGGTACGAACTGTGGCGCATAGGAAAGTACCATTCGACGTTCAAAACCAGAAGCAAGTATTTTTGGATGTGCGACCAGAATTTGTAGATCAAGAACAACCATCAACATCAGGTGAAGTCAGGAATATTCCTGAACGCTTCCAACAGCTATTCCAGAAGAAAATCTCGAAAAAGGTTAGTAAGCTCAAATCATTTTTTCAAGGTTCTTAGCGCTAATACAAGATAAATATGTTGTTGCAGAACTACAAGCACTGATAGAAGAAACCCCATAAAACTTGCAACCTGAAAGGAGAGTTAACTAGGTTAAAAATAAGTTTAAAATTGGGCATGAGTTAAGAATGATTGCGTATATAGGCGACTACGACATGGATTGCATCATTTTAGACCTGTGTTTGGACGTCAATATTTTGATGTGACAAACTTGGGAGAGTATGGGAAAGTTGCGCTTGGATTGGTATCATGTCTAGTTGCGACTTGCAAATCAGGAAAAGGTCCTACCAATTGGTAGGTTGAGTCAAGACCTTGTCGACATTGAAGGGTTGCGCACATTTGCAGACTTCGAAGTCATTAATATCGTCGATGACACAAACCCATATCCCGCGCTGCTAGGGATAGATTGGGCCATAGACAATCAGACCCTTATTAATTTCAAGAAGAGGATTCTCTCATTTGAGGATGATGAGATGAGGGTAGTGTTGCCCATTGATCCATTGGAGGGACAAAGATACGTCGAGCTTGTCTACAATGAGGGATAGGGAGATTATCTCAACCAGATCTATAATGTCACTTCCATACAAGAAGATTATATAAATTTGACAACAGATGGAAACCTAAGCTGGAAGAGTGCTATTTCGTGCACATCCAACTCAGGAGAGGCCTTGGAGAATTGGAAAAACTAGTTACATGAGGTCTCTATGAGGAGGTGGGCCAGAATTATGAGGTCTGTGCGATGGGTGGAGAATGAGTTAAGAGAGCTTCCCACCTATGAAGGTTTTCCTAAACTTGTGACCTTCCTCAGTGAGTTTGAAGGACTCGTAACAGACTCGTAGCACTTGTTTGCATTAGACCATGTACTAAAAGATACACCCGCTGGATGGTAGGGTACACACAAGCAGTCCATATCAGAATGGCCACAGTGCAGAAGGTTTCGGGAAGCCAAATTCGGTGAAGAAGTCACCACTGTGAGTCACAAGTACACATGGTTTTCAAACCCTGTAGAGCACATAAACCCATGTTGCACCGCACCGCATTTGGAGAATACCTGCGACAGGAATGGGTCCATCATTTCATTCACACATTGGAAATGACACCCAGAAGTTGGTATACATCCATGGAGTTGCGATAAGGAAGTCAAGATTGTGAAGAGGTAGCTAAACAGTTCAGACACACATTTGAATTTGCTGATGAGAAACCTACAGTATATGTTGTGCTTCAAATGATAAAGGATAAGATATTTTCTGAAATCCCTGTCGAAGAAGCAAATTCCCACCAGTGCAGCGTGACCATCCAGCAATGGATGGCCTGTTACAATATAGAAGGAGACCCAGATGATGATCTAACTAACATAAACATACCTGAATCAGAGGGTACACGAACAGTGGAAGGAAGTGGTATTTCAAGAAACCAATTCCTCAAGCCTCTGAAAATCAAGAAAGTAAACATTGGGTCGCTAGAGAACCCAAAGTTTTCCAATATAGGAGATTATTGGGATGAAGAGACGGTCGCAAAGATCACATACTTGCTACATGAGTATCAAGATCTATTTCCTACCAATTTCTTAGAGATGAAGGGAAGAGTCGAAGACTTAGGAGAGATGAAAATAGCCCTGAGACCAGATGCTAATATAGTTAAACAACAACCTTATAGGTTGAATCCGAGGTATAAAGAAAAGGTAAAAACAAAATTGGATCACATGCTCGATGCATGAATCATTGAACCTGTTGAGGAATCAGAGTGGATCATCCCTATAGTGATCCAGGATAAGAAAACCACACATGAAGTCAGGATCTGTGTCGACCTAAGGAAACTTAACGATGCATGCCTGCACGATCCATTCCCAACACCATTTATAGATGAAGTATTGGAAAGCGTCGGAGGACAAAATATGTATTCATTCACTGATGGCTTCTTTGGCTATTATCAAGTCAGAATCGCGAAGGAGGATCGCCATAAAATGACCTTCGTCATAGAATGGGGATGCTACTAGTACACGGTAATGCCCTTTGGACTCAAGAATGCATCTGCTATTTACTATAGAATAATAGTTTCTTCTTTTAAAGATTTCATTCATAAATTTCTTAAGGTCTACTTTGATGATTGGACTGTGTTTGGTCTAGTAAGAGACCATATTAAGAGTTTGCGGATGATGCTGGGCTACTGTTGCCAATATCAGATCACACTTAATTTTAAGAAATGTATTTTTTGTGCACCATTTGGTGACTCAGTTCAGTGTAGTTCAGTTCAACTAGCCTAACTGAATTCAGATTGGTGCCCTCACCTACTTTTTGGCATGCAGTTGAGTTCTATTCAGTTAGACACAGTATAAAATGCCTCCGAGTTAGTTAGATTCAATTAAGGACAAGTTAAGTGGTTAACTGATATGACAAGTGGTGTTTAACTGACATCTAAGCCTCTCTCATGCACTCAATTCGAATTACCTCTCATGGATTTGAATTTTCTGGTTATTAATGCCATTGTATTGCATTGTAACTATAATCCAGATTAATCTCGATTAATGAAAGCAATTATACAACTACAGCTCCTTATTACACTATTTCATATCATTTTCTGAGTAAAATTGTTTTGTGAGATCTATTGTGAGTTTTGTCTTGATTCATAGATTGTTGTGCCTCCAATTTTAATAGTGTTGGAGTATTGGTATAACAACATGGTATAACTGCAACACCTCTGGGAATTCCTTGGTGATAGGGCCATGTGCTAGGTTTCAAATGTTCATCAACATCTACAGGTTTTGGTGTAATGAAAAACCTTACATGGTATTAGAGCATAGGTGTTAGTTTCAATTCCCCTGAGCTACACCGGAGGTAGGGTGATGGTGTATCGGTACAACAACATGGATAGGGCCTTGTGCCAGGTTTCAAATGTTCAAACAACATCTGCAGGTTTTGGTGTAACGAAAAACATTACAACATACACTCTCTTTAAATGTTGCATTGAGAGTATTATATTGTTTTCCCTCGTGAATACTAGCATCCATGATTCACACAATGTGGGGAAAAAAAGTTTTGGTTTGTTGGTCAACACTCTAAAGTTAAATCCTAATATAGACCACCATTCTGCTTAGATGTAGATTTTATTCTATTTCAATTGAATATATGTAGCATATTCAAGGTTTGTCTCATTACTGTATTGCATGGGACCTTAAGATGTCATACATCTTGTTTATGAGATTTTAATGCAAAGTCACAAAGAAAGAGAAATTAAGTTTAAGATGGAGCAAAAAAAAACCTTGTTTTTCACTTTGAATGATACCAAATAATCTTGTAGGATAAATATCTTTTTCCATGCTACCATAACTATTTAATGGTCCAATAGAGATATTATTGTGACCACAATGAAAATATCTAAAGTTGTCCTCATACTTCATGGGGACAAAGTTGAGACATTAATTAGTTGGTTTAGGTGGGTGTTGCACTCACATCAAGCACTAACAACCCAGATATACCACATAACCCTTATTCCTTTCTCTCTTGGAATTCCTCTTCCAACCAATTATCTATCTATTAAAACAAATAGAGAATGCCAACACCATCATTGAGTTCCAATTAATCCTAGTTGATAATATTAATGTCACGGCATTTTCATACATGGCCGAAATGCTATAGCTAAACAAGCTATATCTTGGAACCAAACCATGTATCACACTCTAAAACTAACCTCTAAAGTGTAAAACCTCAAAATCACCACCATAATGCACTCCTAGGATGATATTTCCTACTAATTTCCTGTGTGGTTTTTGTGGTCCCACACATGGCCCATGAGCTCTACAAAAAATGTTATGGATCAAGACATTGAATTTCAACCCTAAAACATTTTATGATTCCTAAATACGATCCATGGTGTGATAAACCTTGAAATAAACACCACATCTCACTCATATGCCAAAGATTTCCTTTGTAGGACTTGTGTGGTGATCCAGAGTCCCATGTATGGACCATGAGATCCAAAGACAAATTTTATGGGCCAATAACTTGTATTTTTGTATCAACCTTGTCTTGGACACCAAGAAGTTGCATCCACATTATAGGATCATATCTCATTGGCATGATGGAGATTCCATTTGTAAGGTCTGTGTGGTGGTTTATGACCCCACAAATAGATCATAAGCCCCATATATGAATGTTATAGTGTATTCCTAGGGATTTTAGCATTGGACAATGCTATATGCATTGAGAACCATGCCTAGTGTTAGAAAGAGGAAAATGTCTATATATCTCATTTGTAGGCTAATGATTCCCTATGGAGGATATGTGTGGCGATTTGATGGCTTGAACATGGAACATAAGCTTGGATAAAAACGTTATGACCTAAGAACCTTATTTAACCTTATATCATAACACGGGCCTTGAAAACCATCCTCGTGTGCCATTCATCAAAATGGTGAACATACCTTGCATGTAGGATAAGATTCCCCATGTAGGCCTTGTGTTATAATCTAGGCCTCTATTTATGGGCCATAGAGGGAATATTATTTCAACTACAAGTGGGAGATGTTGGTATTTTGAGATTTGTAACACCAATAATGGATCTCTTGTCCCACACCATGGTCTAGGGTTTAAATTTATGGCCTCATATCAATTGCTTACGGGGTCATGGACCATTACGATTCCCTTGACCATAACATAGCATGCATTTGCATAGAAAATTTCTCGTCCACATGTGAGATATGATCATCATTTTGAGAACTTGCACATATCCATGCATACCCATGAGCTAAAGAATCCCAAATTTTGGATGCATAATAAGTCACATTTTTTCTTGACTCACAATATAACTAAAAGTAATATAGTTGTAGTGATTGTAGTCAAGACCCAACATAAATTCTTTTTACTTCCCATGGATAAAAAGAAACCAAAAATATTCATTACAAACATCTATCACATATCACATGATGAGAAAGGGATAAAAAAAGAGTAGGGATCTTCATGGAAATAGAAAATTCCTAACATATTGACCATCAATATGGAAAAATCACTTTTATGTTTATACATGGTGTAGGCCATGTGTCCATGCAAAAATTGGCAAATAACTTGAGACAAATCCAACTACAGAAACTAGAACATCAATGGGAGTCATGTGTGCATATTTTTATTGACATAGAAATGAGCTACAAAATTGTCATGGATTGAAGTATTTTGAGAAAGTTGTGAGTCTAGTTGTGTTAAAGACAACTATCATGTGAGTTCAACCTCATAAAGTTTACAATATTAGAGATATTAAAAGGAGAACCAAACATATACATGCATATCTTTGTGGATAGGACTCTTAGAGAGCTATGCCTCTTCATAAGTTAACTCTTGTTTATTTAGATAATTTCACAAGAATGATTTCATAATTGTCATTGTTACATATTTATGCATTATGAAGAAGGATCAAATGATTGAGGGACGAAATATGCAATGCTATGCTCCATGCACAGTTCAAAGATGATTGTTCTTTGATTTATTAACATTAAGTTTCTTAAGGCATGCATTGGTTTGGTCAAAAAATTGATTGCACCTCTACTTAGGCACACCAGTTCTCTTGGTCGCGACATGTGGTAGGTGGTAGATGTGGGGTAGTTGTAAATGAAGTAGCATATAATTGAACCATGTGTTGAAATGTTTGATGAGTTATAGAGGAGAAAAAACAATTGGGTTATGCAATATAGAGGAGAAACAACAATTGGGTCATGCAATATAGAGGAGAAACACCAATTGGGTTATGCAATTAGCAATTAAAAACAATAATTTATTTATTGTGAACAAATGAATATCCAAAAAGGACAAGATATAGTGAAGAACAATAGTTTTATTTCACAATTAGGAATAAATCCAATAGTTTATCTTTGCAATTCTCATCAATACAAGGTTCAATACCATGCACCAATCATGATTACAAATAAACTAGCCATGTCCCGACCAATGATTCAATACAAAACATTATATTAAGTGAACTCACATTCTAGGGAGAGATGTTTCAGTACTAGAACAAGGAGATTTGAGAGCAACATGGGTGGTATTCTATTCATACTCACAACCTAACTAAAATATTATTGTTGCTCAAGTTCGATGATAGGTTCAATGTCCTTTAGGTCATCAAGAGGGAACCTTGGTTTTATAAGAGCATGTTGGTTGTATTTTCTCCTTGGAGTGAAGGATTTTCTACTCAATCATGTATCTTAGTCATCCAACCTAGTGTGTGAATTTCTCGGTTTCTCCATGCAACTTTGGACATTCCTAAAATGTATATTTACCCTTGTTTGTGACTTGATTTTTTATGTTCCTAAGCTTTTTCAACCCCGAGTCCTAGAGTATTTTTTTTAAGTTATTTTTTCTGACGAATTGAAGGAGTTTGTCCTAATATTGATAGGATAGAAAATGATCGAGAAACTTATCATTCCTATTAACTTGCATAATACTTGTTTTGATTTCAATGCTTGGATCACTATTTCTGTGATTTCTACTTAATGGCCCAAGTCAACTTAGAAAGATATATTACTAGAAGTTGGACATGGAAGAACTTATGTTTCTTTGATTCATAGTCTATTTATCCAATATGTCTCCAGTCTTACTCAACAAGGTGGGGAGGGGGGAGGAAATCTAAGCTCATTCTCCTCCTCCGTTATGGACTTCTCATGAAAATGATTCCACTGATGGAAAAGTCAAAAGGATAAGGCCTATTACTTTGGATCACTAGTTTTACCCACACAAACCCAATGAAGTTTTGCACCCTTACAGTGTTATCAATAGTCTTATGAAGAATTAGGATAAAAGGCATGAACTAGATAGTTAAAGTTTCTTCATGGAACGTTCAACATGAGTGACCCTCATGGAAAATACATAATCTATTAGATCATGAATTTGAGTGCTACATTGGAAATTATGTGTTTGTAGGAAATCAAAATTACTAGAACCTTGGTATATACAACCTTGTATATTATTTGGGGTTGAAACTATAGAATTTATATTCAATATATATCTATTTTTTTAAACGTTTCACATCTACACAACCTGAGTTGTATTGAAAGTATTAAAACCATTTGGAATTTATTACCACACCTATACAAAGGATGGATGGATTTTATAGAGGGATGATGTTATTTCTAGAACAATGACCCTCTTTTGAGGCTATGGTCATCAAATTGTTGCAGTGAAGCACAACCAAAATTGGACTATCTAAGAAGAATTGGGTGCCATGTCTTGTGGCCTCTAATTTATCCCTTTTTCTGAAGAGAAGTATGCACGGGTTTCCAAACTCTCTCACCTTATTAGAGTGGAATATGCATGTTGTGCTATAGGTTCCCAACTTGTTTATCCCCTTCAATACTTTAAGATGGAAATAGGAATACCATGACCTTCTTCAAGGATTTATAAATCAAAGAAGAAATAGAGAATATCTTTTCTCTCAATATTGAGGATGGGAAAGTAACTAACTAAGAATTGATTGATAGTGTCATTATTGCAGGGGAAGGCATGGAATGGGATCAAATATGAAATATTGGATCATCTCTTTTCATCAATATTGAATTTGAAAAGGCCCATGGCTATGTTTAGTGACCATTTATTCTTAAAATGATGAAGCCATTTAGAAAACCAAAATTTCTAGAAAAGGTATTTTGGGGTGTCCATTTAAACTTATTTCGTGAGTGGATTATTGTTAAAATATCCATGGTATCCTTTACTCTAGGTTTGGACCATCTCTTTCAAGTTTTGAGGCATGTTTACATGAGGATCCACCTCTAAGAAATACCATTCTGCAATGAGTTAACTTTTGTGAATCTTTGTAATTCCCTTTCCTTGACATATTGCATTCAAATGGGCCAATATAGAGCCATCTGATGCCCCAAAGTTCTAGGAAAACTACTTAGTGGACCATGTGAGAAGTCATCTAATTGTATTGAACATCAATACATCATGTCTAACCATATTGAACTAATTTAAAGTTTGAAACTAAGGATGGATCATTAAATAAACTATATTTTCATTGATAGACATACCTTACTAGTAATATAATTATAATAATTCTAGAGATAATACATGCATGAAGTCTCAATTCTTTGGAAGGATTAATTTATTAGATAAAAAATCGATGTAGGCTTTCCCCCTTCTTCGAAAGAATCATAACCTTTATTACCTTGACAACCAGCCTATATACTAGGTTGCTTAAGATGTTCCTCATGCTTGCAATCCATCTGATTGTTTGTTTCTTCCTAAAGAATCAAACTTATGGTGGAATCATCTTGTGATATCAAAGTCCAAGGGTGAACCTCTAAGTTAATCATTGAGATGTCCAAGGCCCTTGACAAAGGCTAGTCACTCGGTTCATTCTATTTTCATGAAGTATCAAGGTATGTTGTGGGAATTTCTATGATAGGGAAAGGAGGGTTTGTCCCAACAACATAATTTTTAGATGCAACATGGAGAACTTCTTCTGGATTTCACTAGTGGAAAGTTCATTTCACTTTTCATCATTTTCAATCTTTGAATACTTAAGCAATTTGTTCGACTTAGAGGTAAACTTTCTATTGATATAAATTTTTAAATTCAAGAAATCATATTGTTGTGTGGAGATTGAAGCAACATATTCACGGTTTCACTAGTGGAAAATTCATTTCACTTTTCATTGTTTTGTGGCTTCTCTTTCTGTAACACCCCGGTTTTGACCCCATGGTATTGAATTGCATATGATGTAAATAGTGTTAATAAATCGTAGTGTGGAGCTCAAGGCAAAGGCCCCACCATGGATTTAGTATTTTATGTTTCGGCAATTAAAATCGATGCCAATGGTTTATGTGCTAGTCAGGCACAATATGTTTCAGACATCATGTAAAATGCAAATTAATAAAAATACCACAACTAGCTTATATGCGCCACAACGTTAAAGAGATGGGGGCATGATTTCACAAGGAATAGGGAGGAGGAAATAATAAAACCCTTGGGGGCTGATGCACAATCATGGACTCCTTTAAAGACACTTTAGATGCCACATAATACTGGAATAAACAAAAAACTCTGACTTTAGGTGACAATTAGGGGTACTTCCCTAACTTATTTGAAGATGAAGTAAAAAGAGTAAAGATAGGTAATTGAATCAACTTTCATAATATATAGCATTTATGCAGAGAAAATGTGTGTAAATGATTATAAAATTAGTTTCTGTGAAAGTGGGTTTTCGAATTTTCAGCACATCTTAACATATATGTTTGTGTGGGTGCAACAATATATAAGGTAAATGATGTCCATTTGGGATAAAATCTTGCAGACATATAAAGGACATATGGGCCTAGTGCAACACTATTTATTCGAAATTTTTCATGAATTATTTTTTTTATTATTAATTATTGAAGTCAGAAAAGCTGGAAATTAAAACCTTATGTGTGGGTTCAACACTTTAGGGGAAAAAATTAATAAAATCCTTGATTTCTTAATATAAGATCGTAGAGCTTGATCTCGTCTAGTGCACCATATAGTTTTTTGGGAAATGGTGATGGAAATCAAAAGTTATATAACAAACAATCGATGTATGTATTTTCAAAAACTAATGTGTGTCATTTAGAAAAATAATTATAATAAATAAACCATAGTTTTGAAGGAAAAAATTACATATTCAGAATCATCATTTTGTACTCTACAATATCGTATATTTTCATAAAAAAATATTGTGTATGTCATATCAAAACACGCCATCTAATCTAAGCATATTGATAGAGTTCTAAAAGACAAGCAATAGCCCTGGTTGATTTTTCCTAGCCAATAGGTTCGGTATTCTGAAGCTGCTTCCAAACCTAATGCCAAACCTTAATCCCGCCAATTATTTAAATTTTAAAATAATGCATATGCGATATAGCTTATTCATATTGCATATGCGATATAACGCATATGCGATATGAATAAGCTATATCACATATGCGTTATAGATTATTCATATCGCATATGCATTATATCGCATATGCGATATTAATATGATGTAACGCAGATGCGATATATAGAATTATGTTCAGAGCTAATTTATGTGGCATGGCTTCTAGATTCACAATGTCACTAGCTACTTCGAAGTTGTATGGGTGGTGGGTTCCCACTATAGATTAATTCATGTAAGTTCTTTAATGTTGCTAGCATAATTGAACTAAGTAAATTCTAATGGTGCTATAGGTAAATTTCAACTAATTTTTTTTTGTCCTAACTCATCATTGTTCACCACCCTCATCCTCATCATCATCACCACCCTCATCCTCATCATCATCATCATCACCCTCATCCTCATCTTCATCATCATCATCATCACCCTCATCCTCATCTTCATCATCATCATCATATAGTCATCCTCCTCCTCCTCCTCCTCCTCATCATCATTTTTCATCATCATCGTCATCACCATCACCCTCATCAGCTTCATCATCATCATCATCACCCTCATCCTCATCCTCCTCCTCATCACCCTCATCCTCATCAGCATCGTTATGGTCATCATTTTCATCATCATCATCATCATCATCATCACCCTCACCCTCATCCTCCTCCTCCTCATCATCATCCTCATCCTCCTCCTCCTCCTCCTCCTCATCACCCTCATCCTCATCAGCTTCATCATGGTCATCATCCTCATCATCCTCATCCTCATCCTCATCATCATCATCGTCAACCTCATCATCATCATCATCCTCATCCTCCTCCTCCTCCTCATCACCCTCATCCTAATCATGGTCATCATGGTCATCATCATCATCATCATCATCATCATTTTCATCATCATCATCACCCTCATCCTCATCAGCTTCATCATGGTCATCCTCCTCCTCCTCCTCATCATCACCGTCATCATCCTCATCCTCATCAACCTCATCATCATCATCAACCTCATCATCATCATCACCCTCATCATCATCATCACCATCATCATCCTCATCCTCATCATCATCATCATGGTCATCATCATCATCATCACCCTCATCATCATCATCACCCTCATCCTCATCATCATCATCATGGTCATCATCATCATCATCATCATCATCACCATGGTCATCATCACCTTCATCCTCATCCTCATCATCATCATCCTCATCCTCATCCTCATCATCATCATCATCATCATCATCATCATCACCCTCATCCTCATCAGCTTCATCATGGTCATCATCACCATCCTCCTCCTCCTCCTCATCACCCTCCTCCTCCTCCTCATCATCATACTCATCATCCTCCTCATCATCACCATCATCCTCATCATCATCTTCATCATGACCCTCATCCTCATCATCATCATCACCCTCATCAGCATCGTTCATCACCCTCATCATCATCTTCATCATCACCCTCATCCTCATCCTCATCATCACCCTCATCAACATTGTTCATCACCCTCATCCTCACCATCATCATCATCTTCATCGACAGCCTCATCCTCGTCCTCATCATCATATTCATCATCCTCCTCATCATCACCATCATCCTCATCATCATCTTCATCATCACCCTCATCCTCATCATCATCATCACCCTCATCCTCATCATCATCAACCTCGATCCTCATCATCATCGTTCATCACCCTCATCCTCATCATCATCATCATGGTCATCATCATAATCATCATCATCATCATTGTCATCATCATCATGGTCATCATCTTCATCGACACCCTCATCCTCAACATCATCAGCATCCTCATCATCATCATCATCATAATCCTCATCCTCATCATCATCACGTTCATCACCCTCATCCTCATCATCCTCATCATCCTCATCATTCTCATCCTCATCCTCCTCCTCATCATCATCATCATTGTCATCATCATCATGGTCATCATCTTCATCGACACCCTCATCCTCAACATCATCAGCATCCTCATCATCATCATCATCATAATCCTCATCCTCATCATCATCACGTTCATCACCCTCATCCTCGTGATCATGATCATCATCATTGTCATCATCATCATGGTCATCATCTTCATCGACACCCTCATCCTCAACATCATCAGCATCCTCATCATCATCATCATCATAATCCTCATTCTCATCATCATTATCATCATCACCCTCATCCTCATCATCATCATCATGGTCATCATCATCATCATCATCATCATCATCATCACCCTCATCCTCATCATCATCACCATCCTCGTCGTCATCATCATCATCATCATCACCCTCATCCTCCTCCTCCTCCTCCTCATCATCATCCTCATCCTCATCGTCTTCATCAACACCCTCATCCTCAACATCATCATCATCATAATCCTCATCCTCATCATCATCCGCATCCTCATCATCATCATCACCCTCATCCTCCTCCTCCTCCTCCTCCTCCTCATCATCATCCTCATCCTCATCCTCATCACCCTCATCCTCATCATCATCATCATGGTCATCATCATCATCATCATCATCATCATCGTCATCATCATCACCCTCATCTTCATCATCATCATCATTGTCATCATCCTCCTCATCATCACCATCATTGTTCACCATCCTCGTCATCATCATCATCATCATCATCCTCATCATCACCATCATTGTTCACCATCCTCGTCGTCATCATCATCATCATCGTCATCATCACCCTCATCCTCATCATCCTCATCACCCTCCTCCTCCTCCTCCTCCTCATCATCATCATCCTCATCCTCATCGTCTTCATTGACACCCTCATCCTCAACATCATCAACATCGTCATCCTCATCATCATCATCATCATCATAATCCTCATCCTCATCCTCATCCTCATCATCATCATCACCCTCATCCTCATCCTCATCCTCATCCTCATCCTCATCCTCATCATCATCATCATCATCATCATCATCATCATCATCACCCTCATTCTCATCATCATCATCATCATCATCATCATCATCATCATCACCCTCACCATCATCATTGTCATCATCCTCCTCATCATCACCATCATTGTTCACCATCATCTTCATCATTGTCATCATCCTCATCATCATCACCATCCTCGTCCTCATCATCATCATCATCACCATCCTCGTCATCATCATCATCATCATCATCCCTCATCCTCATCATCACCATCACCCTCATCCTCATCCTCATCATCATAGTCACCCTCCTCCTCATCATCACCATCATTGTTCACCATCATCTTCATTGTCACCCTCATCCTCATCATCATCATCGTCACCATCACCCTCATCCTCATCATCACCATCACCCTCATCCTCATCATCATCATCATAGTCATCATCCTCCTCATCATCACCATCACCCTCATCCTCATCATCATCATCATGGTCATCATCATCATCGTCCTCATCCTTATCATCATCCTCATCCTCATCATCATTGTTCATCAGCCTCATCCTCACCATCATCAACACCCTCATCCTCGTCCTCATCATCATTGACACCCTCACCCTCATCCTCATAGACACCCTCACCCTCATCCTCATCATCATCATGCTCATTGACACCCTCAATGTTCATCACCCTCATCCTCATCATATCTAGATAAATGTAAATTACACATTTTCATTGAGCACTAAATCGCATATGCGATATATTGTATATGCAATAAATCGCATATGTGATATATTGGGAATGCGTTATGGAAAACCCTTTCCCTTCATTAAAAAGATGGAATTCAATATCGCATATGCGATATATCGGAGGTGCGTTATATTGCATATGCGATATATGTTTTATAGAAAATGTAGGGTGGCGTCGTGTTGGCCACCTTTAACGTATCAAAAGACATAATTCATCTGAACCCGTGCACAGAGAATTGTTGGACATGCAATTTTTTATCATTACTTACATAATTGCATAGTTTTGTACAGGTTTGGGTGGATTTCAATGGGGAATGTACGTAATAGAGGAAGAAAGTCAGTAAGGAAGGTGCTTACACCGGAAGAAGCAGAAAATAAAAAACAAAAAAAAAGGGAAGATTCAAGAAATCGTCGACATTCATTACATGAGCAAATAGTTCCCATTCCCCCACAAGAGATACATGATGTAGAGGCTAAGGAAGATAATGCAACATTAAAAGAAGTTGGTTATACGGAAGTTGATATTATTCATCCATTAGTAGACAGACAATCTTGTGAATAGTTCAATAATTATGTTACTCTTGATGCAAATGTGACTCAGCAACAACCATGTTCGGTGGTTCAATCTCCTAATCGAAGTTGTGAGCTGGTAGTGGATGTAAACGTCACTCCAACATTTCAAAAGACAAGAAATTTTGCATCAAAACGAAAGAGAACTCCTAAATGAATACAAGTGGACGAGAGTGGATTGACTTCCATGGAAGGTAAGGTGGCTAAAAACACTATCCTTCGTCATTCTTCTCAAATAATGAAACAATATTTTGATAACAAATCCGAAGCCGGTAAATGCCAACTGTTTTTAGCTTTGCTTAAATCTAGAAATATGGCAACTGTTAGAAGAAATTTAGGCATAACAACAATGAAGAATATGGAATCAAGTAATCACATTGTTAAATATCTTGCTGCTGCATTCACATCGATTGGTAAAAAAACTCATTCAAAAGACTGTAATGTGGCTCGTCGTGTATTGGCTGAATCAATTGTATGTAGATCCACAAGACAACGTCGTTTACTTAAATGCACATCAGAAATTGTTCCTTTACATCCAAAGACTCTTAAAAAATATTCAGTAAGAAGAGACAACCTTGATGTAGAGGGACAAATGGAAACATTATGGGCATTTAGCGGTAGGTTGCCCCGCAAAGACATGAAGTTAGTCGAAGCAGTGAAGGGCCTAGTGCAAACGTTTTGGCATGATAACACTAGGCCTTCTTCTAACACGAAGGATGTGTTAAAACATTGTATGGGTTCTCATCACATTGAACCTCATGTTAAGAATCATCTTGACATGACACAAACTCAACTGTTCGAGATGTTTAAAGTTGCCCATGTAGAGCTAAGGCTCAGGCAAAGATCTTTTGAAAAATGAAAGCCTTGGTATGTTAGAATCAATACCATTCGAAACACTTGTTTTTGTAGATACCACATAGAGTTTGACCTATATTACCATAAATTTGCACATATACGTCGTTTTTTGCATCCTAACCATGTGCAAGAATGCTCAAGTACAGTACCATCAATGTCATCCAGAGATTTCATTTATAGCATCATGTGTCTGAGGAAAGATGGGCATACACATTACTTAAAACAATGTGTAGAAGGTTCTTGCAACAATTGTGGTGGGCTATCCTTATGGTCTGATTGCATCCATGAAAGTGAAGATCAAGCATTCGGGAATGCAATTGTTGAGAAGCAGAACTATCAGTATGAGACATATCAGCTGAATGATAGGAAATAAAGTAGGAAGATTAAATTGGTGACTTCACAGGTAAATTCTTGAATATTGACAAATTAATATTCATGTGTACACACATTTTTTTATGTGGTTTATTGACATATTAATATTCATGTACCAGGTTTGAGTATGTGATTTTATTCCAGAGTTTCGTGGAAAGATCCAACAGTACATTCAACATGTCGATATGGCACGGTGACAAGATGAGCAATTCAGAATATGCCGGGACACCTTCCCTCTCGGAACAATACTATCAGTGGTTGAATTTGCTGAAAATTACACCCTACAACCACAAAATGAAATTCAACGTCAATACTATCACTTAGAGCAGGTGAGCATAATGGTGCATATCACGTATCGACATGGGCAAGATAGCAGTGAAGAGAAACGTGTGATACTGAAAGAAAGTCACTTCTACATAAGTGATGATCGGACCGATGACATCCATTACATGCAAATTTGCTTTAAATTATTTTATGACCACGTGATAGCTATGGATATACCATTTTATCGTCATTTCATTTGGTCAGATGGTTGTGCTGGACAGTTCAAGAATGCACGTGTATTTGAATGGTTGTGTTTGTGGCACCTAAAATACAAGGTGCCACATGTATGGAACTACTTTTAAATTGGTCATGGAAAAGGAGAGCACGATGGTGCTGGTGCATGCATTAAAACTGCCCTTCGAAGGGAAGAGATGAAGTTTACAGGTGCTCGACTTCAAGACACTGCATCTATAGTCCAATGGTGTGCATTTGTCATGGGAGAACAAGCAACAAGGAAACACTTAGTGCGAAGAATATTCTGGGAGGTTACAAATTTGGACCGATCACAAACACCTCGGGTGAACACAGTGCATGGAACTCAACAATTTCTTTCAATTAGAAGCTCAGACAACTCAGCCCTACAAATTTGGACAAGATTGAAGGATTGCTTTTGCAGTTCCTGTAGCATCAGTGAATGGGATGATTGTGAGCATACTGATACCATTAATACATGGGATCGAGTGACACTCGGCACCAATTTCAATGGGGGTAATGAAATAGACCATTTGGAAGATGATCAGACAAATATTTCTAGAGACTATGATCACATATCGGATCTCATACAAGCAAATACATGAGTAGTACCTAAATAAGAAAATGTATTTATGTATCGTTTACTCGACCTTTGTATAATTTAATTTATGTAGAAATTAGAAATGCAAGACCTTATTTACAAAATGTATTGTTAACTCGACCTATTTCCTTTCACAGGTTAGATATATGCAGTGGTTGCCCCAAAAAATAATGAATGGGGTTCTGACTATTGGTTGGCATGTTGCATAGAGGGGAAACAAACCCTTCTAGAACCTGTTACAGATGATGAAAATATTGAATTCCCAACCGGCTCAATGGTTATAAAAGGGGAGTACTTGACACTTGCAGCACAACATAAAAGGAAGGGTGGGTATGTATATTAGGATTATAGACCAGGGGCTATTGTATACCACTTCACCAACCTAGTAGTTGGTACAAACATCAAGCTCTGCACACTTGCTCACAAAAATAGGTCACATGTACGATACTTGCTACCTCATATAGAGCACGAAAGATTGATGGACACTAGTGGCACCAGAGATGATCCGAATGGCCTACTTGTATGAGTACATTGTCAGGTGCGTTATTTAAACCATGTTTGCACATTTTCATTGGGTTCTCTTTTCTTTCTTATGATGTTACTAATGTCTAGCCTTTCGTGTGTCTAGGATACAAACACCATCTATGACACATTGGAGGCACCAAGAATGGTGTCTTTAGACACCACCAAATATAGTTCGGAAAATAACAAGATCTCGAGTTGTTGAAATTTACATTTCTTGATGTTTTTAGTTTAATATATATACATTTAATTAGGAGAGGGAACTAGAAACACATGATCACCAATTATTGCATGCACCAACTAGGCTTTCATGAGTCACCATTTTGCATGCTCCAACTAGGGTCAACACAAGTTATGAGATGTCCAACTAGGGTTTGGAGAGAAATCATGCAAGTTAGGAGAGTGAACTAGAAACACATGATCACCAATACTTGCGTGCACACCAACTAGGCTTTCATGAGTCACCAAGTTGCATGCTCTGGAATTAGGGTCTTGAGACAAGGTATGAGATGTCCAACTAGGGTTTGGTGCATAATCATGCAAGTCATGAGATGTGCTTTATGAGACGGAACAAGGTATGAGATGTGCTTTTATTATGATTGTCAGTGGCATTGGTATGGAAAAAGAGAACTCAAAATCATCATAAAGTAATTATTTGTACATGGTCATATGGGGGATTTGGCTAGGGATGAACTTAGTTCTTAATTCTACTTGAGGAACCAACCATTCTTTTGTTCAAGAATTAATCTCTTATTCAAGCATTGTCTCAAAAAGTACACTAAACACATGTACATCTAATTCTTTTCCCATGGTAGCTTACATATCAAAGTCATGGGTTTCCTTGATGGTGCATATCAAAGTGATCCGAATTTTAGTATCACGGGGCATCTTATTTTTCTTTGATATATGCATGTCAATAAGTTTAAAGTTGGAACTGGCATTGGAACAAACAACTTTGGATAATTAATGGCCTCAATGCTCCTGATAAAATGTGCTTTCAATGGTGGTGTAAAAAATCTCTAAGTTTTTGTTGACTAGGATCTCACTATAAATTGGATGTTAAACAAGACCTAATTGTCAAATACTGATACTATTTAGTACATTTATTTTCAGCATGTTTTTGGGAACTAAAAATTATTGTGGCATGCTCCAACTAGGGTCAAGACAAGGTATGAGATGTCCAACTAGGGTTTGGTGAGCAATCATGCAAGTTAGGAGAGTCAACTACAAACACATGAGATCACCTTGATACTTGCATGCACCAACTAGGGTTTCATGAGTCACCAAGTTGTGCATGCTCCAATTAGGGTCAAGACAAGCTACGAGATGTCCAACTAGGGTTTGGTGTGCAATCATGCAAGTTAGGAGAGTGAACTAGAAACACATGATCACCAATACTTGCATGCACCAACTAGGATTTCATGAGTCACCAAGTTGTGCATGCTCCAACTAGGGTCAAGACAAGGTATGAGATGTCCAACTAGGGTTTGGTGAGCAATCATGCAAGTTAGGAGAGTGAACTACAAACACATGATCACCTTTATACTTGCATGCACCAACTAGGCTTTCATGAGTCACCAAATTGCATGCTCCAACTAGGTTCAAGACAAGATATGAGACGTCCAACTAGGGTTTGGTGCGCAATCATGCAAGTTAGGAGAGTGAACTAGAAACACATGATCACCAATACTTGCATGCACCAACTAGGCTTTCATGAGTCACCAAGTTGTGCATGCTCCAATTAGGGTCAAGACAAGGTATGAGATGTCCAACTAGGGTTTGGTGCGTAATCATACAAGTTAGGAGAGTGAACTACAAACAAATGATCACCAATACTTGCATGCTCCAACTAGGGTCAAGACAAGGTCATAGATGTCCAACTAGGGTTTGGTGAGCAATCATGCAAGTTATGAGAGTCAACTACAAACACATGAGATCACCAATACTTGCATGCACCAACTAGGCTTTCATGAGTCACCAAGTTGTGCATGCTCCAACTAGGGTCAAGACAAGGTATGAGATGTCAAACTAGGGTTTGGTGAGCAATCATGCAAGTTAGGAGAGTCAACTACAAACACATGAGATCACCAATACTTGCATGCACCAACATTATTGGGAACTAAACATTATTGTGGCATGCTCCAACTAGGGTCAAGACAAGGTATGAGATGTCCAACTAGGGTTTGGTGAGCAATCATTGAAGTTAAGAGAGTCAACTACAAACACATGATATCACCAATACTTGCATGCACCAACATTATTGGGAACTAAACATTATTGTGGCATGCTCCAACTAGGGTCAAGACAAGGTATGAGATGTCCAACTAGGGTTTGGTAAGAAATCATGCAAGTTAGGAGATTCAACTACAAACACATGATATCACCAATACTTGCATGCACCAACATTATTGGGAACTAAACATTATTGTGGCATGCTCCAACTAGGGTCAAGACAAGGTATGAGATGTCCAACTAGGGTTTGGTGAGCAATCATGCAAGTTAGGAGAGTGAACTACAAACACATGATCACCTTGATACTTGCATGCAACAACTAAAAACTAAACACACATGTCTCAAAAAGTACACTAAACACATGTACATCTAATTCTTTTCCCATGGTAGCTTACATATCAAAGTCATGTGTTTCCTTGATGGTGCATATCAAAGTGATCCGAATTTTAGTATCACAGGGCATCTTATTTTTCTAAATGATATATGCATGTCAGTAAGTATAAAGTTGG
>LPNX010835040.1:98758-109297 GCA_001517045.1 Pseudotsuga menziesii | reverse complement strand
AAAAACGAATTACACAGCCCCACACATAACAGCAAAAACGACTCACACATGAGGAAACACACACAGTCCTAAAGCTTATCATTGAACACAACTCACAGTAGGGAAAAATGTCCCAAATAGCCAGTGCGTGAGACCCAAAAGTCGCTGAGACAGTAAAAAACGTGAATGGAAAATGCACCAGCAGCTGCAAAAACGTGAGGAAGACAACCCAGGCCCTGGCATTACAAAAACAACCTCCAATCCATGGGAAAAATGAAGCCAACAGCCAAAACGTGGGATCCAAATGCACAGGAAAAACTCCAGCTGCTCCCAAAACGTGAGAAAACTGAAAAACGTGAATGCCTAGCAGAATGGCTTACGTTTTTGGGTATTTTTCTTGCCAAGGAAGTCAGAACACGATTTTCAAAAATGGGTCTCTGCCCAATTCGAATTTTTGGTTGCCCATACTCTTCCCCTTCCATGCAATAACTAACTCAACCACATCCTGGCAGAATTAAATGATTGGAGAAAAAGACAAGAAAGGTAGTTGACAGCTTGGGTGGGTTTCCTCATAGACATTTGGCTTCTCCCCATTGGCTAAGGATTGACAAATTCCCAACCCCACATCCTTATCCTTGGAAAAATCATGCCCCATTCGATTTAGTTGCCGCGGCCGTAGCTGGTTGTGTTCATTTTAATTAATTATAGATGCATATTTACATGATGCTGAAACTTAATATGTGCCGCACGCCCCGATATTCAATCGGTGACGATTTAAATTCCAAATCATAGCATAACCGATCAATGGTGGGGCCTTGGCCTTTAGCTCCACACCATGATCATTACAATATATACATCATATACATCTAATGTGTCGGGGTCAAAACCGGGACATTACAATCAGCAGATCACAGACATCATTGAAAGGTGCATTTGCAGCACAGTCATCCATAAGTCGTGGTAGAGGCAGGGGGAGAAACAAATTCAGAGGCAGAGGAAGAAGTTCTTCAAGAGGAGGACGAGGCAGAAGTCCTGCAAATGTCGGTGGCAGAGGAGATAACCAAAACCCAAGTCAGCCAAGTGGCCAGAGGTTTGATAAATAAAAAATTCAATGTCATTACTGTAAGAAGTTTGGTCATTATGCATATGAATGCAGGAAGAAACAATATGACCAAGGAAGGCAAAGCCCAAGTCAGCCGACCAGCACCAACACTTCGACAGGTGCAATGTTAATGGCATCAACATCTCCACTTGAATGCAATGTTGTTCAAGAAAGTCCACATGACATATGGTACTTGGACTTAGGATGCAGCAACCATATGACTGGTAATTTAGATCTGTTTTCCATTCTAGACACTTCAGTTAAAACTGATGTTACACTTGGAAACCATGTCCAAGTTACTGTCTTAGGAAAAGGCACTGTTGATATTCTAACCAAACAGGGGGAGAGTAAGTATATGCCTGATATCTATCATGTTGAAGGTCTGAAACATAATTTGTTAAGCATTGGACAGTTGTTACAAAAAGGCTACAGAGTCTACATGGAAGATGAACACTGTGTGATCAAAGACAAGCGTCTAAGCGACCAGCTGATAGCAAAAGTGCCAATGACAAGCAACCGCTTGTTTCCATTGAGGATAGTTCCCGACATAAAAGGGAAGACAAACATAGGAGCTGCATTCAAGGGAGAAAGTGAAGAAACAGTCGAGATCCTCGACAAGAAAGAAAATTGCAGTGCTAATTTGCAAGTTGCATTTCAGACAGAAGTTCAGGATGAATCCTGGTTGTGGCATTTCAGATTTGGACATCTGAATTTTGGTGGGCTGAAGCTACTGCACACAAAGAATATGGTAAAGGGATTACCATTGATCGACAAACCAGAGAGGGTTTGTGAAGGCTACATTTTTGGCAAGCAGCACAGAGAGACATTTCCAGTCGGAAAGTCCTATAAAGCACACACACCACTTGAAATTGTGCACTCTGACATCTGTGGTCCAATGCAGACATCATCCATTGGTGGCTGTAAGTATTTTCTAACCTTTATTGATGACTACTCAAGAAAGACATGGGTATATTTCTTGAAACATAAATCTGATGCATTTGGTTATTTTCAGCAGTTCAAGGCACTCGTGGAGAACCAGAGTGGTCACCGCATCAAGATTTTAAGGACTGACAGAGGAGGTGAATATGTTTCAAATGAATTTCTAAATTTTTGCAAGACCCATGGCATACAGAAACAATTCACTACTCGGTATACACCTCAGCAGAACGGCATAGCTGAAAGGAAGAACAGAACCATCATGGAGATGGCACGCAGCATGTTGGCAGCCAAGCATTTGCCAAATGAGTATTGGGGTGAAGCAGTCGCAACTGCTGTATACATTATGAACCGGTGTCCGACAAAGAGTGTGAAGAACAAAGTTCCCCAAGAAGCATGGACAGGTATGAATCATAGTGTCTCACATTTAAAAGTTTTTGGTTGTGTTGCATATGCTCATATTCCAGATGAGCTGAGAAGGAAGCTAGACAAGAAGGGACAAAAATGTATTTTTGTCGGCTATTCAGAAGACACAAAAGCATACAAGTTGTATGACCCCGTCACAAGGAAAGTCATAATCAGTCGAGATGTTCAATTTGTTGAGAATGAATCATGGGATGGAACCGTCGACATAAATGTCAAGATTGTGTCGAGCATCGACAATGATGATATGGAAGAGGAAGTGGTTCAAATACCACATGTAAGTCAACCGGTCGGAGCACCGTCGACTCCCATGACACCAATACATGGTTCAGCACAAGGACCATCGACACAAGTAGCAGCTCAAGCTACACCGACAAGTACACCAAGAGGACAACATACTCCATCAAGTACTTCGTCTAGGTCGACATCGACAGAACCGGTGAAGACAAGAAGTCTGGGAGAGATATATGAAGCTGGTACACCTAATTTATTCTCTCTGTTTGCATTATTTTCCCCTATATATGATCCACTAACATTTGAAGAAGCTGTTGAAGAAGAAGTATGGGCACAAGCCATGGATGAAGAAATAGAATGCATTGAGAAAAACCAGACATGGGAACTGGTCGATGTACCAACAGACAAGGATGTAATCAATGTCAAATGGATTTATAAGACAAAGTAAGATGCTGATGGGAATGTGCAAAAGCACAAGGCAAGAATGGTAGCAAGAGGGTCCACACAGCAACCTGGCATCGACTTCAATGAAACGTTTGCACCTGTTGCACGCATGGATACAGTCAGAACAGTTTTGGCCATTGCTGCTCAAAACAAATGGCATGTTCATCAAATGGATGTCAAGTCGGCATTCTTAAATGGCTATCTAGAAGAGGAAGTATATGTGGAACAGCCACAAGGGTATGAAGTTCCAGGTCAAGAGCACAAAGTGTACAGGCTGAAAAAGACATTATATAGTTTGAAGCAAGCTCCTAGAGCTTGGTACAGTCGAATTGATTCCTATCTCATTGAAAATGGATTTCACAGAAGTGAAAGTGAACTGAATTTGTACACCAAAGTCGATGAGCAAGGTAAGATGTTAATTGTCTGCCTGTATGTAGATGATTTAATATTTACTGGTGATTATGGCATAGAAGAGTTTAAAACAGTCATGGAAAGTGAATTTGAAATGACTGATCTGGGGCTTATGAAGTTTTTTCTCGGCATTGAAGTTCAGCAGTCTGAAAGTGGTATCTTTATATCACAGTCTAAATATGCAAGTGAAGTTTTAAAAAGGTTTAACATGTCTAACTGCAAGACATCCCCAACACCAGTAATAACAGGTTTAAAATTGAGCAAGGATGATGAAGGATCCACTGTAGATCCTACGCTATTTAAAAGGCTTGTTGGCAGCCTTATGTATTTGACAGCAACAAGACTAGACATTATGTATGGTGTAAGTCTGATCTCAAGGTTCATGGAGTCACCAAAAGACTCACATTGGTAAGCAGGTAAAAGAATTCTGAGATATGTAAGTGGCACAAAAGACCTTGGTATTATGTATTCCACCTCAGAAAATTTTGAACACATTGGTTACACTGACAGTGACAATGGAGGCAGCATAGATGACAGGAAAAGCACATCTGGGTACACATTTCATTTTGGTACAGGTGTTGTTTCATGGGCTTCAAAGAAACAGCCCATAGTAACTCTATCTTCAGCTGAAGCAGAGTATGTTGCATCAACAAGTGCTGCATGTCAAGCTGTCTAGATGAGGAGAGTCTTAAAAGACTTGTCACAGAACCATCAAGAACTGACAACAATCTTCTGTGACAACAATTCAGCCATAGCATTATCAAAGAATCATGTGTTTCACAAGAGAACCAAGCACATTGACACAAGGTTTCATTTTATAAGAGAGTTGGTGAACGACAAAGAAATTTGTTTGGAATTTTGCAGGTCTGAAGACCAACTTGCCGACATTTTCACAAAGCCATTGGCAAAGGACACATTCCAGTATCTGCGTAGTTATCTTGGAATGACAAGTTCCCCACAGTGAACTCTGTCATAAACAGAGGATGTCTAAGCTCTGAAACATTTTGTAAATTTTGTTTTAAAAATCCCCATCTGCTCATAATTAAGGGGGAGTGTTGGAGAAATGTAATTACTCGCAGATCAGTACGTAACTTCCAGCCGACTTTGTCAGAGGCTGTACAAGTCGAGATCTTGTCTGTCAGTCTAACAAGAAGGAAAAGTCCACGAGTAGGCAACATAGTCCAGTCGAATTTATTTCTGAAGCTAAGTTGTTAGATAGATAGTAATTACAGTCTTTAATGGCAAGTCAGTCGGCCCATGCTGAAGCAATTTTCAGATTGCCTATAAATAGAAGAAGCATTTTGTAAATCAGTTAACACACAGACAGTTACACAGAGACAACCAGTAGAGGAACTCAGGGTGAGAAAGAGAAATCGAAGCTCAAGCTTCTGTGCATGTAATTTAGTCGAAGAGCTGAAGCTCTGTAGACCGACGAGTCTGGATCGACAAGTTTGTATTACTTTGTATTTAAGCATAGTTAATATATGAAATAGTTTGTGGTTGAATGCATGATTATTTGGTCGCATATATTTCCAGATTTACATCTGTAAATGTCTTTTACAGTTACTGTTAAGTGAAAGAACAACAACCCATAAAAATCTCACCGCGTGAAAGTTCCAAGTTTTACGGCACATTGATCGACTCAAGTCTTCCTACATATTTGGGCATATGTTTTTCATAGGTTATTTGGATTTGTAAATGTGTCTATTTTACTTCATTTTACTCACAGGTGAAAAGCATTTGTAATTTCTTAAGTCTTTAGACTAAGAAACATATTCTGCAGATTTCAACCAAAGTGAGCCGACTAGAGTGGTCGAAGAGCCGACTTGAGTGGTCGGTTGGTCAGCCGACTAAAGCAACTGACTTGGTTGGAGAGCCAACTTGGTCGGAGTAAAAGTAGTCGAAGTAAAATCGGTCGGACAAGTAAGTCGAAGTAAAACCGGTCGGACAAGTAAGTCGGAGTAATTTTGGTCGAGTGTAGGACCTACTAAAATTTATAAACTTGTCTAGTCGGACATAGACAAATTTCACCCGACTGGTTAAAAAGTAAAGTGGTCGGCGTGAAAAGTAAAAGTGAAAATTTGAATATCGACTGAGCCCTAAACCCAAGTTTAGTCGGCTCGGTTTTGGCTATCACCGGGCAGTCCTTCCCAGGCCACCATTGAAGCAAAAGCAAGCGCAAGAGTGGAAGTCTTAGATTCAATGACGGACCTGCAATTTGAGGCTACAGGGTGGAGAGGATCTGCTGGCTCGTGGAACCTATTTTCAGAGGCTTCCAAGTGTCAATTTGAATGGATATGGCTTTCTGGATGGGTTGGTGGTGGTTTTATGTGTGGTCCTTTTCTTGATACTTAGGTTTTCAAACAGCCCATTTGGTTGAACATTGGTTTTGGATGAATTGAGACAGTTATTCGATGAATTCTTGTATGGCTGATTCGGTGGTTTCAATAATACCCATATGCTTGTTTTTTTTTCATTTTAGGAATGTCCATGTGATTGCCATAGTTGTTTTGGTATATGTCTGGTTTACTATCGGTGTCCATCTGACTGGTTGTGGTTGTCTTGACACTGTCTATCAGATCTTTGGATGGCCCATATGTTGTCTGTTATGCTTGTTTTGGGAATGCCCATATGATTTTTGGATTGCTGTTATGACTGATTGTGGTGGTTCTGGGAATGTTCATAAGATTGTTTATGATGGTTATAGGAATGCTTAGAAGATTGATTATGATCGTTTTTAGAATTTTGTAAATGCAGATGTAGTTGTGTGACTGGGTTTTGTGATTGTCCACATGATCTTTTTTGGTTGTTTTTTGAATCCCCATGTGACCGTTGTTGGCAGTTTTTTGAATAAGCACATGATGGATTTTGGCGATTCTGTGAATGAGCATGACTGATTTTGGCATATAATTTGTGAATGTCCATATGACTGAGTCTTTGGTGGTTTTGTGATTGACTGTTTGACAATACAACTGACTGTGTTGGCTTGTGAATACCCATATGATTGATTCTGGTGGTTTTGTGAATGCCCATATGTCTGATTTTGGTGGCTTTATGATTGTAGGAGTGTGCATTTTGATACAGTGAAAAGTAAAAGGGAAGTATATTCTAGGATATGCAGCATTTGATGTGATGAGTTGGGAAAGCTTTTATTAGGGTTTCTAATCAAGGTGTTATTGCATTATTGTACACAGAGCAGGTAGGATTTACTAAAGCCTCAGAGAAAGATAAGCCATGACAAGACCTGAGCTAAAACTACAGACGATGGTTGATGTGTTCAAGCAGGCTCTGATATCTTTTAGGGCCAATATACGGGTTCTTCTTGTTATAGCAGCACTATCCTCGATGTATAATAATGCAATCGAGAGTTCTATAGGCTTGGTTGGTTTACCTTTCAATGTGTCGCATGGAAATTTTTCACTTGAATTTGATCACCGTGGTAAGCAAAATCACAACCCTTCAGACAGTGCTTTTGGTATACCTCAACGACAGAAACATTTTATAGATGGGAACAGGCCCGTCAGGAGGAGGAGCCATCCCTAGGTCACTTGCTTTCATCGTATTTTGTGTGACCGCCTGTTGATGAAGCAAATGGACATATGCATGACTTGATTCATGGTGCAGATGGGAATACGTTTGGTGGTGGTTCAATGGAAACAAACAAGGGTAAAAGTGAACAAGTTTCAATTCCTCAAGCAGAGATCCAAGGAAGAAGTGAATCAAAAGGGCACGTGGATGGTCAACAGGTTTTTTCTTATGATGACAGTGATGATACAGGTTCAAACTATATGAAAATAAAGATGATGTTTCTAATGCGGAACGACACACAGAAGGAGATTACTGAAGATCTTGAATAATCAGAAGATGTTGGAATCTTTGCAGGGAGGTTATTTGGTGGAAGGGGCTTCGCTCATCAAGAGGCAATGCCTCAAGGAACTGGTACTACCGTGTTTTTGATACTCCATACATAATCCTTCCTCATCATGTCCATTTTGGTTTTTGTATTTTTTTTGTATTAGTGTGTTTTTGAATGTGAGTGATCGAGAATTTCTCGTACAAAGAACCTTAAAAATAAACTTGAAGATTTGAATATCTGAGCAGCAAATCTTATGGCTAGTCTTATGGCTGCTTCCTGATGCGCGCCGGTTTCTCCACTGAAAACGTTTTTGCTAGTCTTATGGCTGCTTCCTGATCTGCGCCGGTTTCTCCACTGAAAACTTCACGTACCTGAAAAAGATGGTCAGAAAAAGATAGTACAGGAGCATGTGCTTGAGCATTTAAGGAGGAGCCTTTAAGGAGTCGCAGGTGTCAGATCACCAGATCAGCAGGCAGTTGATAAAATTCAACGACAGAGATTAACCCAATCGTCGGGTGAAAGCATCCTACGGCGGAAAAAAAAAACGCATTAATTGGGGGAGTAGAGTCCCACTTGTTAAACGCCTTGCGGCGTAAGGCACTTGATAAAATTCAACGACAGAGATTAACCCAATTGTCGGATGAAAGCATCCTATGGCGGAAAAAAAAAAACGCATTAATTGGGGGAGTAGAGTCCCACTTGTTAAACGCCTTGCGGCGTAAAAATTGTTACATTTAAGGTTCTTCTTTCTTTAAAGGAAGCAACATCTTTAAAAACCTTTTATTTGACAACCTATATTTTTTCCCAAAAAGGAATGGTCAATTGTCCTCATCTTGGTTTCCACTCATCTTAGTGAGATAAGCTATGCAATTGCCACATAATAAAAGCAAGTGACCTATTCGATTGTTGATTACTTTAAACAAATAAACAACATTTGTACAAATATTGTATTTCTTTGCTTATTATATGTTGGGATCAACTTGGTTATGAAATCTATGTGTGTGGTTTATCAACTTACTTATATGTAGTAATTATGTTTTAAGTTTATTGTTCATTATAATAATGATGCTAGTTGTGTGATTTGTTTCTAATAGACAAAATTAAATAAAGTGTAAGGTACATGGATATCAATGTATGCTATGAGTGAATGAATGAATGGATTCCATGCACATTATAAATAGATTAACTTGTTTATAATGATTGATAGTGGATAAATTCGTAATTTATTTAGAATCAATGAGGATATTTATGTTGTGGATGAGAATCACCCACATGTTAGTGAGGCTAAGTGATAGTTGGGTATTTGTGATACTAAGGTTACCTTGATGTCACGAACATCCATAAAGAAAAGGTAAACCATAAGGAATTAATTGATGGGTTAGTTTTAGATTAACTTGTTTATAATGATTCATAGTGGATAAATTCGTAATTTATTTAGAATCAATGAGGATATTTATGTTGTGGATGAGAATCACCCACATGTTAGTGAGGCTAAGTGATAGTTGGGTATTTGTGATACTAAGGTTACCTTGATGTCACGAACATCCATAAAGAAAAGGTAAACCATAAGGAATTAATTGATGGGTTAGTATTTGGTTTGATACTTGTTACGATACATGGGTTTGTTGGCATCTTTTCTGTCAACCCGAGTTCCGACTTCCCTATTTGTCAACAAAGGGGGAAAGATATTAGCTCGGCGGAGTATAACTCTGTCGGCAACACCTACGACGCAAGTGAGGTCTCACTGGTGAATGCACAAAGTTGAGAGACCTTTTAGATGCAATGGTGGAGTGAAGTCAAACACTCTTGATCCATTAAAAAGAAAACATCCCAAGAAGCCCGGAACCTGCCAAGCCTAGTCCCAAGGCCGCCAATAGGTATGACAAGTAGGATAGTAGAGAAAACCGTACCTCCATTTTATTGAATCAAAATGCGCCTCCATTTTAGTGAAAAAAATCTCGCCCCCGTTTTGTAAAACCTGTTTTTTTGTTTAAAACGAGTCGAGCCCGTCATTTCACCACATCACAGCGCTGTTGGAGTTGGACGGAGCATAACGCGAGTGGGTGAACGTGATTTGGGTGTGCCAAAGCCATCCACCTCCACCTTTGGATCAACCTTCTCTTTGTGAGGTATTTTCCTCATTTCTTCTCATTATTTTTTTCCTAAATTCATTAATTTGTTTGCCCTAATTTGAAAAATTAAAACAAAATAAATAAATTTATGGCCAATGGAAACCAAAATCCCAATGGAATTGGCCAATGGAAACCAAAACTCCAATTTAATAAAAAAAATCAAATAATTTTGATTATTTACCAAAATTCATACCCAAAATTCACATGCCCAATGAAAATCAAAACCCCAATTAATTCATAAAAACAAATCAATTTCACTATTTCCATATGCATATTCATAAGCATCCTTGTGAATCCATACCAAAATTCACAAATATGCAAAGTTTATCAAGCACATTGCAAGTTTGCATAAGTAATTTACATGCCCAATGTAAACCAAAACCCCAATTAACTCATAAAAAACAAACGAACTTCACTATTTGCATATATGTATATTCACAAGCATCATTGTGAATCCAAACCAAAATTAACAAATATGCAAAGTTTGTCAAATATATTGCAACCTTGCATACAACTAAAAAAAACAAGTAGAATTCATATATTCCCTAAAATACATAAACAAACATGGTAAATCCCTTGCCTATATCCGAAATATTGAAGTTGGTCGTCCAAGAACATCAATAAACACCTTATAGTTTTGATGAAACTTCATAATCCAAGTGTTAAAATAAGGTATAGAAGCTTCCCATGCTTTTAACAAATATTTCTCTTGACTGAAGGGTACTTTTTAGTTAAGGTCAAGACAACAAAGTTCAACAATAGGCTCTACGAACATGAAGATACATAGGTAGGTTGATGTGTTTGATTAAACATGACAATCACATATTATCATACATGATATAATCTAGTGGAAACCTTGCAACCATAAAATCCACTATACACAATTGTGCATTTAAAGTCTCTCATGGGTATATAGAAAGAGGGCTTAGAATTAAAATAACATCAAGTGGAATCCATACATGGCCCAAATTACATATAAACAAAGATCTGCTAAATAGACTTTGGAGTCCCAAAAAAATCAT